>OX030952.1:91955745-92140203 GCA_943735915.1 Pherbina coryleti
CGATTTGACACACGTGTTCCAACCCGAAATACACCCACCTAAATATCCGTACACAAATTAAGTGATGCCACCTACGGAGAAAACAACTAGCAACCCACAACGATATAACAACATCAAAAAACCGACAAGTACACCAGCGATTAACATTCAATTAGGAGGGTTCAACATCGATTTTTATCAACAATCAACGATGAACCCGCCTTCACCACAAACAAAGTGCTGTGTGTTGACATTGTGGAATGGAGAAGATAACGGTGTAAATTGAAGTGAAAATTGTTGCAAATTAATAAGGAAAACGGCCGAAAGCAGAGGAGGACGATGATCACGAAGCTAGAAGGACAAGATAGAAAATGTATTTTTATGACATCAACAGATGCTGTTGACATATTATTGGCCAATTATTAGAATGAAGGAGAGAAAGTGGCAAATACCAAGTTCAGCAGCAGACATTTAGTGAGGCAGAGAGTATAAGGACCAGTTGGTAAATGTTTTCATGACTGCTGCTGTTGCTGCTAGTCATCAAAATGTCGTCATTGTCATCAACATCATCATCATCATCATCATCATCATCATCATCATCACTATCACTAGTATTAAATGCAAACATTATCGATTAAGATGTTGGCAACAAAACTGACAACTTTTGTGGGTTTGCCAAAGAATTTTGGAATATTTTGGAAAAGTTCTTATGATGTTTCGCTTGTATCTATTTGTATCTAATTTTTTGTGCGTGTTTGTATGTTTGTGTGCTTTTATCTATTCAATAGATATGCGCTGTATGTAAATAATGTAATTAGTGTAAATGAATGGTTATTAATTGGCGCCAACAAACAAGTGAGCCACCCCAGGATATGTCGCTGTGAACGTGACATTAAATAACCACAATGTGCAGAAGCACATATACACACACACAAACATACACATATGTATATGAAATGTCGAAGGGCAAAACATTTGCCAGTGTGAGTGTGTTGCTTTGTCTGTTTGTTTTGGGAGTGTAAGTGACACTTTTGTTTGCTGTTTACGGTAGAGTGAGACGCCCACTATTAGGCAGGATATGCGATTAAAAACAACTGATTAGCTTAATTAATATATTAAAAATTTTAAATAATTCGACAAATTCAGGTGAACCCAACGATAGATTCTTTTATTGAAGCAAATTTTTGAAGTTAAACTTCATCAGAAAAATATTTTTTTCAAGTACACACTAGACGAATCCACAGGCGCATGAGTGTGTGTGATCGAATTAAAGTATTTAAATATTGAATTTAAATTTTAACTGGAAATAAATCTTAAAAACGGTATCATAAAAGTTATATAAATTCTAAGATGATGAAAGTTGGATTTGGAGCTTATGAGCTTCGAACAAAAGTTCAGTTTAATGAGGAAATGAACCTTAAAAGCGCTATCGTAAAAGTGATATAAATGCTAAGATGATTGATTAAAGTTGGATTTGGTGCTTATAGACTTCAAATTAAAGTTGTTTAGAATACGACCGTGACACGCCTACATTAACAAAAGCAAGAATTATGCACACAAATTGATTTATTTTTGGTTCTGTTCTGGTTTGGATGAAAATTTTGGATTCGGTTTCAAATCTTTAAGCAAAACACGAAGATAATACTAGATGTGACACGCCTACCCATAAAAGAAGGAACATTCTTTATATATGAACGATATCATATTAGGTTTTTTCTACCTATTAGAGGGAATCTTTCTTACACGGAGAGCTTGAACCAAGCAAATAGGTTATCAGTTTACACCAATCGTCAACGCACGGTTCAAACAACAACAAAGAGAACTTTCCGAGTGCACAACTTTACACTGAAACAAGAAGTTGTTAAAAGCTCTCCTAACATTTAGTGCAAGGAAATCTTGTCGAGTGTTGGGTTTTCAATATAATCAATTCTTTTTTATTTTTGTTTTTGAAAAACATTAGAAAAAATTGAAAAAAGGTAAAAGTGAAGAATAGAATGTATTAATATTTTTCCTTTACTATTATTTTTTATTAATATAATAACATAGCAGAATATTTAAGTATATTTATAAATTTATTTATAAACAGCGAACGACTCCTATACCCCATGAACGCTCAAAGCATACTGACTTGAAATTTAAAGCACAGCAGAAGAAACAAACTTTTACGCACAAACACAGCGAGCCGATTGCTACTTCGTGTGCAAAAGCTCAACAGCACACAATGCCCGCGGGCTATGGTAAACCATGTAGTGAGCACCACTGGTCTACACTCAAGCGTAAATTTCTCAATTCAAGCATTATTTTGCTAGAATTGAGCAAATTTAAAACGCATGATATTAAGTAAAAAATTCTTAATTCAAGAAACATTTGCTTAAAACTCAAGAATATTTTCACTATATTCAAGACTAATATTTATTTGCTTGAAGTGAGAAAAATTTGCTTGATTCGAATAACAATTTGATGAAAACTAGAATAATTTGTTTGATTTCAGAAATTGATTTTTCTTGATTTGAGTAAAATTTGATTGATTAAAGTTAAGAATTTACTCAAAACTAGAATAATTTGCTTGATTCAAGTAAAGAATTTACTGAAAACTATAATGTTTTGCTTGATATTAGAAACTTAATTTTTTTTATTATAATGAAAATCCTTCAAAGATGTAGGATAATCGATCATAAAAAACCACTCTAAATATATTTAGTAGACACTTACATGTTTCCAAGTAAAGTAACAGATAATACACTGCGCCTTGGGACCATGTCATACACTAAGGGAAATAACGCATATTAACATTATCCACGCCTGAGTATATATTCCATTTAAATATTTACGTGGACAAATCAAATATTTTCCTTACAACTCGTTTTTTTCCCGTATTTAAATTTTATTTATGCCACACACTGACACACATATTCCACACAGCTGCCAAGCAGCCGCCAAGCAGCAGCAGCATCGCACTCTGTTCCTGTGCGTTGAGTTTCTTCGTACCAGCAGTTGAAGGTCTTATAGTTCTCATTTAGTTAATATTTCAAGGGTACTATATCGTGAACATTTGGCAAATATGATTTGTGAGTGCGGTGGTGAGTGCGAAGCATGATGAATTCATGTAAGGTGGAGTGACAACTCGGTATTTTCTGAAGAATGTCACTCCACTCTACATGATTTCATCATGCATCGCACTCACCACCGTACTCAAAAATAATATTTTCACAAAAAGAAAATAAAATATACCACTAAATGGCGTTTGATATGGACGTAGCTCGTGGGAAATATTCAAATAAATTGTTTTTCAATTTCAATATTTTTATATAAATTTTCCTTAAATGCGATAGTTTTATTTTCAAATAGTAAATATTTGAAAGATACTTAAAAATATTCTTGCATAATTTTAATATATTTTTTATTAATTCTGTTTAAATATTTTAATATTTTATTTAATTAAAAGAGTATTTAAATAAATTTTAAATATTTACGTGGTCGATTTAAATAAATGCGTTATTGGTGCAAAAATGACTCGCTTTTTGGATAAATTAAAAAAGTTTTTGGATAAATTTAATATTTTTTTCCCTTAGTATAGCTTGTTTATCCGCATCATCTTAAACATGTTTTCATGTAAACATGTTGTGAATTATAAG
Source organism: Pherbina coryleti (assembly GCA_943735915.1). Taxonomy (NCBI): domain Eukaryota; kingdom Metazoa; phylum Arthropoda; class Insecta; order Diptera; family Sciomyzidae; genus Pherbina; species Pherbina coryleti. Next base: position 91,959,360 of record OX030952.1, read on the forward strand.
CAAGCCAATATAAGTTGAAGTGAGAAAAATTTAATGAAAACTAAAATAATTCTCTGCGATTGCTTAAATTTAGAAAATATTTTCTTGATTAAAATCTTGTTCCAGGTTCTAGAATAAAGTATTTTATTCTTGTTTCAAGCAATCATTTATTTTACTCAATTTTTGAAATAAATGCTCATTATTTATTTTTCTTAAATTTAGTTTTTTGTGCTTGATTTGTGCAAATGAGGCTTCATTTTAAATTTTCTTAGATAAAGCAAAATAGTTGCTTAATATAAGAATATTATTTCTCTCCGTGTATGATCATGGTTATGAACATGGTGAATGGGTATGATGATGGGCCTGGTAGGATGTATTGTTCGTTACGGTATATTGTGTTTGATATAATGTTTATCTTACAATAAATATGGTATGATGAACATGGTATACTGGGCACGTTATAACGAGAATGGTGTGATAGGTTTGGTATGATGTGCATGTTATCATGAGTTGGGTATAATGTATATCGTAAGAATGGTATAGCATAAGGGATAGTGTATGGATGGTGTATGAAAGGTATGGTATGATAGATGTCATATTTTGGATAGAATATGATGGGTATCGTGGGATGAGTATGTTATGAAGGGGATTATTAATGTGTATGTTATAATGAGTTTGGTGTAATGGATATTGTATGCTAGGTACGGTATAATGGAAATTGTATGATAGGTAGGGATTATCAAATGATGGACTAATTTACATACAACGAAAAAATTCGTTTGTTTTTTGCATTTTAGTCCGGTATCCAAAAATTATCAATTTGTGAGTGCCAATAACTTACTTTTTAAACAAAAAGGGTTCATAAATGAGTGGTTTTTGGTTAAACGGTAAATTTTCGTTAGAGTGGAAAAGAATTACCGCTATGATGGCTGAATTCTACTAGAGGGAATTCTTCACTTCCGTAGTTGAGAACTACTGACAGGTGAAACGAAAAAAAATTAACTGGGAAAATACCGATACGTATGGTATGATAGGTTTGAATGATATGATGTGCTTGGTATTCTGGATATGGTATGCTGGGTACCTTATGATGGGTATTACTTGTTTGATGGTATAGTATGATTGCTGTGTTAGTAATACTAACTTAGTATGCATAAGATGTGATGAATATGAGTATGATGAGTATGAGTATGAGCGTAAGTATGAGTATGAGTATGAGTATGAGTATGAGTATGAGTATGAGTGTGAGTGTGAGTATGAGTATGAGTATGAGTATGAGTATGAGTATGAGTACGATGACCATATGAGTATGATGAGTATGTTTTGAGTACCAGTTTGTGTATAATTACGATCAATATGGTTATGATTTAGCTATAGAACCTGCTGCAATAAATTAATTTGTCCGTAAAAAAAATTGCGTTATTATTAAAAACAAAAAACGCATTATTTTTGTAAAAAGACCTGATAATTTTATTTTAATCCATAGTATAAACTCTGAGAATTATACTCCGCCGCGACTGTTCTTGCATAAAGCCGTTCTTTTGATGAACTTTTTCATCATGTTTTCTCATAATTGTGGCTATATCTCATGAATAACAGCTCTAATACTGTCTTTGAGTGCTTGAATATTTGCTGGAGCACTAGCGTAGACTTTATCTTTAACGTAGCCCTAAAGAAAAAAGTCTAATGGTGTTAAATCGCAAGATCTTGGCAGCCAAACAAAGTCTCCATTTCGATAAATCACACGTTCAGGCAATTTTTCACGCAATAGAGCCATCGTTTCACCAGTTGTGTGGCATGTGGCGCCGTCCTACTGAAATAAATGTCGTCCACGTCTATAGCATCCATTTCAATCCATTCACTGAAACGGTTTTCGAAAAAATATGGTCCAATGACAACGCCACTCTAAAAACCGCACTTAACTGCCACTGTGTTGTGGATGCAGAGGTTGTTCGACTATTTCTCTTGGGTTCTCGGAGCCGCAGATACGACAGTTTTGCTTATTCAAGTACCCAGACAGATGAAAATTAACCTTATCTCTCAGAATAATTTTGTTTGAGAAATCATGATCTTGTTCATGCATTTCCAGCACCCAATCAGCGAATGTACGGCGTTTTCCTTGGTCTCAAGGCTTTTATTCTTCTACTATAAATTATAAGCATGTGGGCCAAGATCTTTATGCAAAATACGGTGCAAAGTGCCTGTGGATAAGGCCAATACCTATGATCGTCTCAAAATCTACAAACCTGGTTTTTCAGCCACACTCTCAGCTACAGCTGCGATATTTTCAGTTGACCTAACCGAACTAGCACGAGTTGGGGCGTTGACATCACTTACTTGCCTAGAAAATTAGAATTTATCAATTTTCAAATTTCTGATTTCTCATTTTATCAACGCAACCGGCTAGAGGATGACATATATTACAAAAGTGCTCCCAACTTGTGAACTCTAACTCCATCTGTGAGTGTGGTACAACTTCTTCAGTACCATCATCTACTTCAGTACCTTTCGACTGAATTAAAAGTTGAGTTAATGCCTCAATTACCTATCGGTAGATCGCATACTAACTAAGGAGCTTGTCAGCTAATGTTAAAATTTTTTTATAATAATGGTTAAAAAAAATTCTTAAATTTACATACAATGTCAATTGAAAGTCAGCATAACAAAACTTTGTATTGCATGCCACAGAAGAGACACAGGAACTTTCGCTCTTCCACATGATATCCTGCGAACAAGCAGCAACACAAACAAGCAGTTGTCAAAGCAGCCGCGATAATCTTTGATGTCATGGCACAGCTAGACAACGGCAAGGACGCCCAACAAAAACCACACCCACAGTCACTTAACTACCTTCCTGCAGAAGGTGTATCTGATGTAACTGCATCTAAAAAAAAAAAAAAAAAAAAAAAATTTAAAAGAAAAAATAAACAATTCATACACAATTGAATGAAAAATAATTATTTAAACGCTGGTATTTTAGCCACAAAAAAAAAAAAAATATATAAGAAAACCTGATAAAAAAAAACACCATGAAAATTGTTTTCCTTTCTGCTTGAAGGATAATGTAAAGGAAATTATGCAGTGAACGACGCCAGGCGTAGAAGAACGCGCTGTAATCCGACGTGAAAATTGATGTTGATGCTGGCTCTAAATGAAAAATAATAAAATTAGATTAGATGCGTTCGCTTTTATCCTTTATTTTTTGAGCATAATACCAGGACATGGCATGTCATGGCATGAGGAAGTTAATGTTATTTCATGTTGAAGGTGGAAAATAGAGAAATAAAGAAGAATTGATAAATAAAGAACACATGTTTACTTTGAATTCTTATTTTTTTTTTTACATTTGAGTTCTGTATTTTGTAAACATTCAAAATTGTTTTTATAGCGGTAATCGAAAGGAAGTATAAATAAACTTAAAAGATGAAACGGGGTTATCTATTTCTCAGTGGTGCCAAAAGTCAGGTATCAATTATAAATGGCAAATAAAATAAAATTTCCTCCTTGGTTGAGTTAGGGCCAGTTTTTCAGTGCGAGTTTAAACTCTAGTCAAGTTAAACCGAGGTTAACTCACCGAAATTTTACGTTTAAACTCGGTTAAACTAGATATTTTAGCATTCGTGGAAGTTAAATTGACTTAAATTATCATATTATGTGTTCTTTTTTGGCCTAAACCGAGTTTAAACGTCCAATATTTTCGTCCATATTTTAGAAGATGTCTTCTAAAAAAGAGTTTTTAAAGGGTTATCCATTTCGGGTTGCGGAAAGTGCAGCCCTGACATTCGGCAGCTGTCAAATGTTCATCTCATCTGTAGCTAGTTTCTGTAACTTTTGCGACATCACACTGTTTCTGTAACTAATAAGTGCGTAAATAGTTGTTCGTGATAAGAAAGACACACAAGCGAAAGGGAATATATGGAATTGCAACAAGTTACAGAGGATCTCTGCATGAAGTTGAACGTGGTTCTTCTACTTACTGATGTTGATATTAACCCGCATCCATCGAAAATTTCTAGAAACAAAAAGTACGTTGTGCATCAATTTCATGCAGATACAAAAAGACAATATTATTCATTGGAATATTTTCAATTTATTAACTATTCTAGCGCGATAAGTATAAGACTATCTCTGACTGTAGAACTGCTCACTTGTTTATTTTGATATTTTAGGAAGGTAGCCAAAATTCTGAATTTAAATATGCATATTTGTTTTTAATATATGAATGTGTTTCAAGAATTTGCATCAATTTGATGCAAACGATGGATGCGGGTTAAATACACAAACCTTATCCACACATAGATCCGAGTACTCTTTTAATGGGGTTGATTATGTTCTGATACAAATTTTATCATGGAATCTCAGTATGAAATATTTTACTTTATATATTCAAAAATACTCTATTGTAATATATATAATATTGTGTTAATAATATATTCGTATATACCTACTATATTATTGAAAATGGCTTGCATAAACAAGCGATAAATTTTCTCACCACGTTCGAATATAGTGAGAACTTCAAGCGACTCGAGTCGCATATTTTAAGTTACAGAAACTCTTTGGCTGTCGCATTCCTAGGAAAATGAAATTGAAACATTCGAGAAGAGTCACCGATTTATCTCATATTATTACAGAAACAGTGCAAGTGAGAATGACGTCATAATGACGTCAAAGTGAGAAAATTTGGTGAGAACTGTGGTGAGAAAAGTTGCAGAAACGAGATACTGTTTAGTTATAGGTTTGCCATTTTACAATATGAATCATGTACTACTGAGCGTAAAATTTGTTAAATTGTTCTATAAAAATGGTGGTTCTGCCTTGGCCACCTATCGCGAATTAGGAGAAGGTTGTGGTCGTAATAATTGTCCTACTAAGCAAACAGTTTCCAACATAGTGAATAAATTTTAAAAAATTGGATTGAATTGGATTAAACATATTGTAAAGCATATGCATCATTGCAATGTACGCTCCACCGAAAATATCGCTCCTGATAGAGAAAGTGTGGTTGAAGACTCAAATTTGTCAATTCCACGGCGTGGTCAGCCATTGGCATTGTTTTACGACATGTTATGGCATATTCTGCATTTGGATTTATATTTTCATCCATAATAAATTCAACTCTTACATGAATTCAAGTCTGCCAACCATGGACAGAGCAGAATATACGTCAATTGGGTATTGGAACAACAAGCACTAAATACAGCTTTTCCGAAACAGATGAGACCCATTTCGCGCTAGGTGGATACGTGAATAAACAAAATTGCCGTAAATGGGACTCTTAAAATTCCCAAGCGATTGAGGGAGAAGTCATTGAAAGTGACTGGTGTGCATTATAGTGTGGTGGTGTCATGGATCCATATTTTTTTGAAAACGATCAGGTAGCAATCGTAACACTCGCTTTGGCCATATGTTAATCGATTTTTTTTTTTTTTTTACCTGAAATTGAAGATATGGATCTGGACGATATTTGGTTTCAACAAGATGGTTCCACAAGCCACATAATGTCACCAATTAGGTCTTTGTTGAAACAGAAATAACCAGGACGAATTTTTTCGAGATTTGGCGATGTCATTTGACCTACGAGATCGCGCGATTTGAAGCCTTTGGACATTTTTTTTTTTTTGAGATCTACGCAAAAGATCCTTTTGACGTGAATAAATCTCAAACTCTTGAGCAATTAAAAAACCAAAATTCGTCAAATCATTGTCAAATCAAATTGACTCAAAAGGATTGAGTCCCGCAAAAACAGCCATGCAGGATATTTGAATGATATTGTATTTCTGCAATAATGCCAAAATACAAACATAACGAAATAAAAATTTTATAGAAATCTGTGTGTATTTTTAGTGTGCTTTTTTAAACTTTACTTTCCGGAGGAGGAAATGGATAATCATCCTGCATTTACAAAAAATTTTTTGCATTATTATTTTACATCATCAGTATATTTTAAAAAATTTTATTTTGTTTTTACAAAAATTTTTCATATACAGGGTGTCCGGACTTGAGATGCTAATCCACTAAGGGGTGATTCCTTGGCTTATTTTGAGCAAAAAATTGTATGGGGGGGTCTATTTTCAACATCCACTGAGGTACAGGGTGTTTAAAAAAATGTGTTCGGTAAAGTAGGTGCTACCAAACATAATACCACAGACTCCAAAGTATCAGACCTACGATAGTCTTGATATGGTTGTTGAATAGGATATTAACCAGGCTCTCTTTCGGTACCATAACAGTTGGAAGTTGAAAATAGGGTGTGGAGATATGGCTCTGCAAAGTCAAAATTTTTTTCATTTTAAAAAATTTTTTTTATAAAAGTATGTTTTTCTCGAAAATTTTCCCTATTATTTTTTTATTTTTACTGATACCCTTGAAGTATCTCCAACAAAATTTCCATACAAAGATTTTACCTGTGACGTCTTATTTAAATGATTTTTTTTATCAAAAATATTCTCTATGTAATTTTTTTTTACTAAGAAATTTTTATGTACTAACAAATGAAATAAACATAATTTTTTATGACTTCTCTTTAATAAAACAATTGACCGAGAAATGGACCTACAGGCTTAACGCCGACTCCGAACGGCGATGAACGGAATGTTCTTATTCTCAAGAAGCTTTACATGGCATTTTTATTACTCTCTGAGGTTTGCCATTGTCTGCAGAGAGGTGGCGGCCGTACAGAAAAAATTATTTTAATTCAAATAATTTTCTGTCGCTGCTGGGATTCGAACCTGGGTCTCCAAAATTCGTTGACATAGCGGCCACGCACAAACCAACTACGCCACGGACGCCACTTTGATCAAGATATTAACTATAATATGGCCACAGTTATAGTGCTGTACCCAGTTGTGCTCTAGTTCCATTTGGCTCTGGATTACGAAACACAGGCACTTTAACCAACTACGCCACGGACTGCCACCAATATTAATCGTTTGTTAGTATCTCGAGGAGTCGAGCATATATTAGCTTTTCGACTGGAGAAGGAGCCTATTAACTGTGTGGCATGATCGCTCATGCTTTTTTTTACTTTTTTTAACGAAAAAATGATACCTTGTTAATCCACTTGTCAACAAATTTTGATCGTTGATGCCGAATGGGACACATATGTCTCATGGTTTTTCTTATAGACGGGGTAAACTAATTTAAATTTTGACTACACTTTTGTTTAGAAATGTTGGTCTTCTGAGTACAAATCCGCAATCAAATACTCATTGTTAAAAGATTCCACAAAATGGGTGAAAAAATTGCTTTGACAAAATAGTTATAGTGGACACATAACGTGCGCAAAAGTATAGTGGACGCTGGGATTGTTAACACGTTAAGGTTATTGATAATTTTTGGCATTATTTTTTTCTGTGAAATCATTCATTCTGTAAAAGGTGCACATGAGACCAATTATAAAGTAGAATTGGGTTAAATGGATTTTTTTTTTAGTTTACAGTACAAAACAAGTTTTTTTTAAAACATTTGTAACGACTTCCTTTTCCCAGGATCTATAGCTGGGATAGATCAGCGGGTGTCCAGGGTCGTACAATTATTTATAAGTTTTGAGACACTGATTTGGTTTTATATATTATTTATTAGTTTTCTCTTACAAACGTTACAAGTAATATTTATATAAATTTGCCTTAAGGTTATATAAACGTAAAATACAACTTAGCTTCTCGGATCCTGGATTCCTGGTTCGAGGTATTCGTCTTTGATGCGGTTCTCTTGCGCCTGTAATGCCCCTTCGTAACACCGTGACGGGTGAGTTTCTCGTACGACCGAGAGTAGACTTTGCCTAAAGGGTACACTAATGCGTCTGTCAGAGACTGAGAGTTTTTATCTATCGGCACAGTAGAACTCGAATACCGAAAACAAGCGAATATCAAATCAATAAAATATCCAAACTTAAACTACCAAGGATAACGACTATGCCTGTGTAAGACCAAGAATTCTTATTTACCAGCACATTAGAACTCGGATACTGATAAAAAGCGAACAATTTAATAAAAAAAATATATATTTACGAACTAGCAATGTTCATGGATATGTCCGTGTAAGACCAAGGATTCTTATCTATCAGCACAGTAGAACTCGAATACTGATAGCAAGCGAATAAAAAAAAAATAGGGAAAAGAACTATGACTTAAGAATTTTCAAGGATAATAGATATGTCTGTGTAAAACCAAGGATTCTTATTTATCAGCACAGTAGAACTCGAATACTGATAATAAGCGAATAAAAAAAAATAACAGATCATATATGTCCGTGTAAGACCAAGGATTCTTGTTTATCAGCACAGTAGAACTCGAATACTGATAGCAAGCGAATAAAAAAAAATAGGGAAAAGAACTATGACTTAAGAATTTTCAAGGACAATAGATATGTCCGTGTAAGACCAAGAACTCTTATTTATCAGCACAGTAGAACTCGAATACTGATAAAAAGCGAATAAAAAAATATATATATTTAAGAACTGGCAAGGATCATGGATATGTCCGTGTAAGACCAAGGATTCTTGTCTATCAGCACAGTAGAACTCGAATACTGATAGCAAGCGAATAAAAAAAAAAACAAAATAGGGAAAAATGCAAGGCGTACTCACCTCACGTCACTGTGTCCTTTCTGAAGGGCAAAAGGCGGTCCTCTGCTCTGTGTTTAGTCTGCTTCCTTGCCGACGTTATTGCGGGCAGCGCTGTTGAGGTCTCTGTCGACGTTTCTGCCGAAGTTCCTGTGGGTAGCGCTGTTGACGTCTCTGCTGACGTTCCTGTGGGCAGCGCAGTTGACGTATCTGCTAGCGTCGCTGCTGACTGCGGTTATTGATGTCCTTGCTGGCAGCGCTGTCGATGTCCTGATTATGGTTGATAGTCTTTGCTAGCAGCGCTGTCGATGTCCTGATTATGGTTACTTTACTATATTACACACGCGATTAAATGTAGACTCGGCTCCTGCTGTACACCAACTGCCTGATTTCTTCTCTTGTTCGGCCTTTTATAGCCTCGGTGGCCTACGTGCTCGCTTGCATTTTGTTGTTGCTTGTTTTGCTTAAACCGGTTTGCTTCGACTCTGAACATCCGATTGTCCCGTTGCAAGCAACTTTACAGGGTGCTTGCTCCCTCACATGAAAAGTTTTAAAAGAGTTTTAAGTTAAAATTCAATTTATTATATTTTTTTTTTTTTTAATAAAATAAACGTTATATAAAAGTAAAATATAATTCAAAACAAAATAAATTCTTCATTGTAATAAGGTAGTACATTTTTAAAAATGTGTGCCAAATTTTTACGACCAAAATTTGTCATCACATTCCATTCCATTTTAGTGTTATTTCATTACATTTGAGGATTATTTCGTTTCAGTAATTTGTGGCTTATTTCATTGGGGGTTACTTAACCTTACCCACTAGATCCCAGTTTCTACCATAGTAATGTACCATTCTAAGGTTATAAAATCAAAGCTCGCAAAACAATCATTACACTCTTGCAAAGAAAGTACACTAAGGGATATAACGCTTATTAACTTTATCCACGCCTGTGTATAAATTTCATTTAAATATTTACGTGGATAAATCAAATATTTTCCCTACAACTCGTTTTTTCCGTATTTAAATTTTATCAGTACCACACATGAAGCTTCTGACCTATACCCAACAGCTGAAATAGCCGACAAGCAGCAACAATATCGCACTCTGGTTCCTGCAGTTTATCAATTAAGTTTTTAGAATTTATATTCTTGTTTGTCGCTGAATACTATCGGTTTGTAACAGTTCTCGTTTGGTTTTTGTAACGAAAATTATATAGCCTAGATGTTTAGCCAAGATGCTTTGTGAGTGCGATGGGTGAAAATTTGTGGGGATCTGAGCGGAGCTCAGCATCTTGGCTAAACATCTAGGCTATATAATTTTCATTACAAAAACCAAATGAGACCTACAACAAACCATTAATAACATATTTAATTTAAATATGTGGTTTTTTAATTTTAATATTTTTAGTTAAATTTTCTTTAAATGCGGTAGTTTTATTTTTAAATAGCAAATATTTGAAGGATATTTAAAAAAATTCGTGTATATATTTTTTATTAATTCTGTTGAAATATTTTTATTATTTAATTTAAATATTAATTATTTGAAATAAAATTAACAACACGCATGCATAATTTAAATAAAAGAGTATTTAAATTAAATATTTACGTACTCGATTTATGCAATACTCGTTATTGGTTGAAAAATGACTCCGTTTTTGTATAAATTAAAAAAGTATTTGGATGAATTACATTTTTTTTAGTGTAGCTATATGATATATAGATTATCCCAGTAGAACTACTTAAAAAAATTTAAATTTTTTGCCATACGTAGGTTTAGGTTTTCTTCTTTTAAACTTTTCGTCATATCTTTGACATTTACAGTCCGACCTTAAATAATTATTTATCGATATTTTTGTCTTGAAGAGACAAAATTTTTTTACTGCAAAGATCATTGAGGTAAGGACCCCGTTCTAACACTTCTTAGATATCAACTTCTATAACAAAAATTACGAAAATAAGAGTTATATCACTTAAAGTATTTTTGAGCCGTTGTCCAATCGGCGGCCCTCACCATATGGTATAATTAAATTTGGATTTTTTTATTATTTCAATAAAACATAAAACTTTAATAGTGGGAAAACTTTTGCTAAAAAAGTAGGACTCCTTGAAACAAAAACATTGATAAAATCATTCTTTAATCATTCTTAAATCATTCTGTTAATTACAAAGATATTAAGAATAACTTAAATGCGTTCTACCTACGTTCGGTAAAAAAATATTTTTCGAAATTGTCTTTTTAAATGCTTCAGATTAGGTGGTGTCTGAGTTTCTTCACCCAGGAGTAAATGGACTCGTACTTTAAAGGGTTTAAGTTAACTTTTGTTTCATTTTCTGAACCTACAATCTTGTCCTAAGAATTTCACTTAAAAAAGTAGCCTTTTTTTTCCTTAGGCACATAAAATTCTTAATTTCAACTGTAATTTACTATTATTCGTTTCGCATTCTTTCATCGTTTATTATCAAATTTGCCTTTAAATTAGCTTTTCACAAAATGTCCTCCTTGACATGGCTATAAATAATATCAAAATTTAACATCACATCAACGCATTTATAAAAATTCCATCTAGCTGCAATCAAATTTCAATATAAATGTTTCGATCAACCGCAGTTAAACTCCCCGGGCAAGGATCAAATAATGGACAAAGCTACCAAAGTCAAGTAGATAAAAATTGCTTTCGAAGCGTAACACTTACTCGATATCGAATTGAAATATGAAACGAAATGCGTTTGACACGCGGCAAACGGTGACAGCTAACAATAAGCGATGTTTTTCACAACCACCCTCTTATCTCACTTCCCTCTCACTATACACTCCACGCAATACACTCCACTCTCCAACATTTAACGATGCAACGTTATACTTTGGCCATTGCTGAAAATGCTTTTGAAACGAACCGCCAGCCACCATCGTTTGTGGCACAACAGAAGAACGTGTTGCCATTGATGATGCTTCGCGATGATACAACCACGTGATACTGTGTGACATTTTTATTGTCAGTCTGCCCCTGCTACAGCTACCCATAAAAAAAAAAAAAAGGTAACAAAAATAATGTTAACAAATTCGATGTCAAGAAGTGAACGAATGAAAAGCTGAAGTAAAGAATACTCATGCAGAATACATTTGAGAAGCATTGAAGAGGCCAGACTTTTAACCAGGAGGAGGACACTTTGACAATTTGTTGCTTTAAAAAACAAAAAAAAAAATATTTCAGTTACTTGTCGTAAAAGTTTTATTTTAATGGCCAACGTCTTGTTGTTATGCGGGTCATTTTATTGGCCTCATTATGAGATAAGCATTTGTATGCCACATAAATGGCAAATGAGGGTCATAAGCAGCCATTTAGTAGATGATGGTGTCACTTTATTATGATGCAATGATAAAGTTGATGAGGAGTTGCAAAATATGGCCTCAACAGCTCTATTCAAATTGAAATTCATTCAAATGCTATTTTATGATGTTAAGTAAAATAAATGGATATCATATCAACTTGCCCAGGAAGTAAAAAAATTATTAAAAAAAACTAAAAAAAAAAATAAAATTCTTCAAAGAAGAACAAAAACTGAACATTTTTTACTTATATATTTTCTTTTAACATGCTGCCATAAGCCTAAGTTCCAAACGGTAGATCTGTTGCCTCTCAATCACAGCTATTTTCCTGATTCGGGTCCCTGTCGGTTGGTATTTTGGGCAAAGGTGTTGATGTTGTAATCAAGAATATTCTGTTAAACTTGTAGGCCTGAGTTTCTCAAAAGCATCCCATAAAGCGATACCGCGTGACTCTGGGAAGCGCTTGACATGTTGGTTAATCCGGGTCAAAAGTGTGGTAAGAACTAATGCACGCAAAGAAAAATAAACTTTTATCGCCAGTTTGCTTCAAACGAACTTCGTTTGTCGCACTTAAAATCATTATTTGCAAAGTTTCAATAAATAAAAAAAAAAAAAATAAATAACTGGCCATTTCAGCCCTTGAAAGGACTTTGACCTAGCTTCTTATGATCAATTGTGTTGTGCGTGTTATTATTAAGTTTGTACACAATTGACCGAGAACCGGACCTACATGCTTAACGCCGACTCCGAACGGCGATGAACAGAATGTTCTCGTTCTCAAGAAGCTTTACATGGCATTTTGATTACTCTCTGAGGTTTGCCATTGTCTGCAGAGAGGTGGCGGCCGTACAGAAAAATTATTTTAATTCAAATAATTTTCTGTCGCTGCTGGGGTTCGAACATGGGTCTCCAAGGTTCTTTGACATAGCGGCCACGCACTTTAACCAACTACGCCACGGTCGCCACAATAGTGAGCAATAGCAAAGTTTCAATAGTTGTTATAATAATAGTCAGTTGCGAGAAACGCGTCATTTTGTTGCAGGAAATTAATTTCGTTTATCATAAGCGCGAAATTGCAGCAATTAAAAAATTTGTTTTTCCCAACTGAAAACTTCGTTTGTTTTTCCCTTCGTTGTATAAACACAACGCTCATAGTTCAGAGTTACTTTTTGGACAAATTGTTACTATAAAAGCAAATTGGTAATTTACTTAATACACGGACGGAGATAGCAACAGAGGTGCGATGAGTGCAAAGAGACAAAAATTTATACATTTGTAGAAAATTATTATTATTATTAATAAAATAAAATTATTTAATTTATTAAATTAAATCAAATTATTAATTATTATTAATAATTTTATGTTAATATTAACCCTACGTTAATATTAAGAGTTGTAGTCCCTGCTTTTCACACTTCTCTCATTGCTTTTCATGCACATCAAACTGCTTCTCACCCTCTTCTTACTGTTTCATGTTATTCATGAGAACAATTAGCTTTAAATAGGAACTCACCTCCTCTGGTGAATTTCGAAAGCTTTTCATTTGTCAAGCTTGCTGCAGAATACTAATAAAGCTTTCGCTTGATAAAATTCTTTACAAATTTTATTGATAAATTACTTATCAAGAAAACGCAGAATTGCTGTTAAGCTATTCCAAATTACTGTTCTTAAGCTACCTTCAAGAAACTTTTATCTGAAAACAAAATAAAGGTGAAATAAACGAGATAAAAAAATAAGAATTTAGAATTAGTTATATTTCAGCTCGAGTGGAGACACATTTTTGTGATAACCCGTCCAAAAAATTCTCCACAGCTTTAGTTGCCATATTTATTCTTACATTCTTCTTCTGACTCAGTACTAATTCCACAACAAAAGCGATTATTTTCCCACATTCTGTCAAAGAAACTTTTAGCTTTAAATAAACTTGTTCCTATTAAAGCGAACAAAAAATAAATATATCAGTAAATTACAGTATTTTTCAGGGCTTAATTAATTTTACTCTTCACAGAGTTGAAAACTTTTTTAAAAATTTCCAAAGTGAATGAATAATTACTGTTGTAACTTTTTTCTTCATTAACAATTTCTGTGAATTCATCGCCTCTAGTGACGACCCAAGCCTCTTTTCAAGCGGGTGGTTTGATGAGTCTCATACAGTTGTTGGCTAAAACGATTTTGCAGTCATTTTCTTAATCTAGCCAGAGTGGTTGGTCGATGTTCTTTTGGCTACTTCAACCTATTAACAGTAATTGAAGTTAGTTCTTTGTCCCAGACAAACTTTTCTTATTTCCTTCTATTGCTGTAAAAAAGTTGTCTATTTAACAAAAAATTACATTCGATTCCTTTCTGTGAAAAAATTTTAAAATATAAGTAAGCTTTATAGTAGTCGTTTCTTTATAAGTTGCTTCCTTTTGATTACTTTCAATAAAATCTGAAATGACCTCTTATGTCAAGAATATGAATATGAATATGAATATGAATATGAATATGAATATGAATATGAATGTGAATGTGAATATGAATATGAATATGAATATGAATATGAATATGAATATGAATATGAATATGAATATGAATATGAATATGAATATGAGTATGAATATGAGTATGAATATGAGTATGAGTATGAATATGAATATGGATATGAATATGAATATAAATATGAATATGAATATGAATATGAATATGAATATGAATATGAATATGAATATGAATATGAATATGAATATGAATATGAATATGAGTATGAGTATGAATATGAATATGGATATGAATATGAATATGAATATGAATATGAATATGAATATGAATATGAATATGAATATGAATATGAATATGAATATGAATATGAATATGAATATGAATATGAATATGAACATGAATATGAATATGAATATGAATATTAATATGAATATGAATATGAATATGAATATGAATATGAATATGAATATGAATATGAATATGAATATGAATATGAATATGAATATGAATATGAATATGAATATGAATATGAATATGAATATTAATATGAATATGAATATGAATATGAATATGAATATGAATATGAATATGAATATGAATATGAATATTAAAATGAATATGAATATGAATCAGGATTTTTTTACTTTTCTTACACTTTATATGGCATTTTCATGGACCTCTAGGTGTCTAACCCCTTCACCTGTTCGCATAACTTTGCGGTTACTTTTTCGGTTAATTTAAAAACAAAACTCAAAACGTGTTAAAGTGTCTACAAAAAATAACGAGCTGTTGTTGTTGCTACTGCTAAACAATGGCAACCATTAACGTGTTCCAAATGCATACGTTGAGTGGTCGTGAAGTGCTCAATAGACGAGCCCAAGAGAACAGCTAGCTAGCAGCGAGTAAATTGCTGGAAAAACGGCTACGAATAGCTTTAAGGACACTCTGTGCTTATGTCACAAACAACACCCTAGAACAGAGACAACGTGTGAGTCAGTTGGCAGACTTTAGTTTGGCATGAATCAGGTTTCAAGTGAAGCTCTAAGAAAAACCCCAACAACAAAAAACATTTTTATATTTTTATAATAATAAAAAAAAAAAAAAATAAACAAACGAAAAATGGGAACTTGTAAAAACCTTAAGAAAGTCCTAAATATTTCAGGACATTTCTTTCAAATAATACCACATAATTAAACTCACATTTCTATATCCTGCGGTTATTTTAATTTAGGGGATTTTTTTCTTTGCTTTTTAGAACTTTTTGAAGGTTTTGGTTTTTAAGCCGTCAAGCGTTATTCAAATGGCATAGTCTTGTTCTCATTTTCGCTTTTAACAGTGATGTAAGAAATATCCTGCGGCTGATTAAAATCTATAAGAAATCGCATGAATGAGTGGTAGAGCAAAAAGCTTTTTGCTTTTGTACTCTATAGGCAGTTGCAATGGTTTTGAGGATTAAAAAATTTGAAGGAGAAGAAACAGAGGCTAGATTTTGATCAAAGTGTTCTTAAAACTTTAATATCAACCAAAATTTTTAATAGGAAGCAAGCTTAAGGTACATAGTTTCAAAATCGTTCAACTCCATAAAAATACATTTTTTATATCTTCTCATTGTTCAAACTTGGAATCATCTTCTACACGCATAGATATTTTTCGTTCACCGCAACTGAATAAGTCGCCAACTACACTTCGTTACCGAGTTGTATTTACCACAAACGAATATTCAGTTGTCAACTTAAAAATATATCTTATATATATATATACCGCAAGCTATTTCAGTCATTATTATTTATTATATTAATTGTCTTTCCCTCTATGTCCGTCCGTCTTCTTATGGATTGTACTCATCACACCTCTGTTGCTATTTCCGTCCGCTTATTAAGCAAATTACCAATTTGCTTATATAGAAACAATTTGTCCAAAAAGTTACTCTGAACTATAAGCGTTGTGTTTATAAAACGAAGGGAAAAACAAACGAAGTTTTTAGTTGGGAAAAACAAATTTTTCAATTGCCGCAATTTAAAAATCATTCACGCATGTGACAAACGAAACTAATTGCCTGCAACTAAATGACGCATTTGTCGCAACTGACTATTATTATGACAACTGTTGAAACGTTTGCAAATAACGATCCCAAGCACGACATACGAAGTTCGTTTGCGGCAAACTGGCAATAAAGGTTTTTTTCTTTGCGTGTATGCTCCTGAATTGTTTTTTTAGCTTATGGGAAAGTTATGGGAAGTTGTAAATTGATATTATTTCCAAATCGTTTTCTTAAGAATGTATGTTGAAACAGTAGCATTAGAAGTGTTGTGGAAACATTCCTCATCGTACCTTTTGGAAACTTAGGGGAAGTTTTAAATTAATATTGTTTCCAAACCGTTTTCTTAAGAATGTGTGTAGAAACAGTAGCATTAGAAGTGTTAGGGAATCATTCCTCCAATGTTTCCATTTCCCAAAGGAAAAAGATATTTCCTAGGTAAACTTTTTATAGCAAATTTAATTAAAATTTTAACCGTTATTTGATCTGTTATTTGATCGAAAAAATAAAAGCCTAATTTTAACTGTTATTTTGGATCGAAATGAAGTAAAAAAATAATGATTATTTTGACTTTTTTAAAAAATCAAAAAAATTAAAATCTTTTAAGAATATTATTTATTAGTAATAAAACATCATACATGAAATATCGAATAGAATAATTCTTTCCGTCTGATTTTTTGAATAGAAATTTAAAAAATAACTGTTTTTTTTCTGTCCCTGATTCTAACATAAGCCATAAGCTGTATCATAAATCTTTACATCAACTGCAGAAAGCTTAACCATCCGGAAACATTTCCCTAAGAACTTCAATGGAATGAAAATGTTTCACTCTAACCGACTTTGAAAATATTTAAAAAATTTGCAATAATGTCGACCGATGCTGGCGCTTCCAACTAACGCAACAATGTATCGAAAATTACTTCGGGCTGCCATACGCATAACTTAGGATGCTTGTTTCCTTCGTTTCTTCATATAAATAACATATCACTTTACGTAATGGCAAGCGGATAAAATATTTTAAAATACTTCCCCATCCTTCCAGACTGAGTGATGCACACCACATGTTTGTGCACATTCTTGTCGTATCCTTTTTTTATACACAAACATCTCATACATATACGTACAATATATATATATGTATTTATAGTATATATTTTAGATGTCGTCTACATTTTTTGTTGTTGTTTTTGTTGGCAGTTGACACGTTCCGAACATAATAATAAGAATGTCATCATATCGGCGAATACATTTTCGGTAACATATAAAATTCATAAAAGGATGAAAATTCACGATAGATGCTGGATGTATGGGAGGCAACGATACTTTAGTAAAATTATATTGGAGTTCAGCTATTTGGCTTATAAGTATCCGTCTTATAGCGCCACTCTGCTGTGTATTTGTGTGCATCACACACACATGAATAATAAAGTTATTTTAAAAGCTTTTCATGTAAAAAAGGGAAAAAAATGTTTGTATCAATTTGAGGTTAAAATTTTTTAATACAGCTGATGTTTAATTTAACGATATGTTGTTAAGTTAATGATCGAAGTTAAGTGCTAAGGCAAATATTGAAAAAATTCAAGAACAAGAAAACAAAAAAACAAAAAAAAAAAAATAACGTGTCTGCGAGGTAGATTGTAAAGTTAATATATTTAATTTAAAAATTTTAGAAAATAGTGATTGTTTTGTAAAATGTTCAAATTGGATTTCAGGGCAGCACTTCACAACCTCCGCACGCAAAGAAATTTTTCGTTTACTACAACTGAAAAATTCACCAACTATACTTCGTTTGCGAGCTGTATTTGCCGCAAACGAATATTCAGTTGTCACAACTTAAAAATATATCTTATATATATATACCGCAAGCTATTTCGGTCATTATTATTTATTATATTAATAATCCTTCTCTTTATGTCCGTCCGTCTTCTTATGGATTGCACCTCCGTTGCTATCTCCGTCCGCGTATTAAGCAAACTACCAATTTCCTTATATAATAGCAATTGTCCAAAAAGTAACTCTAAACTATAAGCGTTATGTTTATACAACGAAGGGAAAAATAAACAAAATTTTCAGTTGGGAAAAACGAAGTTTTCAATTGCTGCAATTTAAAAATCACTCGCGTTTATGACAAACGAAATTAATTTTCTGCAACTATATGACGCGTTTCTCGCAACTGAACTCTTATTATCCCTTTCAGACCGTGATGCATCGTTTGTGCGGGTGGATTCTATCTTTAATATTTCCACTTTTATTTAACGAATGTTATAAAGAACGAAATGAATCGATTGTGCTTGTTATTGTTTACTTTTGTTTCTCACACTGTTCCGCGATTCGCTTTACCGTTACTTGAACACACGTGGAATTCTTGATAAACTTATTAGTTTTATCAAAATGAGTCGCAGAGGTAAGTTGTGTCTTTGATTACAAACATGTAAACAGTGTAAAACTAGTGAAGTTAACGCATTTGAACTTAAAAAAATAATAAATTTTGATGTTTCAAATAAATTTGAATCATTTGTTGCTAAAAAAATGGGTTTCAGATAAAGTTTTAAACGATTGTGATCAATTGTGCGTGTCCTGAAAATCCTTGAAGGATATGTAAATTGCGAAACCTAAACATTGAGAATATTTTCATACCATATAACGATCATACATTCCAAAAATCATAAGAAAATGTTCAGTAGTTAAGCGTCGGGTCTGAAAGGGTTATGACAACTGTTCAAACGTTTGCAAATAATGATTTCAAGCGTTATTTTTTTTTCTTTGCGTGCGTAATTGTGTCTTGACTAATCATAAGATACAACGTTTCGATAGAGGGCAACGATAAAGGCAATGATTACGGGCAATACTCTGAAACTTCATTTATTACAAAATTCACTAACTTCTAATGTCGCATTTTCGCTTCATCAAATTTAACAATTAGCGTAGGTATTAAATAAATGACTTCTGAATTTTGAGTTAAGAGATTAATGACAAAAAAAAAAAAAAAATAAAAAAAATAGTATTTTGAGTTTTTAACATTATCTACTCATTGCTAACAAAATTTTAAAAACATCTCATTACACCTAAAAGTTTTGTGACATTCACTTAGGTCTGTTGTAGCAAGTGTTTTCCTTAAAACATATAAAAGTTCTTTAGTAAAATACTTAATTGTTTTGAACAGTTTCGACACCATTTATTCTTTTCGGTCAAGTCTGCTTTGGTACGAAGTGGGGTCATAGATTAGTCGGAAAAAAGGACCAACCAAGTAAAACATGTGAAGGATGTTCTTAGAGTGACGAGAAGCCATAGAAACATGTGAATTAGAATCCGAGGCAAGTGTTATACCCTAACCATCCACATCACATCCACAGTTTCATCCACAAGTTTCTCTACCTCTACCTACAACTTTTTAATCGTAGTTATTGATGAATTTTCAATGTTAGTTGATTAAAAATGAGGAAAGAAATGCGATAAAGTGAAATCGTAGGACTTGAACGGGATTCGAACCCGGGACCTCTTTGGTGGAAGTCAAGCGCGCTCCAACTCGACAACTAAGGCCGCCATATTCTATTATTTTAAGTATTATTCAAACTTTAAATATTCACTTAATTTTAACGAATTTTGAATTCCTATTGTGAGACTCTCGGCAAAACAGTAAAAATGCTATATATTAAAGTAATTGTGACTTTTAATAGTAAAAGTTTATCCGTATGAGCTCGTTTTGAGAAAAACAGTAACATATCATTTTTAAAATTCTAATTGACATAAGTTAAAATTTTCGACTCATAGCAAAATGAAACAGTTTCATGATTTTTTAAACAATTATAGGTCTGTTCGCGTACTCTAAAGTTTTAGTCCAATTTACCATTTTTACAGGTTTTAGTCCGAGAAGCGTTCCCGTACTCGAAAAAATGGTAAAAGAGAGTGCAATCGTGAGAGTAAAAAATTTCCCCTCCCTGTCAAAAGCTGCAAGTTTTAGTCCGAGAAATTTCTTCTGGCAAAAATGGTAAAAGTGTCAAACTGCTTAAAATCATATGTTTACATGTTAGCAAAGAATTTGCAAAACAATAAAAGTTCTTTGGAATAAATAAAAAACTGTTGGAATGGAAACCAAAAACATGGGAAATTGTATAAAAACTAAATATAAATGTTTATTTGAGAATTAATTTTTATATTGTTCAAAATCTTTAGCTTTGTCTGCACTGCCAATGCTTCACATCAAATAAGCGATTTTATTTGACAGTTTACACAATTTTAGTCCAAAAAGCGTTCCGGTACTTTTTTGTGTTTTTCAATATTTTTGAGAGATTTTTCCTTACTCTCATGTTTTTGACAGTTTTACCATTTTTAGCCCAAAAAGTACGGGAACAGACCTAATATTTTTCATCTGTCCAAATTCCTTTCTTTATACAATTTAGAACCTATGGAAGATTTTAATCCCCAAACCTTCCCTTTACTTAGGCTAGGAGCCTGTCTTCACTATTTAGACTACATATTCAACTTTTTTTTATTATTAAACTTGTTTCAATTCGTAGTTACGTCAATTGATTTATACGTTTCATTTCAGCATCAGCATCGGTGTAGAAAAAATGGAATCCATGGAATACTAGACTGACTATACAGTCATAGTTATAGTTAGTTTCATGGGTTTCTTTTTAAATCATAGGTTATTTTGACATTGATAGCTATTTCCGCTGGCTATTTAAGGCGTCCGTGGCGTAGTTGGTTAAAGTGCGTGGCCGCTATGTCAACGAACTTTGGAAACCCAGGTTCGAACCCCAGCAGCGACAGAAAATTATTTGAATTAAATAATTTTTCTGTACGGCCGCCACCTCTCTGCAGACATTGGCAAACCTCAGAGAGTAATCAAAATGCCATGTAAAGCTTCTTGGGAACGAGAACATTCCGTTCATCGCCGTTCGGAGTCGGCGTTAAGCATGTAGGTCCGGTTTTCGGTCAATTGTGTACAAACTTAATAACACGCACAACACAATTGATCATAAGAAGCTAGGTCAAAGTCCTTTCAAGGGCTGAAATGGCCAGTTATTTATTTTTTTATTTTTTAGCTATTTCCGCTTGAAATCTTGACATAAATTCAGTATAATACACGCCAAAAAAAGTTTTTCGCCTGT
Organism: Pherbina coryleti; assembly: GCA_943735915.1. NCBI lineage: Eukaryota > Metazoa > Arthropoda > Insecta > Diptera > Sciomyzidae > Pherbina > Pherbina coryleti. Next base: position 91,980,863 of record OX030952.1, read on the forward strand.
TTGCCGCAAACGAACTTAGTTTATCGTGCTTGAAATCGTTATTTGCAAACGTTTCAACAGTTGTCATATAAAAATCAGTCTCGAGGAACGTGTCATTTAGTTGCGGGAAATTAATTTCGTTTGTTATAAACGCGAGTGATTTTTAAATTGCACCAATTAAAAAATTTGTTTTTCCCAACTGAAAACTTCGTTTGTTTTTCCCTTCGCTGTATAAATAGAACGCTTATAGTTCAGAGTTATTTTTTGGACAAATTTACAAGTAAGTCTGGTCAGTCTTAAAATGGCTGATTATTAAAAAACTTATTTTTTGCTTTTTATAATTTATTTATTTAAATTTTTTTTCAAAAAATAATCGCGGACAGTTTGCTCCTAGCTGTCTTGAGTGAAAGTTCTTAAATTATGGTTTTGATTGTTGGGGCTGTGCGTGTTATTGCAGTATTTTTGTTATGGTTGTCAATGGTTTTGTTGTTGTTGCTATTAATGTTGTTGTTGTTGTCATTGTTGTTGTTGTCATTGTTGTTGTTGTTGTTGTTGTTGTTGTTGTTGTTGTTGTTGTTGTTGTTGTTGTTGTTGTTGTTGTTGTTGTTGTTGTTGTTGTTGTTGTTGTTGTTGTTGTTGTTGTTGTTGTTGTTGTTGTTGTTGTTGTTGGTAAAATGCAGTGTCATAAAGTGCTCATCAGTCACTAGCCAAGTTTTCACCTCATCACCAAGTATTTTGCTGCACTTTTTCTACCAAACAAGCTACTATTTACGTTAGTACGAGGCTAATGTATGTCTCTCTGTGTGGTCTTCCTGGCCTTGGGCCATTAAAGTTTGTCGTTGCGTTGCATTCTTCTTCGTTTTATTCTTCTTGTTATAACTATTGTAGTAGTTTTCTTTTTCGTAATTATGCCACATGATTATAGTGTTGTTGTTGTTTTGTTGTTTTGTTGTTGTTCTTGTTGTTGGTGTTTTGCGCCATGACAGCGCCTTCATTTTCGTTGTTTTGGTGGGATTTGGTATAGTTTCTATCTCCAACCGCCGATGACTATGACGATGATGGTGCATTCTCTTCTCTTTCACTTGGGTAATGTATCACTTTTACTTTATAGTTATTGTCGTTGTTGTTGTTGCTGGTATTGTGGTAAAAATTAAAAGACATCGTGCTACAAATTCACCCCCAAGGGATCGAAGGCAGGCCGCAGGATCGTCAGTAAATGAAGTTATTTAGCGCAATAATACGGAGTCGCACAAAGTTTCGCGAAACTGGTTACAATTGAAGAATTATACAGCATGTTTTGCTAAAGTTGTTTTTGTTTTCCAGGTTTTATTAAGTGGGCACAGTCGTTCCCAAACAGTTAATACGAGAAAAATTACTTTACAATAGCATTAATATTATCAAATCCTTATGAAATGAAGTGGGTAAGGATAAAGGATTGGATTAACTCGGCCTAAACTAAGGGTTTTATCACATCCATTTACTCTCGTAACATCTGCCTTCGAAACTTTATATACAATTCAATATTTTGTTTGAAAAATATCTCTCTTTTCATTATTCTGGAAACTTTTTCTCCTTAAAGATATATCCCGCTATAGTTACATTAAAACTCGACATACAAAGTGGGGCAAAAGTAATGACACTATTGGAACACCCTATAACTTTTGCAAATCGCGCCCAATGTCAATTCGGTTTTGACATTTGTGAAGTTAACAAACGCAGACTACAAATCGACAAGCCATGAATCGGTCTACTCCGCAAGAACGCGGAATAATTGTTTCTTTTTTTTTGCGCAACAATTAGTCAGTTGTGTTGGCGCAGCGTGAATTTCGTCGCATATTTCCTGGCTGTCCAACTCTAGGCTTGGGTAGCTCATGAACGAACTAGTTCAATTGTATGATTCCCACTCATAACCTATGTGAACTAGTTCAGTGTTTCTCGTTCTTTTAGTTAACTTTAGTTCCAATGATCTTGCAGCGAGTAGGAAAAAAACGAACGATAGCAAAAATAACTAAATTTACCAAACTATGGTTTAAAGCCGGGAGTAGAATGATTGCGTATGCGTTTTTCATCCGTTTACTCGCTGGCGTTATAAAATCGAAGTATGTGAAAGCTTATGGGAGCGAGTTCAGTGGTTGTGAACGTTACGCTGGCAAAACGCTAGTTACGCAAGAAAGTTGAAAATACTTCAACTTTTCTTGCGTAACTAGCGTTTTTTGACAGCTCGTTACTTATAACGAACATCGAGAAGAAATAAAAGAAACGAGTCAGAAGCTCATTACTTTTAGGAATGACTCTTGTAAATTAATCTTAAAAATTAAAAATGTCTATAATTTTTGTTCATTATTAATTTCTCAAAAAACTTTTTTATACTCAGGATTTAAGATTTTTTTACTTATAAACGAAGACAATTTAAGTATTTTTGTGTAAATACAATAAAAACTCAACATTAAGAACATACCAAATGTTTTATAATTTTGTAGCCCTGCTTAATCTGAACGTAAAACGCAATCATTGAACTCTATCATCATTTTCTTGCGTAAATTGCTCTAGCGAGTAAACGGATGAAAAACGCATACGCAATCATTCTACTACCGGCTTAAGTCCTTGGCTTGTCCAAACGAACTAAAAGTCCTAACGAACTAAAAGAACGAACGAACTAAAAGAACTAACGAACTTAAAGAACGAACGAAGTAAAACATGCAACGAACAAAAAGAACGAACGAATTCAAAGAACTAAATGAACGAACTAGTTAAAGGGCTTACACATCGGCGAATCTGTTCGTCGAACAATATGGCGGCGCGAACGTGTGTGAAAAAGCTACCGTTCAAATTGAACGAACCTGTTCGTCACACAAGCCAATGATTTTTGTTGTTGTTTGTCATCATTTTCGGCAGCATCCCTTGTTCGACAGAGAAAATCAAAAATTTTTGTAAACACGGCCAACCGTGTGACAAACTTCTTAACTTCTTAACAAACATCGCTTCTTAACAAGCGAACTTGTGTGAACATGGCCGCCGTGTGACGAACAGATTCACCGATGTGTAAGCCCTTTTAGGCTTGTGCTAAACAGTTCCGGGGCCGGAACGAACATGGAACGTTTCTTTTGAGCAGCGGAACTAGTTCCGGAAACATGTTCGTGGAACTATGTAGTTCCTTTGAGCTGTAGAAGAGAAAATATGTTTGAGTAGTAAATTTACTAGTTAGCCTGCTAGGATATGAAAAAATATTATAAAACCAGCTCTTCCAAGTTGCGATTATTCTATATTCTTTATATAGAATTTCATTCTACATACTTTATTTATGTAAACATGTTCATATGCACATTCAACATGTCCGCGGAACTATCTGGTTTCGCAGTTCCATTAGATTGAATGAAACTCACGCATCTGATATGTAGTAGATTGTAATATGTGTGAAAGAGAAGTCGGTTCATATTGCTTTATAAAAAAAAATTCATTGCAACCGGAACTGTTTGAACATGCTAAAAATGAATGAAAGGAACGATTGGAACTATGTCCGACTGTGAACATATTTCCGCGAACTATACAGGTTCGGAACGACCCATCTCTAGAACTAGTCCATTACATACGATTGAACCTTAAAAGTGCGATCTTTGTGGTGAACTATAATGCCCAAGCCTATCCGACACCAACACTGCGGCGTTTGGCTACTCGCCTTGAAGAGTACAACACAAGATCTTCCCAAGGCTGGCCAGTCCCGGAGCAGCCGTTCTGCTGAGAATATCGTTGCTATTACCCAAGATGTCGAAGAAAAGGCCGGAACATCGACCAGACGCCGTGCCAAGCAATTGGGCATTAGCCGGCGGTTCCTACGTAGAATTTTGGTGAAAGATTTCAAGATGTTTCCTTACAAAGTGCAGACAGTGCATCAGCTGTTAGCTGTTGACCGCCAACGCTCAAGCAATGAAGAGGTGGACGATTTTTGATCGAAAATGATCATGAGTGATGAGGCTCATTTCCATCTTTGAGGTTACGTAAATAAACAAAATTATCGTTTCTGGGGCATCGAAAATTCGTGTATCACTCACGAAGAACCGTAACACCCGCTCAAAGTTAATGCGTGGTGTGCTGTTTACGCTGGAGGAGTCATCGGGCTATTTTCTTTTTTGAGAACGCAGCGGGCCAACGACGACTGTTGACGGCGCGTGCTACAGAGCCATGATTACCGGATTTTTTCTTCCTCAATTGGAAGAATTGGGACTGGAGAACATGTGGCTCCAACGGGACGGTGCAACAGCTACAACCGATATTCTTAAGGAAGCATTTCCGGGTCACTTAATCTCTCGTTTTGGTGATTTGCCGGCAAGATCACCCGATTTAACCGCTGCAGACTTCTTTTTATGGGATTTTTTGAAGTCGCGAGTGTACGTCAACAAGCTTCAGACTCTTCAAGCTGTTGCCCGAAGTTTTGGCAAGAGTGATGGAAAATGCCATAAAACGAGCCCGTATGGTCATCAACTCTGTCAGCGGCCACTTGGCCGATATCATTTTCTCAACTTGATGGAAGAAACTAATGGATTAAATAAACAAATTTTACCAGCAAACCATAGTTTTTCAATAAAAAAAAAACAGCAAAAGAACATTGGGTGATTCCTTTTGCCCCACCTTGTATTTTGTGTGAAATTTTTTGCCAAACTTCATGAATATGTTACCAGCAGAAGAAGAAATTACCGTTAATAATTTGTGACCGTTACATTACAGTGGGTAGGTCCCCATAAAAAAAAAATTGAAAAGTTCACCCCTTTTGACGTGACGAAGTTACGTTATACTCCTCTAGTTTCCAAAAAAGTTAAAAAATGAATTTTTTAAAAATTCATCTGCGTTTCATTGAATTGTTACTCGCTGGGTATAAAAGCTATGATTAAAAATATAGTATGACCGTAAAGGCTAATTCTTTGGCTATATTAAAAAAATAAAAAAAAAATTTAATACGGCATAGGGACGTAGTGGGAGCTACGTAAGCAACGCAACTGAAAATTTGTTACATGGAATTATTACTCGCTGAGTGTCATTGCTAGGATTAAAAATACGATACGCCAATAAAGGCCTATTGGAAGCCCTCACAACAAAATTAGACAAAAAATTTCTGACATCATAAGGACGCTGAGAGAGCCGCTCAAAGATCGATAACGCAACATTCATGCAGCGGCGTTGCATTGAATTCTTACTCAATGAGTATATAACCTACGATAAAAGTGTAAAAAGGAAAATAAAGTTTTTATACATGGCTTTACGACAAAAATAAAAAAAAAATTCCGGCGTCGTCAGGTCGTGAATATAGCAGCTTATGTAACAGAAACGTAATATCGTTTCATGGAATTATTACTCACTCAGGAGGAGTGCTACAGTAAATTTTGTTTAACGACAGCAGGGATGTGTTATTACGCTTCACAACTAAATTACAAAAAAAATTTTGTTGTCATGATTTCAGGGATGCAATCACATAATGTAGTAAAAATGCTACAGCCATGAAAAAACGTTGCATGGATTTTTAACTCTGTGACTACTGGTGCAACGGTAAATTTTAAGGAACGAAAACAAAGGTGAGGTCTTCGGGCATATGACAGAAATAAAAAAAAATTGTACGGCGTGTCAAAAACCCCCAGGGAACCGCCTAATGTGACGCATATGCATCACTTTTGCTGGATTAATTGAAATTAGAGCTCAACCAATGGGGAAGCAAAAAAAAAGCTAAACGAAAAGCACCAACTCCAAATCCAACAACATCTCCAACACCAATACCAACACCAACACCAACACCAACACCAACACCAACACCAACACCAACACCAACACCAACACCAACACCAACACCAACACCAACATCAACATCAACATCAACATCAACATCAATATCAACATAACCATTAACATCAACATCAATATCAACATCAACATAACCATTAACATCAACGTCAACATCAACATCAACATCAACATCAACATCAACATCAACATCAACATCAACATCAACATCAACATCAACATCAACATCAACATCAACATCAACATCAACATCAACATCAACATCAACATCTACATCAACATCAACATCAACATCAACATCAACATCAACATCAACATCAACATCAACATCAACATCAACATCAACATCAACATCAACATCAACATCAACATCAACATCAACATCAACATCAACATCAACATCAACATCAACATCAACATCAACATCAACATCAACATCAACATCAACATCAACATCAACATCAACATCAACATCAACATCAACATCAACATCAACATCAACATCAACATCAACATCAACATCAACATCAACATCAACATCAACATCAACATCAACATCAACATCAACATCAACATCAACATCAACATCAACATCAACATCAACATCAACATCAACATCAACATCAACATCAACATCAACATCAACATCAACATCAACATCAATATCAATATCAATATCAATATCAACATCAACATCAACATCAACATAAACAACAACAACTACAACAACAACAACAAAAATCTAGTTAGTTACGATTTCACTGCTCACAAACAACAAAATAACACAATGAAACTGGAAAAGGACAATGACATGAATTTGGATATGGATTAGGACAAAAACTAAGACACACCTTTTTAAACTAGGAAAGGGATTCGGTATATTTGATTAAGTCAAAAATTTGGTCATGGATTAGAACAAGAGTTTGGACATGAAATAGGAGTATAAAGAAACACCGTCACGTCAAAACTTACGGGTGTGTCCACGACACAGCCAACGCTCTTTTTTTAATGATGACCTCGAAACAACTAAAAAAATTTTTTTTGACCCCTGGACAAACCGCCAAAATGGTATTTTTTTTTTTGCATAAATTATGCATTTTATGTTCGATCTTAGAATTTTTGGGACTTTTTTTGGCAGGACATTGTTCGGTAAATGAAATTTTTCTCAAAATTTCGGTAAATTTGGCTGCGTCCAAAGCCTTTTATCAGTGCATAGTTCATTGCAAGAAATTTCCAGTCATTTTGTAAAAGTGGGCGTCACCTTTAGATTTACGGCATTTAAGAATCCAAATTATTTCGTTACTGAGCAAAAAAAGTTTGGAAACGCCATTTAGCTCCAATGCTTGCTATTGGCACAACTTAGGGGCAGCGAACTATTGTGCCAACTAGTGCCAGGAACAATTACACTGAAATGCAACGATGAGTTGTTAGCTATGAGGATAACATGAGGACTCATTATGAACGAAAAATTAATTGCATATTTAATGGTATAAACAAGAAACTTTTCGATTGTAATGCAATTGTTTCAAATTGGTTCGTACGAATAGTAGACCAAAGTGAAAAGTGAACTAAAAGTACAAATCAAAGGGAACTCATAATAATTCTTCGTTTTGTCTTAAATAGTAATGCGACTGAAAGGGCTGAAATAGCAGTTCATCGTTCAAGTTAAAATTTAAACAAATTTAACAGTAACTACCGCACAGTAGGCACAAAAAGTATGTGTCTTAGCAATGGGCAGACGCTGTAATGCCGGTCACGTTCGACGAGTGTCCGATATTTTAAGAATTATGAATGCCACGTGACTGCTGTGAAACATGATTTGTAAATAACACTTGAAAGAATAAATGTTGCCATTCCATTTGGCTGTGACATTTGTCCTTGGCCAGACAGCCGGTGGCTTGGTGGCCGCCGGGTGGTGGCTGATGAAAAATATGATTTTCCCTTATTTTTTATTTTTTTTTCTTTGCTTTTACTTAAATGTTTGAATAAGGATTTCGTTTTTTTTTAAGCTCACCCTCCTTTGTACTGACCGTTAACACGATAAAGTAATTTGTGTAATTTATGCCTACAGTGAATAACGGAAACACTTTGCTTTTCTAGGAGGAGGCGTGTAAAGGACATTTGGGTTTTTTTTCTATAAAGATATTTCCTTATTGCGTGATTATGAAGTTTGACAAATTTGCGATTCTCTCTTGGAGTTCGATTTGATTCGTAAGGCAACGGACAACTTTTACCAAGCCATAAAAAATTTGCTTGCTCCAAAAAGCTGAATATTCTGTAATTTTAATCAGCATCTAACTGTTTTTTATCTAACAAAAGCAGGGTGGGGGGAGAAATAACTGCCAGCACCCCCAATGTTGTCAAACTCTAGTAATTTATTTGTGCGTGCTGGCAGGGTGAAAAGTTCAAGCATAAAGTACGCCACGTGACATATTTTCCTAGTGCACACAATACAACACACAAGCTCACACCTTGGCAATCACACCACCCCCCCCTACATAAAATATTTGCAAAAAAACACTTTCAATTTTATTTTTTTTTTCTTACCTTTCTATTTAAGCACGAAATCTATTGTGTACGCTTTATTCTTTCTTTATTCCTTCTGACTAAATGAAAAATACAAAAACAAATAAAAAAAAAAAAACGAAAAAAACAAGGATATGAGATAAAACTAGTGTTCAACACAAAGCTATAGTTTGTTAGGACAAGAAACGAGAATTGGAAAAATCCTGACACATCACGAAAGGACACTCACATGTTGTGGTTTTTGCCTGCTGATTAGTTCAATGCATGTGGTTAAGATGGCAAGGTGCGGAAAAGCATGGCATTAGATTACAATGAAAAAGGGGGGAAAAATAATTGGCAACACTGCTTTTGTAATATGACAAATCAAGTGTCATTCGAGCAAAAGATGGTGGTGTTGCAAATTAAACGCTGTCACAAATTAGAAAAATTGTCTACTAAAGATGCACCATGGAATTACTGTATTGCAAGAACTTGTAACCCGACTTGTAACAGAAAATTCATCAGAATATGTGTGTAATCAAAAGAAAACTGAATTATTAATTTAAGTGAGGAATGTGTTTCTTTATTAGTATTTGGATCTGAGTCTCATGAGAAAATTTCATATCCCTCAAAGCAAAACTCCCTTTATTCAGGCAATGCATAATGGGTAAAATGACACATTATTTGACTTTGTATATAAGTTTTAAAAAATCATGTTTGATGTGACAATGTTACTTTTTACTGTTCAGACTTCAAATAAAGTTGCAAAATGTATTTTTCCAAAATGCATTGGCGTTGCATGGTATAGTTACTCAATAGGGCAATTCACAATCTAATGTATTTGAGATTGTAAATTCGTGCAATTGTAAAAATTTCCCATCAATTCTGAACGGTGGTCTTCTTTCGCTTACTTTGCAACACTTTTTTTGCCTTCATTTTTTTCCCCCCCCCAATCAGCTGTCAGTTTGCAATTCAGTATTGCATTCGTATAGCAAATAAAAACTTTGCGTTTTTAGTGTTGCATATTTGCAAAAGCGTAGTAAGTGCATCTCTGTATATATTGTTAGTGTCGAGTAAAAAAATACTCTACCATTTTGCAAATGCTATGATGCAAGAGCATTTACACAAGATTGTGAATTGCCCTAATAAGTTTTGATGGTATGATAAAAGTAATAACACAACAGTAAAGGCTGATTATTAGATTTTATCACCAAAAAAAAAAAAAAATAAATATAAGTAATAATACGTCATCGGCACGCGGCGATATAATTATAATGCTAAAATTATAACTACAGGTGATACGGTAAAAAATTTCTGTAAGTAGAGTAGTACTGTCAGTAGAGGCTATTTAATAGCCGTTATGACTAAAATAGACAAAAAACTAACGAGGCTGCGGAGAAAGCCGCTACAAGATTGAAAATGCAACCATCATGCAACGGAAATTTGGATGAAATTATTACTTTTTGAGCTTATGCGGCACGGTAAATGTTAAAAAACTGAAATAAAGGATTTTTACTTAGCTTTACGACATAAGTAAAAAATAAATTAAGACGCCACGTCGTCAGATCTCAGAAGAAGCAGATTATGCAAAAAAATGCAACACCGTTGCATGGAATTGGTGTTCGCCCGGTAGAGGCGCAACAGTAAATTTTATTTTCCAGGAGCAAAGTCCGGTTCTTTGACCTCATAACGAAAATGAAAAAAAAAACAATGTTTTTTTCGTGAACTCTTAATGCAATAAAAATGTAACAACTATGAAAAGACATTACATGCAATTATAACTCCGTGACTATCAGCGCTACATTAAATTTTATGCAAGGATAGAAAGCTGAGAGTTACGGAAATATCTTAAAAAAAAAAATAACAAAGGGCTCTCATGGAATCCCTTAAGTAATCTTTGCGATAGCAATAGCAAAAATAAAAATAATTATAAAGAAATGTATTGTGTAAACATTTTTTTAAAAAACGGAGAGATAAGGAAGTAATATATAAGAACAAGGATTAGTACAAGAAGTTTTTAGCTTTAGTTCGAGGATTTCAGGTGTTATACCTCAGTGAAGTCTGCCTTGTTTCGAAATGTGGTGATAGATTAGTGGAAGGTAAGGGGCAATCAAGAAAAACATATGTAGGATGTTTTAGGATGACCGGAAGCCATAGAAAAATGTAAATTTGAATTTGAAGTAAGTGTTTTGCCTTTAGCTCAGTCAATTCAAGTTATAAACATCCAGAAACTTCCTTACCACCAACTACAACTTTAAAGAGTTGTATCTTTAAACAAAGATGAATTCTCAAATTCAGTTTATTAGAAATGAGGAAATATTTGGAGAAAGGTTAAAGCGTTGGGCACTCGACTATCGAAGCCGCAAAAAATACGATGTTGCATTTTTAGAATAAAGATAAGTGTGAGGATTGCGAAAAAAGGGAAAGGATAGAGTCAATAATAAGAACAAGGATAAAGATAAAGATAAAGATTTCACGTCAAAATCCAGAGGTGTGTCTATGATATAACGTTGCTATGAAAAGTATATATAGGGTGAAAGTGCGGTCTGCATAGTTATATATACATATTTCTATGCAGAGATATACAAGGTGCGCCATATTTAATCAGCTGATTGACTTGAGTATACAGTTTTTTGAAACGTCAATTCAGTACAATTTTAACCTTGAATCACTTTACACCGAAACAACGCTCCGAAAAAATTATGCTGTCCTTTGAAAATAGTGTTCAGTTATATGTCCGCTGAACACTGGACATTTGGAGATTGTTCACATGTCGTTCATCAACGCCCAAAATTATGATACAGTTACAAGGTAGGCTCAGATTGGAGAGCTAGTTGTCACAATCAGCTGGTAATTTTGAGTTTTTCTAATTGTTGTTGTTGCTTTTGACGTTTGACGTTTGTAGCTCCTACTGCTTTGTATTTGCAAAATTTCTCATTTGAGCAGCCGTCTTAAAATGAGCTTACCTTGTAATTGTATCATGCCCAAGATGTTCCAATGAACTGGTTGAAGCGGTAAGAGAGAGTATTGCTAAGAACCCACATGTGTCGTATTGCCACAGGGCTTAGCATTTTGTCATCACTAGAACCACTTTGCTGTACAGTTACTGATTCCAACAAAAGGGTGCACCATGTCACACTGCTTACCGAACAATTTAGTTTCTGCAACGAAAATTCCCTGGACGTGTGATGTCAAAAAATGGCGCCACTGACTGGCCACCCAGATCTTCAGATTATACCCCTTTTGACTTCTTTTTGTGGGGTTATTTGAAAAGCAAAGTGTCCGCTTGCAAGCCTCAGAGTATTGACTAGCTCAAGGCAAACATTTTATTGGAGATATACCGCCCGAGATGCTCGAAAAAGTTATGGAAAACCCAGCAAAAAGGGCACATTTTGCTTTGGCCAATAGAGGCGTCTACTTGATTGATGTTGTGTGTATTCAATAACTAAACTCAAATCAATTATGGAAATTAGTTGTCTTTTTTTCAGCGGGAGGTGGGTTAAGTTTTAAAGACAAAAAAGGATATTTTCATAATTTTGTTTTTTTTTTTTTTTGAGATGTGAATAATGTTGGTTTATTTATTTCATTTACACGTTCTCGTATAACATCTTAAGTATCTTTGGAAAAATTTCCAATTAAAAATATCAATAAATAAGTCCGTGACAGCGAGTCTCCGGAGGAGCCTCGAAAAAAAGTTGTTATGCGGTGAACTCTATAACTCGTTATAGAAAACAAATAGTAAAATAGAAAAAAAATCGTGGTCTTATGCTGGTATTTTAATTAAGCTTTTAAACATGGTGTAGTTTAGAGATATTTGAAAAATCCAAATTGAGAAAATTATCTTCGGTACAATTTCTGATATTCGAAAGCACTTTTTTCTACCAAATAATATATCTCTACTGATTGAAGTTAAACGGAAATTCAGTAAACGAAGAGGGCACCTGATGCTTTCCAAGACAGCTTCTTTACGCAATGCTCAAAATATTTCAGCAAAATCGTTAACCAGAAAATATATGCAGATAAGAATAGAAGTGGTCTGAGCTTTTAACCAACTTGAAGCCGGGTGACAAAAAGTTTTGGAAAAAACCCGCAGCCTAAGAGGAAAGAGTAAAAATAACATCCTTACCTTGATGTAGGTACTAATAAAATTATAACTGACGGTGAGAAAGCTAAACTTTTGGCTAAAACCTTTGCGTCCTCAAACACATTAACACCAATTACCATCACTCTTTTGACAAAAAGGTAAATAAAGTAGTCTCCGGCTTTAAAAGTAGCCAAAGGGATCATAATATCATAAGATATGTTTCATTTACTGAAACTGCAGCTATTATATCTTCCCTTAAATCTTGAAAATCCCCGGGATTTGATAATATCCCTAACTTGCTACTTAAAAACCTTCCTGAAAAGTCATTCCGAACTTTTTTCCAAATGCTTCTTAAGTTATTGCAGTCCACAAACCATCGAAGCTGTTGCATAACCCAAAAAGCTACCGGTCAATCAGCTTATAAAGCAACGTCGGAAAATTATTTGAAAACCTAATTCATAATCGGTTAGAAGAATTTACTACTGATAACAATATCATTTCTAGTACACAGTTTGGGTTAAAAAAGGAACACAGCACAATCCATCAAATCAACTGAATAGTCAACAAAGTCCTGTCCAACAAGCGTTCTAGACACTCCACTGGCTTAGTGTTGCTTAATATTGAGAAAGCATTTAACACAGTTTAGCACAACGGACTACTATACAAACTTCTCAAAGCGAATACTCCCTCGTGTGCAGAATATAAATTTGTGCAGAATAATTGCTGATTTTTTTAGATAACAGAACATTCGCAGTATCTGTAAACAATCCCATTTTGATCTTGAGGCAGGCCTTCCCCCAGGAACCGAGTTGTCGCCTTTGCTTTATTCAATATACACATCAGACTTCAAACCTTCAAAATTTTTAGAAGCAGCCTGCTACGCTGATGGTACAGCGCTCTTAACTTCAAGTAAACTTACAAGAACTCTTATGAAAGGGATTTGCCAATTGCAACAAATATTTTTAAAAATGGAAAATAAAAATAAATATTGATAAAACACAAGTGGTAATATTTCCATTCAACAAGTCTCCAAAAAGGTTTCCGGTTAGAAAACTTAATTTAGATAATAACTACATAGGCCGTGTGGTATTCGGAAACTTTTCACACTCGTGGTAGGAGAGAATTTACTGAGTTGAATACAATTGCTGTGTGTTGAAATAATATTGTAATTTTTGCTGTGCCAAAAGGACGATGAAATTTTGACGTTTTAGATTTTGGTAGTGTATTAGCGCAAGAATTTAATTTAATTTTCGAAATTGTCAATATATACTGAAAATTAGCAATTTTAGTTGCTATGCTGTCGGAAACACAAAATTTTTAACTTCTTTACGACTCACAAACTCACAAGTGTTTTTTTTTTTCATTTTTGCTTGTGTCCAAAATTCTATTTCCGATTGTTAAAATTTATACTAGCCCCTGGGGCTACATGAATTTTTGACAGTTATATTTACCTTACAAGTGCCAAATATTCTCATTCAGACTGTCAAAATTTCATCATCCGAGTGAAAAGTTTCCGAATAGCACACGGCCAAACATATTAAAAATGATGTTAAATATCTTGGTGTCATCTTCGATAAAAAACTGAACAACCAGAATGGGTCTTAACCCCCTAGACGCCGATCTTTTAAAAATGAAAAAAAAAACAAAATACTTGGTTGATTTTTCCTACACTAAGGGAAATAACGCATATTAACATTATCCACGCCTGAGTATATATTTCATTTAAATATTTACGCGGATAAATCAAATATTTTCCTTACAACTCGTTTTTTTCCCGTATTTAAATTTTATTTATGCCACACACTGACACACATATTCCACACAGCTGCCAAGCAGCAGCAGCATCGCACTCTGTTCCTGTGCGATGCTGCTGCAGTTTCTTCACACCAGCAGTTGCAGGTCTTATAGTTCTCATTTAGTTAATGTTTTAAGGGTAATATATCATGGATATTTGGCAAACATGGTTTGTGAGTGCGGTGGTGAGTGCGATGCATGATAAATTCATGTAACGTAGAGTGATAACTCGGTATTTTCTCAAGAATGTCACTCCACTCTACATGATTTCATCATGCATCGCACTCACCACCGGACTCACAAATCATATTTTCTCAAAAAGAAAATAAAATATACCACTAAATGGCGTTTAATATGGACGCAGCTCGTGGGAAATATGCAAATAAATTGTTTTTCAATTTCAATATTTTTATATAAATTTTCCTTAAATGCGATAGTTTTATTTTCAAATAGTAAAGATATTTAAATATATTCGTGCATTATTTTAATATATTTTTTATTAATTCTGTTTAAATATTTTAATATTTTATTTAATTAAAAAAGTATTTAAATAAAAAAAATTACTCGCTTTTTGGATAAATTAAACAATTTCTTGGATAAATTTAATATTTTTTTCCCTTAGTGTACCAACTCAAAAAAGAAAACATTTTATTTGCGCAGTTAAGTGCAGTTATGCTATGAGAGGCACTGAGGCACTTATAAGGACTAGTAGGTTAACTTTTGGATACATTTCTGCAAATTTAGGGAGAATCTTTGAATATTATCCGTACCTTACCACCCTAAGCGAAAAAACATTTAAATTTATCCAAAAACATTTTTAATTTATCCAAAAAGCGAGTAATTTTTGCACCAATAACGCATTTGCATAAATCGACTACGTAAATATTTAAAATTTATTTGAATACTTTTTTAATTAAATGAAATATTTAAAAATTTAAACAGAATTAATAAAAAATATATTAAAATTATGCACGAATTTTTTTAAAATATCTTTCAAATACTTACTACTTGAAAATAAACTATCGCATTTAAAGAAAATTTATATAAAAATATTGAATTTAAAAAACAACTATTTAAATTGAATATGTTATTAATGGTTTTATAGTATTGTTTTCTTCATAATGCGTCCATCAAATGCCATTTGCCTGTAATATTTATTCTCACTTCACTCTTTTGTTCTCTAATTTATACTATATTTGACAGTTGGTGCAATATTAGGGCACCAAATGTCAAAAATAGTATAAACTAGAGGGAAAAAAATAAATATACAAAATACAAGAATTAGAAGCAAAATATGTAGGTAAATGACAACCGGTGCAAGACATTTCAGAGAAAATATCAAGTTGTCACTCCACCCTACATAATTTCAATTCTTTACCAAACATGCATACTATATTACCCTTGCAACAATAACTAAATGAGAACTATAAGAACTGCAAATGCAAGAAATAAACTGCAGGAACAGAGTTCGATGCTGTTGCTGCTTGTCGGAGTATGTGTGCACGTGTGCGATGCTGTTGCTGCTTGCTTGTATGGAATATGTGTGTACGTGTGTGGTATAGATAAAATTCAAATACGGGAAAAAAACGAGTTGTAAGGAAAACATATGATTTATCCATGTAAATATTTGAATAAAATTTATACTCAGGCGTGGATAATGCTAATATGCGTTATTTTCCTTAGTGTATCCTTAATTTTCTTCAGTTAAGAATTCTTCAATTTAATACCAATTAAATTCTTCAGAATTAAATAGCAATCCAGTCTATAGCAAATTCCGACATCCAAAATTTCGTCAAATTTAACTTAAACCAATAATACGTAAAGTCATGTGATATAATCCTTCCTAATCAAAAACCGAGGACTTTAAGCAAAATATACATTGCAAAAAAATGTTTTCTAATCCAACCACTCTATATTGTATTCAAAGAAACGCGACCAAATAAGGTCAACTCGCTCAGAAAAGTAGGAGAAAAAAAAAACGCATGTCAAACAAGTAGTTATCTCAACACAAAAGCGCTGAAAATCAAGTCAACAAATCTACTAAAAGGGAGATCAAAAAAGAATTACTTGACTTGAGTGATTCAGGGTTGAATTTCGGTTATAATACTCTATACAATGGAGCTTTTATATAAAAAATCTTTGTGTGCTAGCAACAATCTGTCTGCACACACATACACACATGCCTAAAGAAGCCAACACCAAGAATTATCTACATATTTATGTCCTAGTATATAAAAAGCTAAAGAATTTAAATATGTAGATGAAAAGGCAAGGAACATTACTTAAGCTGCATAAAAAAAAAAAAAAACTCACACAACATCAAAACATCCTTGCATCGTGTGTCCTTGTTATGCTATTTAAGGCTAACTTTAGGCCGCATTTTGATGCCCTGCCATATTATGTCGTATTTCACGAAGCTGCCACCGCGGTTGAGCAGGTTTTCTTCTATCCCTGTACATCATCGTGTCCTTCGTTTATTCTACGCATTGTTAGCTGTAAGATTAAAATTTAATTTTTAATTTAAAGATTGTTTGTTTGCGTTTATTTTATTTCTGTGTTGATTTTTTTTTTGTTTTCTTTATTGTAGCTTTTGCTGCTTTGTTTGTTGTATTTTATTTTTCTTATTTTCATTTTTGTTCTTATGCTGAATGACGATTGTTTGCCGCTGTGTTTGTGTTGGCAGGTTTGTTCGAGGATTTGTGCGTATGAGTGGTTGTGTGTATGTGTGTGTGTTTGTATGGATGTGCTTGTGCTTTCATACAAATGAAAGCAATTTAATTTTTCATCATTCGCTGCGCAGTGATGCAATCCTTAGATAGCTTTAGCTTGAGTTTAGATGAGCGTGTGATATGCACATAAAAGGATATCGCCGCACAGGATATGCTGCTATGTTCGGTAACGTTCACTCTGTTTTGAAGCAAATTAAAATTGGTTTAGATATTTATTCATTCTGCATAAAATGTTTTATTGTTTGCATATTTAATGAAATTTTAATTTTAGATTTTATTTCATGGCGTCGAAAAGACGTTGGCAGCGAGATTGTGGTCCAGCATTCGTCCATGTTGCAATAAAAGCTTAAAGTTTTTGTAGCTTAAACAGCGTAGAATAAAATGTTTTGTTTTTGTTTTGAATGCTAACTTATAAACGAAAATTTTGAAAAATAAAAAAATTCAACACTTCTTTTCAAACTCTCGAAAAGTACCGATAAAGTGAAAATACATTCTTCACTGACATCAATTCGACACGTGAAACAGGAAGATCTGCAACATGCGTTACAATCACTAGCTTCCTTCCTTCCGCTGTTAAGGCGTTACGCTCGACCATACAAAACATGAGCCACATGTGTGCTGCATGTCACCCACACCTACATAAAACTGCACCACAACAAAGTGCAGCTAGAGCGCCTTGTAGGGTGTGGAGCCTTTTTGCTGGACACTAACCAACATGGTTAGAATCTCATATTTTAATTACAGTTACAATTTCACAGACAGAATGCGTTGTTAATTACGTTGGGAAGCTCCCAACGACAGACACAGACACAAACACAAATTCAAACGCAATACAAACGATAGTGCGTAAGAGAGAAAGTGGACCTCAGCCGATGAAGAGGCACAACCAAAGTGGCATCCCTGCAACATATGCTCGACGTCTGTCTGCCAGTCACTTGGCTGCACACTTGATGCTATTCCAAACATAGAATAGATTGCAATTGGCAAATTGTTTCAAGTTTAGGCGGTTTTTTGCTTTAGCTATTTCGAGGCTTTTTGGTGAGGGTCATTGTAACGGGAACAACTACAAAGAACAAGAGAAATATACCTTGCAAACTCCCTGGAAAATCCCTTTTAATCCAAGAATTACTTAGTATGACTTTCAGTTAGTGGCAGTGTTTGTGCAACATGTTGTGCAACTTTAAGCTTGACTTGTGCTGCCGAGACTTCGGTGTTTGAGATGTTTTATTGTAAGTAAGCTGGAAGTGTTTATGATGATTCAGAATTATGTACCGTTACAGTGAGACTTTTTGTTGGAATACTGTTGATAGAAATACTGTTGACTGAATTTTAAGTAAAATAGTTGGTAACTTGAGTTTAGTTTTGATGAAAACGTGGATAGAATGCTTTAATATTTAAAAAGTTAAAAAGGAGAAACGATGAGTTAATATAGAACAGAATGATTTCATATAAAAATAGAAAAAACTTTTTAACAAAAAAAAAACCGACGTCAAAATCATAAAGTTAATAATATTTTTATGATAATAAAACAAATTAGAAAAAATTAAAATAAAAAGATTTCGACTTAGTAAGATAAGCGCCGACTCCAAAGCTTTTATGTTCATAAAGAAATTAATATATTGATGACAATAAAACAAAATGGAAAAAATTAAAATGATAAGATTTCCAATATTATAATACATATAAATAACTTTTAAAATTTGATCAAGAAATTAATGGGAAAAGTTATTTAAAATTATTTTTACTTTGTAGTGATTTTGACGTCGGTTTTTTTTTTTTGTTAAAAAGTTTTTATTTCTTCCTTTTTAGAGAATATGAAAAATTTTATGTAATAGTATTCTTAAGTAAAATTTCAAAAATGACACTTTGTTCGTACGAAATTTGTTTGATTAATTCCTGAAAGTTTTTTGGGTATTATCCATTTCTGTCTCTTTACAATTTTTATTAAAGTGCCACGCCCTTTCTATAATCCCGCCCACTTTATTAACCGTACTTTATAATGATTTTGCCTAGCCCTGTGCCAAATTTCAGTTCCCAAGTATCAATATTAACCGATGTATAATAATTTCTTTAAAGTGCCACACCCTATGTACAATCCCGCCCACTTTTGTAATGATTCTACCTACTCACCTACCTGAATACCCAATATTAGTACCCTAGTGTCAATATTAACTGAGATATAGTATTTTAATAATATTGCCACATCGCTTTGCGTGGCGTCCGTATCGTAGTTGGTTAAAGTGCGTGGCCGCTATGTCAACGAACTTTGGAAACCCAGGTTCGAACCCCAGCAGCGACAGAAAATTATTTGAATTAAAATAATTTTTCTGTACGGTCGCCACCTCTCTACAGACAATGGCAAACCTCAGAGAGTAATCAAAATGCCATGTAAAGCTTCTTGAGAACGAGAACATTCATCGTTCATCGCCGTTCGGAGTCGGCGTTAAGCATGTAGGTCCGGTTCTCGGTCAATTGTGTATAAACTTAATAACACGCACAACACAATTGATCACAAGAGGCTAGGTCAAAGTCCTTTCAAGGGCTGAAATGGCCAGTTATTTATTTTATTTTTTTTACATCCCTTTGTTGAATAACGCCCACTTTTTTTACCGTAATATTTAGTAACTGTGCCTACCCATGTACTAAATTTCAGTACCCTGGTTTCAATATTATTCGAGATACAGTGTTTTCCTAATATGACCACACCCCTTTGTCAAATAACGCCCACTTTATTGACTGTAGTTTTTAATAACTATGCCTACCCATGTACTAAATTTCAGCAACCTATTGTCAATATCGACTGAGATATAGTATTTTAATAATATTGCCACACCCCTTTGTTTAATAGCGCCCACTTCTTTTACCGTAATTTTTAGTAACTGTGCCTACCCATGTACTTAATTTCAGTACCCTAGTGTCAATATTATTCGAGATACAGGGTTTTTTTAATATGACCACACCTCTTTGTCAAATAACGCCCACTTTATTGACTGTAGTTTGTAATAACTGTGCCTACCCAAGTGCTAAATTTCAGCACTCTATTGTCAATAATATTCGATATATAGTGTGTTTCTAATATTGCCACACCCCTTTGTCGAATAACGCCCACTTTCTTTACAGTCATTTTTAAAAATTGTGTCAACTCCTGTACTAAATTTCAGTACCGTAGAGTCAATACTATTCGAGATACAGTGTTTTTCTAATATGACCACACCCCTTTGTCAGAAACCGCCCACTTTATTGAACGTAATTTGTAATAGTGCTGCCTACCCCAGTATTTTAATTGTAAATTTCAGTACAATAGTCTCAATATTAACTGAAATACAGTGTTTTTCTAATATTGACACGCCGCTTTGTCGAATATCGCCCACTTTTTTAAAAAAGGACCTCCGCGTTCATGATATCTATCTGTTGACAAAAAATTAGGGAAATCGGGCAAGTGCTTTAGAAGTTATCGATGTACATACATTTAAAAAAAAAAAAAAAAAACGGACAAACCAACGAACTTGAGAACCTCCTCCTTTTTGAAGTCGGTTAAAAAAAGAATAAACTGACCATTTCAGCCCTTGAAAGGACTTTGACCAAACATCTTATGATCAAATTGTGTTGTACGTGTTATGAAATTTTTATACACAATCGATTGAAAACTGGACCTACTAGTTTTATGCCGATTCCGAACGGCTAATGTGCATGTTCTCAAGAAGCTTTACATGGCATTATTTACTCTCTGTGGTTTCCCATTGCCTGCAGAGAGGTGGCGGCCGAACAGAGAAATTAATTCAATTGAAAAAAATTTCTGTATCAGATGGAACTGGACCAAGGTTATCTGGCGTACGGGCCACGCAATCTACGCTCTGCGCCACGGCCGCCGAATCATACAAAGGATGACTTTTTAAGCGTTTGATTTTTTAAAGTTGAAAAACAAACAGAATATTTGCAATAATGAATGAAAAATTTATTTGGAGCGATACATCAATACCTGCCATTTACTTTTTAAAGATTAATTCATGTAAATGTTGCCCACTACGCCTGAAGTGGGCCATCCGTAAGCTCCAATTTTGGGAGACTTTCCGTAGCCCCACAAAAAACTAGTCTAGTGGGGTCAAATTGCATGATCAGGCGGCCATTGGATTGCTTCAAAACGTGAGATTAATTGCTCACCAAACTCGCCTCTCAATAGGACCATAGTTTCATGTGCCGTATGGCATGTGACACCATCTTGTTGAAACCACATATCAACCAAGTCCAATTCTTCCATTTGGGCAAAAAAAGTCGGTAATCATTGCACGGTGCCTTGCTTCATTGACTGTAACGCTGCGATTTTCATTATTTTTATAAAAGAACGGTCCAATGATGCCGCCGGTCCACAGATCACACCAAGCAGTGCATTTTTCAGGGTGCATTGGCTGCTCTTCAGATCAAATTCGACAATTCTGTTTGTTGACGTACCCATTGAGCCAAAAATGAGCTTCGTTACTGAAGACAATTTTTCGATAAGAAATTGGATCTTCATTCAACTTTTCTAAGACCCATTCACCCAACAAACGACGTTGTGGTAAGTCATCCGGCTTCAGTTCTTGCACCAGCTGTATTTTGTATGGTTTCATACCGAGGTCTTAACGTAAAATGTTCCAGGTGGTCGAATAACGAAAGCCCAATTGTTAATAACGGTGATGAATTGACATATCGCGATCTTAATCGACACTGCCTGACACAGCAGCAATATTGTCCTTGGTACGTGCTCTCCGCATACGGGCTAGTAGATTGATGTCTAAAGTGAACTGGTGCAAAATTGGTCACTATACATTCAAAAGCCTGTTCGGCGGGCAAACCTTACTGAGCATTTATCTCTTTGCCACATGGTAAGAATCACGAGTAAGGTTCAAAAAATGTACACTGAAAAAACCAATAGGCGCACAGTTAGAACAACAAACACTGATTTATTAACAAGGCTATCACGCACAAAATAACGATGGTAGATGTACCAACCCAAAAAAGAAAGATTTTTCTGAATATTCTGGGTATTTTGGGAGAAATTCGGGGTATTTTTTTATCAGAAGATATAATGCTCCAACACGTAAAAAAAGACAAAAATATTTCTATAAAATATTTCAACCCTTTTCAACTACAGCGCACATTTTTTATGAGTCCTGGTTGTCTATTATCTAAAAAAAGGCAAGAAATTCCTTTAGTAGAAGTCATAGAGACTTTACAGAGAATTACTCACTGTAAAAAGTCCATCATCTGAAGAATGACCAATCTTAAAAGTATGAACATTTCTCTCTCCCTAGTTTCATGTTTTATTGATATCCAAGTTAATCTCTCTGAAAATATTTTTTTAATTTTTTGTGGTTTATTCTGTTGATCACGTCCAAATTCCAAATATATTAAAAAAAAAACAAAAAAAAAAAATAATATTCAATCCATCCAAGCCAAACCTACCATTAAGTTTTAAGTATCAAATGTCTTGGGTAAAATATCATGCCAATTTCACTATTTTGATTATATTACTTATAATGGGATGTAGGCGTGGTTTCCATTCGACTTTTCAAACTAATTTCAAACTAAAAATAGTAGATGTCAAAGCTATTGCGCAGAATTTCAAGTGTTTAAGTGATTAATATTAGTGGAATTTTAGAGTAACATGGTGAGGAAGGCGTGGTTTCCATTCGATTTGGATAAATTTAAAATTAGAGTTTGTAATTTTATGTTTAATTTTATTATGTAAGCTTATGTTTAAAATTTCAAGTGCTCAGATAAATTTTTGAGGAATTTTTAGAGATAATTTTAACATTTTGATGACGTCACTTTTTTTGGGAGATTTGACTCGATTTTGGCTCATTTGCGAACTCGGTTTTTTTTTTAATAAGCTTATAACTCCGCCTTCCTTTTTAGAAATTTCACTTTTTAAAAATAGCTTTAAAATTACGGCTCTAATAGTGACGGTAGACACCGCTACATCGACTCAGATGATGATGCTAATCCAGAATAATATACTTTCAATGCTTACCACACCTCCTTATGGGCCTTGAAAAAAGAGTGAAAAACTAAATATACTCCTTACACAGTAATCCCGAGAGTATACAAAAATAAATTAAAATGAAGAGTTGGCTGTGTCGTGGACACACCCGTAGATTTTGACGTAACGAAGTTTCTTGTTTGTTGATAGTGTTGGTGTTGTTTTTGTTGTTGTTGTTGTTGTTGTTGTTGTTGTTGTTGTTGGTGTTGTTGTTGTTGATATTGATGTTGATGTTGATGTTGATGTTGATGTTGTTGTTGTTGCTGTTGTTGGTGTTGTTGTTGTTGTTGTTGATATTGATGTTGATGTTGATGTTGATGTTGATGTTGATGTTGATGTTGATGTTGATGTTGATGTTGATGTTGATGTTGATGTTGATGTTGATGTTGATGTTGATGTTGATGTTGATGTTGATGTTGATGTTGATGTTGATGTTGATGTTGATGTTGATGTTGATGTAGATGTAGATGTTGATGATGATGTTGATGTTGATGTTGATGTTGATGTTGATGTTGATGTTGATGTTGATGTTGATGTTGATGTTAATGTTGATGTTGATGTTGATGTTGATGTTGATGTTGATGTTTATGTTGATGTTGATGTTGATGTTGATGTTGATGTTGATGTTGATGTTGATGTTGATGTTGATGTTGATGTTGATGTTGATGTTGATGTTGATGTTGATGTTGATGTTGATGTTGATGTTGATGTTGATGTTGATGTTGATGTTGATAATGATGTTGATGTTGATGTTGATGTTGATGTTGATGTTGATTTTGATGTTGATGTTGATGTTGATGTTGATGTTGATGTTGATGTTGATGTTGATGTTGATGTTGATGTTGATGTTGATGTTGATGTTGATGTTGATGTTGATGTTGATGTTGATGTTGATGTTGATGTTGATGTTGATTGTTGTTGATGTTGGTCTTGATGTTCATGTTGATGTTGATGTTTATGTTGATGTTGATGTTGATGTTGATGTTGATGTTGATGTTGATGTTGATGTTGATGTTGATGTTGATGTTGATGTTGATGTTGATGTTGATGTTGATGTTGATGTTGATGTTGATGTTGATGTTGATGTTGATGTTGATGTTGATGTTGATGTTGATGTTGATGTTGATGTAGATGTAGATGTTGATGATGATGTTGATGTTGATGTTGATGTTGATGTTGATGTTGATGTTGATGTTGATGTTGATGTTGATGTTGATGTTGATGTTGATGTTAATGTTGATGTTGATGTTGATGTTGATGTTGATGTTTATGTTGATGTTGATGTTGATGTTGATGTTGATGTTGATGTTGATGTTGATGTTGATGTTGATGTTGATGTTGATGTTGATTGTTGTTGATGTTGGTCTTGATGTTGATGTTGATGTTGATGTTGATGTTGATGTTGATGTTGATGTTGATGTTGATGTTGATGTTGATGTTGATGTTGATGTTGATGTTGATGTTGATGTTGATGTTGATGTTGATGTTGATGTTGATGTTGATGTTGATGTTGATGTTGATGTTGATGTTGATGTTGATGTTGATGTTGATGTTGATGTTGATGTTGATGTTGATGTTGATGTTGATGTTGATGTTGATGTTGATGTTGATGTTGATGTTGATGTTGATGTTGATGTTGATGTTGATGTTGATGTTGATGTTGATGTTGATGTTGATGTTGATGTTGATGTTGATGTTGATGTTGATGTTGATGTTGATGTTGATGTTGATGTTGATGTTGATGTTGATGTTGATGTTGATGTTGATGTTGATGTTGATGTTGATGTTGATGTTGATGTTGATGTTGATGTTGATGTTGATGTTGATGTTGATGTTGATGTTGATGTTAATGGTTATGATTATAATGATGTTGATGGTGATGTTGATGTTGCTGTTGATGTTGATGTTGATGTTGATGTTGATGTTGATGTTGATGTTGATGTTGATGTTGATGTTGATGTTGATGTTGATGTTGATGTTGATGTTGATGTTGATGTTGATGTTGATGTTGATGTTGATGTTGATGTTGATGTTGATGTTGATGTTGATGTAGATGTTGATGTTAATGGTTATGTTTATGTTGATGTTGATGGTGATGTTGATATTGATGTTTATGTTGATGTAGATGTTGATATTGATGTTTATGTTGATGTAGATGTTGATAATGATGTTGATGTAGATGTAGATGTTGATGATGATGTTGATGTTGATGTTGATGTTGATGTTGATATTGATGTTGATGTTGATGTTGATGTTGATGTTGATGTTGATGTTGATGTTGATGTTGATGTTGATGTTGATGTTGATGTTGATGTTGATGTTGATGTTGATGTTGATGTTGATGTTGATGTTGATGTTGATGTTGATGTTGATGTTGATGTTGATGTTGATGTTGATGTTGATGTTGATGTTGATGTTGATGTTGATGTTGATGTTGATGTTGATGTTGATGTTAATGGTTATGATTATGTTGATGTTGATGGTGATGTTGATGTTGATGTTGATGTTGATGTTGATGTTGATGTTGATGTTGATGTTGATGTTGATGTTGATGTTGATGTTGATGTTGATGTTGATGTTGATGTTGATGTTGATGTTTATGTTGATGTTGATGTTGATGTTGATGTTGAAGTTGATGTTGATGTTGATGTTGATGTTGATGTTGATGTTGATGTTGATTGTTGTTGATGTTGGTCTTGATGTTCATGTTGATGTTGATGTTTATGTTTATGTTGATGTTGATGTTGATGTTGATGTTGATGTTGATGTTGATGTTGATGTTGATGTTGATGTTGATGTTGATGTTGATGTTGATGTTGATGTTGATGTTGATGTTGATGTTGATGTTGATGTTGATGTTGATGTTGATGTTGATGTTGATGTTGATGTTGATGTTGATGTTGATGTTGATGTTGATGTTGATGTTGATGTTGATGTTGATGTTGATGTTGATGTTGATGTTGATGTTGATGTTGATGTTGATGTTAATGGTTATGATTATGTTGATGTTGATGGTGATATTGATGTTGATGTTGATGTTGATGTTGATGTTGATGTTGATGTTGATGTTGATGTTGATGTTGATGTTGATGTTGATGTTGATGTTGATGTTGATGTTGATGTTGATGTTGATGTTGATGTTGATGTTGATGTTGATGTTGATGTTGATGTTGATGTTGATGTTGATGTTGATGTTGATGTTGATGTTGATGTTGATGTTGATGTTGATGTTGATGTTGATGTTGATGTTGATGTTGATGTTGATGTTGATGTTGATGTTGATTGTTGTTGATGTTGGTCTTGATGTTCATGTTGATGTTGATGTTTATGTTGATGTTGATGTTGATGTTGATGTTGATGTTGATGTTGATGTTGATGTTGATGTTGATGTTGATGTTGATGTTGATGTTGATGTTGATGTTGATGTTGATGTTGATGTTGATGTTGATGTTGATGTTGATGTTGATGTTGATGTTGATGTTGATGTTGATGTTCATGTTGATGTTGATGTTTATGTTGATGTTGATGTTGATGTTGATGTTGATGTTGATGTTGATGTTGATGTTGATGTTGATGTTGATGTTGATGTTGATGTTGATGTTGATGTTGATGTTGATGTTGATGTTGATGTTGATGTTGATGTTGATGTTGATGTTGATGTTTATGTTGATGTTGATGTTGATGTTGATGTTCATGTTGATGTTGATGTTTATGTTGATGTTGATGTTGATGTTGATGTTGATGTTGATGTTGATGTTGATGTTGATGTTGATGTTGATGTTGATGTTGATGTTGATGTTGATGTTGATGTTGATGTTGATGTTGATGTTGATGTTGATGTTGATGTTGATGTTGATGTTGATGTTGATGTTGATGTTGATGTTGATGTTGATGTTAATGGTTATGATTATGTTGATGTTGATGGTGATGTTGATGTTGATGTTGATGTTGATGTTGATGTTGATGTTGATGTTGATGTTGATGTTGATGTTGATGTTGATGTTGATGTTGATGTTGATGTTGATGTTGATGTTGATGTTGATGTTGATGTTGATGTTGATGTTGATGTTGATGTTGATGTTGATGTTGATGTTGATGTTGATGTTGATGTTGATGTTAATGGTTATGATTATGTTGATGTTGATGGTGATGTTGATGTTGATGTTGATGTTGATGTTGATGTTGATGTTGATGTTGATGTTGATGTTGATGTTGATGTTGATGTTGATGTTGATGTTGATGTTGATGTTTATGTTGATGTTGATGTTGATGTTGATGTTGAAGTTGATGTTGATGTTGATGTTGATGTTGATGTTGATGTTGATGTTGATTGTTGTTGATGTTGGTCTTGATGTTCATGTTGATGTTGATGTTTATGTTGATGTTGATGTTGATGTTGATGTTGATGTTGATGTTGATGTTGATGTTGATGTTGATGTTGATGTTGATGTTGATGTTGATGTTGATGTTGATGTTGATGTTGATGTTGATGTTGATGTTGATGTTGATGTTGATGTTGATGTTGATGTTGATGTTGATGTTGATGTTGATGTTGATGTTGATGTTGATGTTGATGTTGATGTTGATGTTGATGTTGATGTTGATGTTGATGTTGATGTTGATGTTGATGTTGATGTTGATGTTGATGTTGATGTTGATGTTGATGTTGATGTTGATGTTGATGTTGATGTTGATGTTGATGTTGATGTTGATGTTGATGTTGATGTTGATGTTGATGTTGATTGTTGTTGATGTTGGTCTTGATGTTCATGTTGATGTTGATGTTTATGTTGATGTTGATGTTGATGTTGATGTTGATGTTGATGTTGATGTTGATGTTGATGTTGATGTTGATGTTGATGTTGATGTTGATGTTGATGTTGATGTTGATGTTGATGTTGATGTTGATGTTGATGTTGATGTTGATGTTGATGTTGATGTTGATGTTGATGTTGATGTAAATGTAGATGTTGATGATGATGTTGATGTTGATGTTGATGATGATGTTGATGTTGATGTTGATGTTGATGTTGATGTTGATGTTGATGTTGATGTTGATGTTGATGTTGATGTTGATGTTGATGTTGATGTTGATGTTGATGTTGATGTTGATGTTGATGTTGATGTTGATGTAGATGTTGATGTTAATGGTTATGTTTATGTTGATGTTGATGGTGATGTTGATATTGATGTTGATGTTGATGTTGATGTTGATGTTGATGTTGATGTTGATGTTGATGTTGATGTTGATGTTGATGTTGATGTTGATGTTGATGTTGATGTTGATGTTGATGTTGATGTTGATGTTGATGTTGATGTTGATGTTGATGTTGATGTTGATGTTGATGTTGATGTTGATGTTGATGTTGATGTTGATGTTGATGTTGATGTTGATGTTGATGTTGATGTTGATGTTGATGTTGATGTTGATGTTGATGTTGATGTTGATGTTGATGTTGATGTTGATGTTGATGTTGATGTTGATGTTGATGTTGATGTTGATGTTGATGTTGATGTTGATGTTGATGTTGATGTTGATGTTGATGTTGATGTTGATGTTGATGTTGATGTTGATGTTGATGTTGATGTTGATGTTGATGTTGATGTTGATGTTGATGTTGATTGTTGTTGATGTTGGTCTTGATGTTGATGTTGATGTTGATGTTGATGTTGATGTTGGTGTTGATGTTGATATTGATGTTGATGTTGATGTTGATGTTGATGTTGATGTTGATGGTTATGTTGATGTTGATGTTGATGTTGGTGTTGCTGTTGGTGTTGGTGTTGGTGTTGGTGTTGGTGTTGGTGTTGGTGTTGGTGTTGGTGTTGGTGTTGGTGTTGGTGTTGGTGTTGGTGTTGCTGTTGGTGTTGGTGTTGGTGTTAGTGTTGGTGTTGGTGTTGGTGTTGATGTTGGTGTTTGTGTTGGTGTTGGTGTTGGTGTTGGTGTTGGTGTTGGTGTTGGTATTGGTGTTGGTGTTGGTGTTGGTGTTGGTGTTGATGTTGGTGTTGGTGTTGGTGTTGGTGTTGGTGTTGGTGTTGGTGTTGGTGTTGGTGTTGGTGTTGGTGTTGGTGTTGGTGTTGGTGTTGGAGTTGTTGTTGGATTTGGAGTTGGTGCTTTTCGTTTAGCTTTTTTTTTTTGCTTCCCCATTGGTTGTGCTCTAATTTCAATTAATCCAGCAAAAGTGATGCATATGCGTCACATTAGGCGGTTCCCTGGGGGTTTTTGACACGCCGTCAAATTTTTTTTTTATTTTTGTCATATGCCCGAAGACCTCACCTTTGATTTCGTTCCTTAAAATTTACCGTTGCACCAGTAGGTACAGAGTTAAAAATCCATGCAACGTTTTTTCATGGCTTTAGCATTTTTACTGCATTATGTGATTGCATCCCTGAAATCATGACAACAAAATTTTTTTTGTAATTTAGTTGTGAAGCGTAATAACACGTCCCTGCTGTCGTAAAACAAAATTTACTGTAGCACTCCTCCTGAGTGAGTAATAATTCCATGCAACGATATTACATTTCTGTTACATAAGCTGCTATATTCACGACTTGACGACGCCGGAATTTTGTTTTTATTTTTGTCGTAAAGCCATGTATAAAAACTTTATTTTCCTTTTTAAACTTTTATCGTAGGTTATATACTCATTGAGTAAAAATTCAATGCAACGCCGCTGCATGAATGTTGCGTTATCGATCTTTGAGCGGCTCTCTCAGCGTCCCCATGATGTCAGAAATTTTTTGTCTAATTTTGTTGTGAGGGCTTCCAGTAGGCCTTTATTGGCGTATCGTATTTTTAATCCTAGCACTAATACTCAGCGAGTAATAATTCCATGTAACAAATTTTCAGTTGCGTTGCTTACGCAGCTCCCACTACGTCCCTTTGCCGTATTAAATTTTTTTTTTATTTTTTTAATATAGCCAAAGAATTAACCTTTACGGTCATACTATTTTTTTAATCATAGCTCTTATACCCAGCGAATAACAATTCAATGAAACGCAGATGAATTTTTAAAAAATTAATTTTTCAACTTTTTTCGAAACTAGAGCAGTATAACGTAACTTCGTCACGTCAAAAAACTCGTTATTTGCATAATTTATATGTGTAAAAAAGTTTTGGAATAGATCACCGACAACTTTTACAAGAACATTTATCTCACATCATTACAGAATCAATTTTTAAAAACCTGTACTGAACTTAAAAGGTAATTTGCCACAATTTGCGAGAGCCTACCAGAATATTTTACTTCTCACACCTTATATTTCAATGATTCGAAATGGGTTGGAAGTTATTCAGAATATTTTGAAATGAAGATAGAGAAAATATCGCTCGTTTTCTTCAATAACGTTATAATCCAAAAAACATAAAAACTGAATTAATTACACATAAACATTCGAGTTACCATGATCTATGCTGTGTACAATTTTGGTAACGATATCTTCTTTAATGTTTGCAGGAGAGTAGAATTTGTGATTCATTCACCTCAATATATTTCCGATTAGATCGTATTATAATATCGATAATATCCACTTTTTTTTTTGTCACTTTGTATGGATTAAACCATGTACATTACAGTAGTAAGTACTTGTATATTTGATGTTTTGTCCATATTTTAAAAATTGTGAATTAATTTCCTTTGTCTGTTCAAAACTTAAAATGCTTCTCTTGAAAAATCTACTTTTTGAGTTATAACATTATTGTAGAAAACGAGCGATATTATGTCTAAAAAAAAATAAAGGAAAAAATTAATCGTTCTCAATATTCAACCCAACTAATAGTTGGACTTCCATCTGATTCCATTTTTGTAACTCTTAGAATATTCAATATAATAATTGAAGTAATATAACAAATTTTGTCTGGAAAATACTTCATCTATCTATATATATAAAAATAAGTTGCATTGTGTATGAAATTGATGTTCTCTGTAATGCGTGAACCGATTTTGTTTCTTTTGTTTAATTTCCCATGAAAGGTGACGTCAATACGAAGGTTTTTTTGTATAAATGGTCTTTGTATGTGTATTGGTTCATGAATTATAGGCATTTTAGTGAACTTATCAACAATAGAGGTGTGAAAAAATACAGGTGCGCACATATGGTGTATATGGGGAAATATTTGCAAGGGTAATTGGAAATAAATGGAATTGGAATAATTTGGCAAGTCTCACTTTAGTTCGCATTTGCGCGAAAAATATAGTGTAGTAAAATTTTCCATACTCCTTTTTTCCATACCCCCTTTACCACCTACAAATCAATAAAAATGCTATATTTAAGACGGGTTTGGTGGTATTAAACTAATATTTGGTATACAAGTTCGTATGGTTACTATCGGCAACTATACTAAAACTGGGCGTGGTCTTACTATATATATACGCCAACTTTTTAGAAATCATTATTATTCCTGAGTTGTACATGTTTTGGTAGTGAAACTTAATATGTAGATGCTATGGGCCCAAGAGGCCATTACTATATATTTGAGTGAACATGAGATAAGGGGGAATTTGGCCACACAGGCTAAATTTATGATATCGAATTGCTTTGGAACTAAATGTCGTATAACAATGAAGGTCTTTCTACTGAAAAGCTGGCACGGGCAATCGAAAACGGGGCGTGGCTCCACCCATATAAGCCAAATTTACGATAAAAAATCGCTATGGAAGTAAAAGTCACAGAACATTGAAACTCAGAATGTAGATATCATTTGGTGATGTCCTTCTACTAGAAAAGGTGACATGCATTAGACAAGGGGATGTGTCTCCACCCATACAAGCCAAATTTATGACACAGAAAAGCTATGGAAGTAAAAGACAAAGAACATAGAAGTAAGAATGAAGTTACTATTTGGTAATATCCTGCTACTGGGAAATGAAAAATGCTAAAAATTTACAATAGAGAACGCTGCTATAGACTCCAAAACTACTGAGCCGATTGAGCTCAAATTTGCGCAGTAACTATGGGGTCATTCATAAATTACGTTGCCAATTTAGTAGAGAGAGACAGGTTTTAAAATGTACTACGATAAGTAACGAATGGGGGGAGGGGGTCTCAGATATAGTAATGTGACCAAAAATAAAAAAAAAACTCGAAAAAATTTAAATTAATACAACCCAACATTTCAAACCATTTTCATCCTTACATCTTTATCCTTTTACACCATCTAAATTGACTGTTAACTATTGGCAAGTGTAGTAAGGGCATAATTTTTCTTTGCTTGCTTTTCGACAGTTATTTTTTCTATTTTCGAATATTTTTTAATCAATTATTTTTTTTATTCCATATACTACGTTACTTTATGGGGGTGTAGGGGAGTGTTTTTGAAATGCACTACGAAGAGTACCGGAGGGGGTAAAAAAAAAAATTGAAAATCGGTCACGTAATTTATGAACGACACCTATGTTTCGAGTACGAGATGGTTTAGAAATAATAACGCTGAAGGCATTGCAACATTTTCCGGTACTAATCTAGATATGGTGCAGCAGAGCGCACCGGGAAAAAGCTAGTAGGTAATAAAAATAACTCGTAGATAATACATGAGTTTGCTACTTGGTTCTCGAGAACCTCTTGCGAAGTAATTTATCGAGATCGTGAGAGTATAACCCCTTATAAGCTACCAAAATGCTTCTGAACCGAAACTGAGGCGAGAAGCCTCTCCGATTTTTTGAGCGAAAGAAATTTACTTCTTCGAGACACGAGACGTTTTTGCAATGTATAGTATTTTATTGCGGTCGTGAGAGAATAACCTCGTATAAGCCTCGAAACACTAGACCGGCTTAAAAAAATAGATTACGTGCCGGTATCTGAAATAAGAGTTTAGGTCGAGAAAAAAAAAAATTAGAAGAGCAAGAATGTTTTGAAGCCTTGGGAGAAAAAATTTAATATTGACCGCCAAAAAAAAGTATACAGTTCTAAGGGTTGTAACAAAATCTTATTTCTTTTCAGAATCTTTTTTGAATAACAAAGTGTCCCAAATTAATTTTTTTAAAAAATTTTTGTTTTTAAATAAAAAACATATTAAAATTAGTTAATGACTTATGAAAAACATTGAATTTCATGTAGTTTTGACCTTTAAACCATTGCAATATGTTCATTAATAAGGAAGTTATGTTTTGTTTTTCAATTTTTTCAAATTCTACATATAATTTACTGATATCTGAAGTACCCTGTCATACAAGACAGAAAACAAGCCAGTGCTAAGGCTGCCAACTTATTTTTTAAAATTGAAGAAAAATGTACACTTTGTCAGTTATTTTTTGTTTTTTTTTTTTTTTTTTTTTTTTTTTTTTGTTTTTGCTCGTCATAATATTATTTTGTTCTGTCCATCAAATTGTTTTATTAGGATAAATAAAATTAAAACTATCTGAAATGTTCTAACTTACTCAATAAGCACAGGATCTATGTATACGTTCCAGAAAACTAACCTATGTTGGTATGTTGCCTTGCAACTTGCAATTGCTGTCTGCTGCAAATACTGAAAATCTGTTGCTTCATTCGTCTGTGTCTATGCGGCTGTCCTAGACGTCTGTTGCACGCAGCATAAACGCTGCACTTGTCAAATAAGCCCCCCGGGGGTGCCAGAGATTTGATTTATGACTTATTATGTGTCTTAGTCCTTCCATAATTTAATTATACGTTTTGGCATTTTTGTCAGGCATTATGTTGGATTTGTTGTAGAGAGGTGGTGTTTGTGATTTTGATAGTAATGGTGGTTGGGGTGTTGGTGGAGGAATGTATGGCAAGGAGTTGCAAAAACACAAACTGCTCAGGCAGAACAATTGCAAACGTTTGCATTTTAAATTGAAGCTGTATGGGTGGAGTTTGTTGGATGCTTGGCAGAAAGCGGCAATTATGTTGCGCCGCATGGAGATGTGGCAGTTGCTTTGTATATGTTTATGTGTTTATTTGTGCAACATGGTTGTGACAATGTGACCAAAACAACAGACAATGCAATTTAAGAAACGAAATTAGTTGGCTACAAATTCAAATTGACAACAACAGCAAAAACAACAAAGTCTGGAAAATGCTGAATTTAAATAACATGTGCTGGTAGTTGTTGCTGTTGTTGTTTTAGAATTTAAAGTTAATATCGAAATGGAATGAAAATGAATTATTGAATGATTGTCACATTCGTATCACAACAGAAACTGATTTGAATCCCTTTTCTTCTTGGCTGTTGGAAATGTTCAGTTGTCACTGACAGCTGAACACTGTTGCCAACACAATTTGATTAATGCGACATCTTTAGCTTGTCAATTAGACCAGTTTCGGCCTAATAATGTGGAGGTGTGGAGGGTCGAACGTACCGCCTATGTGGTTGGCATAGCATATTATTTGCATACCTTGGGGAAATTAAAAGTTATGTTGTTTGTCATATTAAAGTAAGACGCAGTAGGCTCCGGGGCTAAGAGAAAATTAATAGTCTAATTAATGCTGAACTTTATCCCACATCATATGATATGACTTTAAAACAAAATACCTAAGCAAGATCAAAATCTTAATATTCCCTTAAGATTTTTCTCTTTGCGGTGATTTGAACTTTTCCTTTAGCATTTTTTTTATGATGCTTTATTAGCATTTTCAAAATTTATAATACAGTCCAGCACTAGAAAACAACTGGACTCGATTATTTTTGGTTGTTCCATAGACGAACAGTTCCTGACAAATTAAAAGGGAATTTATTTATGTGGTTCAAACTTTTATTTCTCAACATTATCTTCTTGTTGAATACTTTCTTCAACGTTTATTTAGTTTTCGATCTCTTCGAATAATACGATTTAAGCAACTCTTCCAAATATACCTTTCTTTTCGCCGAGCCATTCCTTCAAATAAATTAAAGTCGCAGGGTGTCTCGGGCATATAGTGGATGGTAAACCAAACCAGTAGAGTAATTCACACATTTTTGCTCTGCATAATATTAGCTGGTGATAAGTTTGCTCTTTTCAAGGATGATACCATGTGCATCTCAAACAACTGTCGCCATGACTTTGTTGACTAATAAGCCCACTTTGGCCTTTTCTAGTTTTGTTTCGTCAAGATAAGTCCGCTGTTTCGACTGTTCTTTGTTCTTTGACGTATTGTGATGGATCTATGTTATTTTTACGGTAAAAAAAATTCTTCTTTACTCTTGAACAGCGTCAAACACTCCTTTGAAGTAGTCACACAATCCGAAGGGATGGGAACGAAGAGTTGAGCCGATATTACAACAGTATGATCAGTGGCGGAATCTAGGATTCGCCAAAGAGAGGGCTAAGATAGCAGTTTTTTAGCCTCAAAATTGAAGAACGGACTGGTCTGTTCAGTTGGCACACAAATGTGAAAATTAACCCGCTACGTATTATTCAAAAACAAATCAGTCGCTTGATTTTGCAAGAAAAAACGATTGAAAAGTAATTATCAAGACTTCAGAAATCTGCATTTTTTGCTCCTTAAACATTTGTATTTTACAAAATGTTCAAAGCATTTTGACGTGACATTACATTTTTCATAGCAGATTTTCAAAAAAGTTGAAAAGGCACTTTTGCAAAAATAGTCTGAAAATTCATGTCGTCATGAAGCCACGGAGATAGCCGCTCAAAAATCGAAAATACAGCAATCATACAACGACGTTGCATGTAATTATTACCCGGTAAGCTTTTATATGAGCTACGGTTAATATTATCAAACAAAATAAATGGTGGATTATGGAGGATTTTTACTTGGTCTTATGAGAAAACTAAATGAAACTATTGTAAAAATGAAAGGAATTATTACTCAAGCAGTAGAGGTGCTACAGTTAATTTTATTTAACAACACAGAATAATTATTTGGTCTTATAACGAAAATAAAAAAAAAATGTTGGTGCCGTGACAGTGAAAATGTAACAACAATGCAAAAACGTTGCATGAAATTTCAACATGAAATTTTCATTAGTGACTAAAGTGACTATTGGTGCTTGGTTTAATTTTGTGAAATTGCAATAACAGTGAGGTTTTCGGCCACATGACAAAACAAAAAAAAAAAAATTAATGGAGTCATGAGGCCGCTGAGGGCCGGAGTAAAAGAAACGCCAAAACAAAAATAAAATAAAAAGAAAAAGCAAAAATAATAGCAAAAGCAAAAATAATAGCAAAAGCAAAAATAAAATCAAAAGTAAAAGCAAAAGCAAAAGGAAAAGTAAAAGAAAAAGCAAAAGCAAAAGCAAAAGCAAAAGCAAAAGCAAAAGCAAAAGCAAAAGCAAAAGCAAAAGCAAAAGCAAAAGCAAAAGCAAAAGCAAAAGCAAAATCAAAACCAAAATCAAAATCAGAATCAAAATCAAAATCAAAATCAAAATCAAAATCAAAATCAAAATCAAAATCAAAATCAAAATCAAAATCAAAATCAAAATCAAAATCAAAATCAAAATCAAAATTAAAATCAACACCAAAATCAAAATCAAAATCAAAATCAAAATCAAAATCAAAATCAAAATCAAAATCAAAATCAAAATCAAAATCAAAATCAAAATCAAAATCAAAATCAAAATCAAAATCAAAATCAAAATCAAAATCAAAATCAAAATCAAAATCAAAATCAAAATCAAAATCAAAATCAAAATCAAAATCAAAATCAAAATCAAAATCAAAATCAAAATCAAAATCAAAATCAAAATCAAAATCAAAATCAAAATCAAAATCAAAATCAAAATCAAAAGCAAAAGCAAATGCAAGGGAAAAAGCATAGCAAAGCAAAAGCAAAATCAAAAGCAGAAATAAAAAGAAAAAAAAAACTAGGAAGAAATGATCTTCGACTGGGCCGAAGTTAAAATACCCCCACTCAATAAAATGTTTATCTTTA
Source organism: Pherbina coryleti (assembly GCA_943735915.1). Taxonomy (NCBI): domain Eukaryota; kingdom Metazoa; phylum Arthropoda; class Insecta; order Diptera; family Sciomyzidae; genus Pherbina; species Pherbina coryleti. The sequence continues at coordinate 92,017,569 of OX030952.1, forward strand.
AAAACGTTTTCGTTATATTTTTAACATAAAAAAATATTCGCTTTTGTTTTTTGATAAAGTCGCTTTGTATGGGAGGTGGGCGTGGTTTTCACTCAATTTGATTGAATTCCATACACATAGTACATGTTATATATCAAAGTTCATATGCAAAATTTCAAGTCCATACATTAATTTTTGTGGATTTTAGAGAAATTTTACCTTTTTGATAAAGTCACTTTGTATGGGAGGTAGGCGTGGTTTTCATCCGATTTGGTTGAATTTCATACTAAGAGTGTATTTTAAACATCAAAACTCATATGCAAAATTGGAAGGCCATATATTCATTTTTGTTGAATTCTAAGAGATTTTACCGTTTTGATAAAGTCACTTTGTAGGGGAGGTAGGCGTGGTTTTCATCCGATTTGGCTCATTTACGAATTCGTCCTTCATTTTTTAGATAAAAGCTTAAATATTGAATTTCGTAAAGATAGCTTTAAAATTACGGCTGTAATCGTGATCACAGACAGACATCACGACGGACATGGCTAAATCAACTCGGGTGGTAATGCTGATCAAGAATATATATACTTTTCTATACCTACCACGACTCCTTATGGGCGTTACAAACGGAGTGACAAAATTAATATACCCCCATTTACGTTTTTTAAACGTGGGGGTATAAATATAAATGAAAATAATAATAATAATAATAATAATAAAAATAAAAACAAAACTAAAAATAAAAATAAAAAAACGAAAATAAAAATAAAAATAAAAACAAACATAAAAATGAAAATCAATATAAAAATAATAATTAAAATAAAAATAGGAACAGAAATAGAAATAAAAATAGAAATAGAAATAGAAATGGAAATGGAAATGGAAATGGAAATAGAAATAGAAATAGAAATAGAAAAATAAATAGAAATAGAAATAGAAATAGAAATAGAAATAGAAATAGAAATAAAAATAGAAATAAAAATAGAAATAAAAATAGAAATAAAAATAAAAATATAAATTGAAATAGAAATAGAAATGGAAATAGAAGAAACATAAATAGAAGTAGAAATAGAAATAGAAATAAAAATAAAAATAGAAATAAAAATTAAAATATAAATAGAAACAGAAATAAAAATGGAAATGGAAATAGAAAAAAAAAATAAAAATAAAAATAGAAATTAAAATAAAAATAAAAATAAAAAAATCAAATATAAATTTAAGGGAATAAAAATAAGAACAATTTGTAGGACAAATATAACAAAAAGAGGATAAGGATCAGGGAAAGTTTTGAAATAAGGAAATGGATAGGAATAAGTAGTAGGAGAAAAATAAAGATACCCTGTCACGTGAAAACTCGAGTGAAAACCACGCTTACCTCCCATACAAAATCACTTTATCAAAAAACAAAAGCGAATATTTTCTATTAAAACTATGACGAAAATGTTTTTACAAATAACCATTCTCAAGAATTTGTTCTTGCACTGGAGTTTATAGGAGGACATGGGTTAACCAATAAAATCCTCATTTAAGAGGATGTTCGAGGTCGTACTCTTTTGCCGTATAAATCCAGCGTGCTATTTTGGGGGAAAACCCCATTTTTTACCTATAGATTTTAATCCAGACCTTACGGTGAATATGGTCCGAACCATTTGCGAGATAGATTCAGAAACCGTCAACAAGATTTTGGTATATTGGGTTGGCAGAATACGATATTGCGAAGCCATTCCAGACATACAAATGAATAATATCATGCTCCATAAATAATGGGAATTTTTGTTCTTTCTAATACTTGTAAAGCCAAAATATACCAAAAGAAATTGAAATTTGTTAATTTTATTCCCTTTTAAAAATATACTTTTATTTAGAATTATACTTTAAAATATAATTTAAAATATAAATAATATTTTAATCCATTTCAGTTCTATAAAAGTATTTTTCAACAACTAGTTGACAAAGATTTTCTAAAAAAAAATTATTTGAAAAGAATTTTCACTCAGCTGTCATAAAAATAAATTAAAAGAATAATTAAATAGCTCATTAATTGATTAAAATAACAGTTATTTGTTAAAATAACTTAAATGGAAACAAATGTCAAATAAAAACATTCACATTTTGACGAATTACTTTTAACTGAAACAACAAATTAATTAATGCTGCTTTATATGTTTGTCTTATTTTTCCATTATTATTCAATAATAATAACTCAAAATTACATATAAAATGGTTAAAACGATATCAACTCGAGGTAAAAACAATAACAAAAACTGACATTGAGTAGTGAAGCAAAAATTTAACACATTTTTATTAAATTTTGATTAAATAAAAATAAAATAAAATCAATTTTATCTTCTATCTTCATGAACTTTATTGGCAATATCTAGTATGTTATGAGTTACACAACAACAAAGGGCACAATTTCACGCCTTCTTAGGTTAATGGCATAAAAAATAATCGTAAGTCGAATAATACTGTTAACATTGAAATGGATTAGATTGTTGTTTGGTGTGTCAAAATTTTTAACTGTATTGCTTAAAGCTCGCCGTTTCTTGTTCCACCGCGCATGACTTCACACTTTTTAACCTACTTTTTGCTTTACTCATGATTATATAATTTTATTTTGATCTTAACGGCAAAAATCACAAATAATACAGTAAGATCAAAACGAAAACAAACTGCATCTAAACTTCAACGACATTGTTTAAAGAGTTACATCTTTTGAGTCTATAGCACCTTGTCTGGCTTCTGATTCTGACCTCGAAAGCGAATTCTCTAGAAATGTCATAGTATTTCATAATTTGTAAAGTCTTGTAAGAAAAATGTTAAAAAAAGAAATCATTTGATTAAAGAAATTCCATTTCCCCGTTTTTCGTGAAATCATAAAATATTTGTAGTCAACATCATGATGCTTGAATCAAAAGCTACACTTATTACTTTCGTTTTCACTATACCGCTGATGAGTCTCCTCAACTATTCAACTCAAAATTGTCATAAATTAAACAGAAGAAAAGAAGAAGCATAAATCGCGAAAAACTTTGCTTCCAACACCTCATCAATTTCAACATCATTCGTTTTCAAAACTTTTCTGAAGTGTATTTTTCCATTAAATTGGGCTCAATTCGAGCAGCAAATATGCCAACGGCAAGAAAAACAAAAAAATAGCACGCCCACATATACCGAATACAATGCGTGGGTGTAGAATAATTTCGCGCCAAGGACTTTCCCTGGCAACGTGTCAAACATCTTCAGAGGAACATAACGAAAACTCAAAAAAAAAAAAAAAATATTGAAAACTTTTATGATGATGTTGAGTTCGGTTTTCCTGTTGGTTTTTGTTTGTGTTGTTGTTGTTGTTGTTCTATTTTTTCTTTGGTTATGGATGATGAATATTTATTAGTATTACAAAAGTTCGTCGAACTCCCCGCGCATTCTCAGCAAATAATTCTAACTCTCTTCAACCAAATTGAATTGTACTTCATCGCATGCCTTTAGGGAGCGAGAAGTGTCCCTTTTTATTTGGTGGGTTGTGCCAAGTATTTGATTTGAAAGTTTTTTTCTTTCTGCTTTTGTTGCTGTTTTTGTTTTTATACAAATTGATATTAATTTCACTCTTGAGCTGCATAATTTTTAATAGATTTTTGGAAGTAAAATGTTTGTTGCGCCCTCTTTATTCGATGGGTAAGTTTTGAAGATACCCAAATTAAAGATTTTCTAAAGAAGTGACAGTTTTGTACAGTAGTTATGGAAGACAAATAAATTTGGTTAAGTGAAAAGAGAGATAGATGAGCATCATTTATTTTAATTATTAAGTTCACAAAAGCAAAGTACATAAATTTGTTGCGAGAGTTAAGAATTTAAAAATAAATAAACTAAAATGTTATGAACCAAAAGATTATCTGCTCGAAAATTTTAACAGGTCTATGTTAAGGAAATAGGAAAAAAAGTGTCATAAACTATGAATATAGTTTGATAAATATATATTACAAGGTAGCATTGACAGTTGCTTGGGAAATCATATACTGTCAAAAAATATACTCAAAAAGAGAGCGCTCACAATCCGCCATTGAAAACAACAACCACAGCAGCTGCTGATGTATTTCCACAAAAAGCTGTTTTTGACAGTTTATGTTTTCCTGTTGAAGAGAAAATAAGCAGTTGTCAATGCTACCATGTATTATTATACCATGAGCGCGAGCGGCTTGCAAAAGGCTTAAATTTTTCTGACTTTCATTTTGTTGTTAACAGACGCTCTATTAAAAAGAGACAGAAGAGAGCAAAATGTGAGCAGCGGATAGCTTTGCTCTGAGTTTGATAACGTTGCTCTCAGCTGCTCTGTTAATAAAAGAAAAACCAACATAACAACAACAATTATATGCAATTATATGCAAACTTTAATAAGCTATAACTTAAAAAATATAAATTTTTAAGAACTAAAAAGTCCAGTTTTGCACATCTACAGGTCTAAGCCTCTCAAACCATACTAAATTTATTAAAATTGGACTGGTACTTAAAAAGCCTTACGCCGGACAAAATTTGGGTTTGCGTAATATATATAAGATAAGAACATATACAATATGTCATTAGAAAAACAAAAGTAAAAAAATAAAAAAATAAATAACTGGCCATTTCAGCCCTTGAAAGGACTTTGACCTAGCTTCTTATGATCAATTGTGTTATGCGTGTTATTAAGTTTGTACACAATTGACCGAGAAATGGACCTACAGGCTTAACGCCGACTCCGAACGGCGATGAACGGAATGTTCTTATTCTCAAGAAGCTTTACATGGCATTTTGATTACTCTCTGAGGTTTGCTATTGTCTGCAGAGAGGTGGCGACCGTACAGAAAAATTATTTTTATTCAAATAATATTCTGTCGCTGCTGGGGTTCGAACCTGGGTCTCCAGGTTCTTTGACATAGCGGCCACGCACTTTAACCAACTACGCCACGGACGCCACAGAAATACAAAAGTATAAAAACAAATTTCGTTACGATAAATTATCATTTTTAAAAACATACCAACTTTGATGGGGGTAGGTAACAGATAACAACTTGAGTGCACTCAAATGGCATTTTGAATGTCTCGTATTCGTAAAACTAATGCGCGAATACATGCACCAATCGCTGTAGAACAGTAGTGATCAACGCGCCGTTCAAACAATAACAAAGAGAGCTTTCCGAGTGGACAGCTTTAGACTGAAACAAGCAGTTCTTAAAAGCTCTCACAGCATTTGGTGCAAAACAATCTTATCGAGTGTTGGATTTACAATATAATGGTTTAGTTTTTATTTTTCGCTATTTTAACATAGAAAATATCAAAAAAAGGTAGAGTGATGAATAGAATGCATTAATGTTTTTCCTGAAACATTGCAAAATATTTACGTACATTCATAAAAAGAAAACAGGGAGTGACACCCCTACCACATGGAACTCTCGAAGCATACTCACTTAAAATTTAAAGCACAGCAGAAAAGACAAACTTTTACGAGTACGCTTGGTACAAACACAGTGAGCCGAATGCTACTTCGTGTGGAAAAGTACAACAACACACGATGCCCGCGGGCTATGGGAAACCATGCAGTGAGCACCACTGCTTTAGAGCGAATGGCATAGAGTACGAGAGCTTGCGATTACGAATGCCTACGAATCAAGAATACCTAACGAAGCAAGACTTGAGCAACATTCGCCAAAAGCAACGAAAATTCATGCTTTTATGTCCATTCGCACCAATGAAATAATTTTAAACACACTGTTCAACAATTGTCAAAAAAAAAAAAAAAATAAAAAAAAAGGAACCATGGGGTTTGAAGCCTCATTTAAAATTTTCGAAGTCGCTGCAACCGAATATGAAGTAATTTTTTTCGGGTCACACAAGATTTCCGTACTACGGGGTAGGGCCGGATAGGAGTAAGGAAGTACCGGAGAGGGTTAATATGCATGATTGACCCCCATTACTTTTGCAAAATGAATATTTTTGCCTTGGGGACATTTCCCCTCCCCCGACCACTCCTTACGAGGGCTCACATACAAATTTTATGATTTTATGAAAAATTCATGCAGCAACTGACAATCCAGTTTAATGCTAAGCATCCGAATGTCTGCATTATCTGGATGCTGCCTTTGTATCTATTCGCAACCGTGACAAACTCTGCTTAGCACCAATCGTTGTTTGCGAACTCGAGTGGCAAAAAATGACGAATGGTATCAAGCAGATCACTGGTAGGTAATTAGGTAGTTTGACATCAAGCGTCATATTTAACCTTTTATATAAACACTCCGGGTACGTATTTTCAGAGGTAGAATCTTAATTTTTTACAATAGATAACAACAAGAATTGGCCCATTTTGCTGAGTTATTGGTAAGTCTCATATTACTTCGAGGTATATTGTATAAAACTTCTAAATATTGTTTAAATCTATTTGATGTGTGCACCATTATTAAATGTGTATTAATCTAAACAGAAATGTTCATATAATACAATTGTCCGAATGAAAAAATTTAGGAAAACAGACAAATAAGGCATTTTTTGGAAATTTTGATCTTATGAGCATTACAATGTCGAGTGTCTATAAAGGAATAATTTATCAGCAATTTACTTGTATACTTTTTTTTATCAGTATACTTCTCATTAAGATAAATTCATTCTTTTTGCACGGAAATTTCAGGAATTTTATGTTCTGTTATGTTATGTTATGTTTTGTTATGTTATGTTATGTTATGTAATGTTATGTTATGTAACGTTGTGTTATGTTGTGTTATGTTGTGTTTTGTTATGTTATGTATGTTATGTTATGTTATGTTATGTTATGTTATGCTATGTTATGTTACGTTACGTAATGTTATGTTGTGTTATGTTATGTGATGTTATGTTACGTTATGTTATGCTATGTATGCTATGTATGCTATGTATGCTATGTTATGTTATGTTATGTTATGTTATATTATGCTATGTTATGTTATGTTATGTTATGTTATGTTATGTTATGTTATGTTATGTTATGTTATGTTATGTTATATAATATAATGTAATGTTATGTTAAAATATGATATATTTTATTATGATATGGGTACGTTATGACTCTGGAACTAAAGAATAGAATTAAATTTGATGCGAGAAGTTTTTAGCCTTTAGAAGGTTTTTAGTTAACTGAACTTATATCTACTTTCAGTTACATACCATCAGAGGGCAACACAATCGTTATTAAACTTTTAGGCATGGCTCTAATAGTATGCAGCTTTTCGAAGCTTGATCACAGCTGTTACCACTGTCAAAACTTGTAGTTGTGTTTGTCTAGTCTGCTGTACGATTTGCTCTATACAGAGCCGTTATTGTTGTTAGTTGTTTTCTTCATTAACATATTTGGCCTTAAACTCAACAAAATAAAATAATTTTTCAATTCATCTCTTTGAATTGATACATATCGTCGTTCGTAAATTATTGTGTTATATATCACAAAATTGAAAAAATTGAGATAAGACTGGTATATAGGCAAATTTTTCGAGATCTATCGATCTGTGTCATCAGTTTGCTTTTATCTTTTATAGTTTTCGAAATATGAGATATCGACTTTGTGCTATACAACACTGTTGTGACAGGCTTCGTAACCTATTGTGTTCTATTTATATGCAAAAAATCGTGCATATAGAACAAAAACAAAGCAAAAATACTAAGTAAAAAAAATATTTTTTTATTTTGTTCTATATGCAAGTCTAAATAAAGTTATTATTTGGAGGTCTTTGTATTTTGCTTTTTTTTTTTTTTTTTCTTGTTTTTTTCTTAGCTTCACATTGCACTTGGCAAATGAAATGAAACAAAAAAGAAAAAATCCCACTTTAGATTGCAGTTGGTAAATAAAATGAAACAAAAAATAAAAGAAAATACCCATCATAAATAACATAAGGTTAGAAGTTAAATTTTACAACAACGTTTAAAAAAAGCTTAATACTAAGAATTAGAATGGATAAGCAATAGATAAGAAGATATCATTGGAGAAAGTAAATGATGTGAAAACTTTATACAACTTTTTATCACTTGATGCAGTGGCATACTACAATAGGGGTATTCACGGGTTGATGCGAATTGCAAGAATGCGAAAATGCAACATATTTTTCGCACTAACGCGTGAACATCAATATTGTAACTTTACTTATTTGAATCAACGTAAAAACTTAGCCTTTTTAAAGTTTTACCCAGATGGCAACTATGCTTGAAAACACCCATAACATGAATCAGCTGTTTCGCATCACTGTTTGTGCGCTTTCGCAATAGGTTTGAGCAGTGCGTAATTCAAGAAGAGTTGCAAAATTACTTATAATGTGTTTGTTGTTGGAATGAAGAAAAAATTCGCAATCATGCATTTTCGCATCGTCGCAACTGTGTTTCGCATCAACCCATGAATACCCTTAATAATTTGTTTGATACAAGTTAAAATATAGGTACAATTTTTTGTCTTCGTCTTTTTAACAAACTTGCTTCAATAAAAAAATCTCCGTAAATCAAGCACGAACTTCGTGGAATCGAAGTCAAATGAATTTGGTTAATTTTTTACTTGATTTTGTAGTCGAAAATTACCTTTTAAGAAAATAACAGGTATTGATTTAAGTGGACTCATAAGAACAATGAACACTCAATGAAAAAAGTTTTTATTGAGTGAAATCACATTGCTTTTCATTTCTCCAATACATATTACATTTTGTTCTATATGCTATAAAACAAGAATAGTTTCGTAAATAACTGCATATAGAACAAATTATTTTTTTTTAAACGCATCTTACTCTAAAAAACGCTTCCAAAGATGAAAATTTTTTTTGACAGAAAAAACCACAATCTCTTGAACTTTCATTGGTAAGAAAATCGCGGCAGATTTTTCGGTTCAGTTTTTTACTAAACTTTAAACTTGATTTACCAAAAAAACATTTTTGTCATATAGAACACAATAATTTGCGAACGACGATATGTATTTTATTGAATCTGCCATGTTCTCTGCATAGAGAGCTTTGTGGTTTCACTCACTTATTTAATTTGAGTACCTTTTTTATAAAATTTTCTTTTATTTATATGAGTTCATAATATTCTGTTAACCATTTTTTCCTTCAGAAAGTAAAGTTTTAAAAACACACTGAAAATGCATATTTCGATAAAATTTCGTTATAAAGTTTGGACTTTGCCATTAAACGTAGCCATTAAACACGATCTTTTGCGTAAAAAAAAAGTGCAGAGGCATCAAATCGCGCTATCTCGTAGACCAATTGACATCGCCAAATCTCGAAAAAGTTGGCCTGAAAATTTCTGTTGCAACAAAATCCTAATTGGTGCTGTTGTATGGCTTGTGATCCCATCTTGTTGAAACCACATATCATTCAGATCCATATCTTCAATTTCTGGCCAAAAAAAAATCTGTTAACATACGGCAAAAGCGCTCGGAATTGACTGTAACGGTTGCTCCTTGATCATTTTCTAAAAAATACGGACCAATGACACCACCAGACCATAATGTACACCTGACAATTACTTTTTGCGGATGCAAAGCCATCCACAATCGCTTGAGGACTTTCAGAGCCTCTTATATGACAATTTTGCTTATTCACGTATCCACCTAGCGCGAAATAGGCCTCATCACTGAAGATACTTAACAAAAAATCAAAAATTTAACAATTTTGCCGCATTGTTCTGTGTTAAAACGTTCCATATTGTAAAGTGGCAAGCCTTTTACTACACAAAAACCAGTTTGGATAACATGAATATTTAACAGCTGCCAATTGTCAGGGCTGCACTTTCCAAAACCTGAAATGCTTAACCCTTTATAACATATGAATTCATTAATAACGAAAACTGTGTGTGTTAAGATGAGCGAGTAATATCAAGCTATGCATTGAAAGCGTAACAAAATTCAATTGTTGAAACTGAAAACTGTTGACAATTTTTCGTCTAAAACATACCAAGCACACACACCTCTTTAATAACTCAAAGTAATAAGGAATGACTTGCTTTTTTGCAAGAAATATTTACAAAACTAATCATTCACATCTGGGTTGACAGATATAAGTTTATGATATATAACCATAGCTAGACGCTAGTTCTGCAACAGTTTCTCTTTGAGCGTTTTAGCGTATAGATCATAGAAACTCTAGAATCCTCAATCAAATAATTCGAAAATGGCTTTCAAGTATATCATCTTCATCTGCTCCTTGGTAGCCGTCGCCAATGCGGGCTTAATCACACAGGCAAATACCTATACCATTGCTACACCAATTGCCAGCCTTCGACATCACGAAATCCAGCCAGCTACAGATGTTTTTGTCTCAACGCAACAGCATTTAGCGCGTTCTTTGGAGGGCACCATTTCTAGTTACTCCAAAACAATTGATACTCCATACTCCAGCATACACAAGGAAGATAGTCGTATCAGCAACAACGTCTACACTCCCAGCTTGATTAAAAGTGTTAACTACGCTTCACCTGCTCTGGCCAAGACAATTAATGCAGCACCTGCGCCAACAACTGCTACATACTACGCTCAAAACGCATTACCAGTTCAATACATTCAAGCTGTTCCATCTACCATTTACTCCCAGGCTTCACCAGCGTTGGCCAAGGTGGCAACTTATACTACTGCTCCAGCTGTCACTAGCTTCAATCATATTCCCTCTGTCAACACCCACTCGCAACGTGTGCTCTATTCCCCTGCCGAAAAGGTCTCACATATTAGCTTTGATGGTTTCGGCACCCACTGGGGGTTTTAAGTGGATATATCATTTCTGTAAAATTTCTGTAAAATGTACGCTGTTGTATCGCTGTCAACTTTATTTTTTTAAATTATGAAATAAAACAGTTCCTTATTTAGATACTATTTTTTTATTTTCAGATGTATGTGACCCTTTAAAAAGACAATGCCATTTATGTTACATACCGATTAATCTCTTATGTACGGCTAGGGGCACCACTACATTTAAAGCTTCTATGTTGTTTCTGTGTTTGTCTTTTGTCTTTGATTTGTTGTTGCCTTTTGTGTTGCTATATAAGCATTTACTCTCAATTCTTGTTCTCAACGCTTCCAGAGCGCTCTCTGCCCGTAGCTGCTTATGTACGTCCAAGTAATTCTAATAAATAATCATGATATTTCTATTGTTAAAAAAAGAAATACTGTCCAGAATAAGGGAAAAAAGACATATGCTCAACCATCTTTTAAATTCAACATGTGAAGTGATCCCGAAACGAAGATTTTGACTCTGATTTTGATAATAAACCGATTGATATTGAGGGCAACTAAGTGTAGTTTCTACCTCGATATAACTTCTAAGAAGTTAGTAGATCGAAAGTTCCTTCCTCGATACTTGTGTAGGCAAGTTTCCAACTTTGTTGAGCGGTTTTGTATGGCTTGCTTCGTTACAAGCTCTTGTAAAGTTACGTCTTGGGAGTCAAAGTCTTGAGAGCCACGTTTAAGATTCGAAAAAGCTTTTGCAAGGGTTGCTACATATATTTCGGGAATAAATATAAAATAAAAAAAAAAAATATAAAATACGATTTTTTTTTTCATTGAAAATAGCTTTCTTGTTTTGCAAAATATTCTCCTTTATGAATAATACTTTTTTACCTTAAAACATTATCTTTGCAATGGGGACATCTGTTTGACTGGAATGACATTAGCATTGCCAGATCCCGAAATATAAGTAGCAGCCTACGGCAAAGCTCTAAAAAGGAGCCTCTCTTAACTTGTGAACGGAAGTATTCTTCTCCATCGATTATACTTCAATATAACTTGTTTCGTGACAGGATCTTGTTCCACAAAAAAAAGGGATAAAAATAAATAAAAATGAGCACCATAAAATTATATAACATCTAAAATAAGAATTTTAAATTTTAACTTTCAAATTTTTAGACCTCTTATCGAAGCTCGCTCAGCTTCTATATTACTAATGAGAGCGAGGCTGTTCATGTGAGAGCGAAGAAGGACTAGGGTGCTTCGCAAAGCATTTAGCAAAGTACCTTATAAAAGATCAATCCGGTTTGGAACTTATCTATTTAACTTATGAAAGTGTTCACTTGAGAGCTGATGCTCGTTAGGGTACTTTATAAAGGCATAAGCAAAGCATCTTTTCAATTCTTAGATGGCTTCTAAGCAGTATCTATATTACTTGTGAGAGCGATGTTTTTTTATGCGGCAGCGAGCTTTTAAAGTGCGTCAAACGAACTTCGTAAAAGTGTTCCCGAGAAATTGGAAGTTCAGTTGTTAGTTGGTTTTTATCAAAAGTTTTTAATATACAGGGTGGGCCAAATACAATTTTTTTTTTAAATGCAATAAAATTAACAGAATTAAATTTTTCCATGTATTATGGCTTTATTAATAAGAGCAAACATTCCCATTAATTATGGAACACTACTTCGCAGCAAGTGGCTGGCTTCGCAGTAGCGCATTCTGTCACTTAAATTTTCTAAGATGTTGTTGATGGTTTCGGGCAGTAGCTCACGGATTCCTTGGATGATATTGGCGTTAAGTGCTTGAGTCGTGCCCGGATTGTCGACATAACATCGGTCCTTCACGATTCCCCACAAAAAAAGTCCAAAGGGGTCAAGTCGCGGCTCCGAGGCGGCCAAGACGGCTGATAACACGATTTTGGAATTTGGTGCGCAAAAGATCGATTGTGGAATGGGCTGTGTAACATGGCGCAACATCCTGCATGAACCAGAGGTCATCCAAATTCATATTTCCAATTGTAGTACAAAAATTCCGTTATAATGACTCTGTAACGCCCACCTTTGGCCGAAACGTTGTTCCCAGATGCATAGGCTTCTCGACAATAACTCGCAGGTTTTTCGAGCCCCATATGTGGCAATTTTGTTTGTTTGCCGCCGATATGAAACTGTGTCTCATCAGATAATATGATTTCTGATGAGGGTATACAGCACTTACTTTGGACATAAGTTTCCAATATTTACCAACGTTGTTCAAGCGTAAAGCGACTCATTTCTTTCCTCGGAGGTATGATACTGACTTTATGTCAAGATTTCGAGCGGGGAACAGCTATCAGTGTCAAAATAATCTATGATTTAAAAAGAAACCACTAGATGGCCCACCTTGACATGAAAAAAGTGCTTAATACAAATGGAGTTATTTGACGGGTACAAAGTAATGTGGACTTAATTTTCTGCGCTTTTCATTTTAATCTTCAGAATAAAATCTTTTATTTATGCAAATATTTCAATCAATTGACGCATTTATCACTTGTCTTCAAATTAATGCAGACGCCTTTGTTAGAGACGTACAGCTATATCCCTGCCATTTGACATCAAACAGCCACAATATCCTTAAAGTCGTTTTGCAAATCCATTCTAAGTTTGTTTGAGGGGCCTTCGTTCCTGCTGCAGGGGCTTCAGTTGTAAATAATGCAAATTTGATTATCCTGCCGCGTATATTGGTGTCGCAGGAAGCTGTCTGACGTCTGCGTCGCCGTCAATTGCGCGTGTAATCCTTGCTAATAATTTTAAATTTAAGGATATGAATAATAAAAGCAACAGATACAAAGCAGCAGAGCGACAATAAAATAACAATTTTTAAGGATTATTGACATAATTGAATTTATTTAAATATGTTGTGGCTTTGTGGAGATATGACAGGATATAAGAGACGAAACGAGTCGAAACGGAAAGTGAAGATCGTATAAAAATCATGACTTTCATTTAGGATACTGTAGAAAATTATAAAAGCAAAGAAAAAAGTAAATAAAAAATCACTTTTGAAGCAGCTTTGGCTTGAATCCCAACTGTTTTTACACATATTAAATGTTTGCGGCTAGGAAAACTTGTATAAAATTTTTATCGAGCTAAGCTTATCTGAAGGTCGAGAAGCTATAGGAATTTTTTAATTAAAAATTCAATGAAAAATTCCACGCTAATGAGACGAAAGAAACTTGAATTTGCAACAAACTGCGAAAGTTCGCTGGCAAAAGTAAAGATAAAAATATGAAAAAAAAAAGAAAATCACTAAAAGCAAGCGGAAACCGCCGCTATTGCTACCGGAAGTCATCTATAATGTATGGCATGATGTTGAGTGGTGGTTCGTAAGTCGTTGCTTGGCTTCGAGCTGCTCTGGTAAGTGTTGCCAATGCGTTAAACGGCATGGAATTCAATTTTATGCACCAACTGATTTATTGAGAGACATTTTTTTTTCTCTGCTCTTTCTTCTTTTCCTAACTTGGCATATAGACAAGTTTGTGGAATCAGCCAAAAAAAAAAAAAAAGAAGAAACAAAAAAGCAATAGTAAAAGAAACAACAAATAAAGCATTACAATAAAGTTGAAATGAAACAAACGAGCTTCCTAACAAGGTTAATTTCATTGAACGCTCGAGACATCGAGTCATTTGTCTCGCCTGTCAGACAGAGGTTGTATGGATCAAGCAGATTGAGTCGACTTTAGAGCACACATGTGTTAGAGTCTGTGTAGGAGAAACGTGCTTTAAGGCAACTTGCTACAACTCCAAGCTAAAAGTAAGAGTTAAACTATGAACTACTCAGATCTACAAGGCTTTGCAATTTTGCAACTGGAAGTCATTTTCGAAGGATTCTTTTCGACAAAAACCATATTTGGGATAAGGAAACGCCCATCCAATCAGGACTATTTGAGGTTATAAGATGTTATGGGCTACTTTCGATGCTCTGTACAAGTAACACTAATTTCAATTGCATTTATTTCTCTATTCTTTCTTCCTCTTTTTTCTATAACCTCTGATAAATATAATAAGCCACTGTTTTACTACTTCTTCTTTCCTAGCTTTTGGAAGCAGGCTACTGGTACCTCAATTGAAACTAAAAGTTATAAATGAAACTACCAAAGACCCATAAATATTCATGCACGTTCTCCAATGTTTTAAAATTAATATTTAAAACCAGGTAAGCTTCTTGGACCCTTTTAATCTTGTTTTCGATAAGGACATAACTGTTCAAAGGTTCTTAACGATAGGTTTTTAGTTAAAAAAATCATTTTTTTTCATTTTTTTTCATTACGATGCTAAAAACTTTACTCTACTGTACCTCCTTGATTTTTCCAAAGCCCCTGACTGTGTTGATCATTCTATTTTATTTCAGAATTTGAAACTATTTTTGGGTTTCAGTAATGCTGCTGTTCTTCAAGAGCTTACTATCTTGAGGGCAGAATGCCGAGTGAAGAATTGAAATTTTTTGTTTTTGACTATGAAGAAATTGAAAAGGGATCAATTCTTGGACCTCTGCTGATTATTTTATTGGTTAATGAGATTTTTTGCAATAATATGACCCTGCATGGCGTAGTTGGTTAAAGTGCGTGGCTTCTATGTCAACGAACCTGGAGACGAACTGGGTTCGAACCCCAGCAGCGACAGAAGATTATTTGAATTAAAATACTTTATCTGTACGGCCGCCACCTCTCTGCAGACAATGGCAAACCTCAGAGAATAATCAAAATGCCATGTAAAGCTTCTTGAGAATAAGAACATTCCGTTCATCGCCATTCGGAGTCGGCGTTAAACCTATAGGTCCGGTTCTCGGTCAATTGTGTACAAATTTACATAAAATAACATCTTTAAAATGGGCACCTTAGCTTCGCTGGTAGTGTTTCGAGCGATCGGTATAATTGTTGATGACTTGATCCAATATGTGCGGCGTTATGCCAGAAATAGTGTTTCGAATGTTACCTTCGAGATCATCTAAAGTGATTGGACTTGACGAAACCCCCACAGAAAAACAAAAAACGAGGCGTGTCAAGTCGATTGATGAACGCTCGCTGTGAGATAAACCAGTCGCAAAATTTCTCTTTCACCACTTCGAGCGTTGTGTTACTTGTATGGTATGTAGTGCCGTCTGTTGAAACCACAACTCGGCTATCTAGATGTTGACGAGCTCTGGTCACGTCGGTTAACATCACCTTATACCATTGATAATGGTAATGGTGTCTCTTTCCTCATTTCGAAAAAAAATAAGGTCCGATGATGTCGCCACGACATAAAAATCGTGATGGTGACTTCAACGCCAAGGTGGGAAAAGAAAATATCTTTGGTCCGACAGTCAGAAAGTTCAGCCTCCACGACAATACCTTCGATAACGGAATGAGACTGATTTACTTTGCCGCAACGCAAAACATGGTCGTTAGTAGCACTAGATTCAAGCATCTCAATATTCATAAAGCCACATGGCTGTCTCCTAATGAAAAGACGCGTAACCAAATTGATCACGTTTTGATTGACGGAAGGCACTCTTCCAGTGTTTTAGATGTACGCAAGATCTGCGGTGCCAAAATAGACTCGGATCATTATCTTGTCACAGCCAAGATCCGTACACGTCTGTGTGCAACCAAGAATGCGCGCAGTCCAGCATAGAGAAAGATAGACGTCGAAATGCAATCAAAACGAACAGCCGAAGACTTCGCTACTCGACTCTCACTCCTGCTTCAAGAAAGCACTCCTCCGATCGACAATATATGCGCGCAGTGGAATCACATTTCCCACTCTATACGTACGGCTGCCGAAGAGGTGATTGGCTATATCGCCCTCGCCGAAACCAGTGGCATGACCAGGAGTGTCGCGACGCCACTGCAGAAAAAGACGCCGCCTATAAAGCCACCCTGCAGTCGGTTGTAACCAGTGTTGCCATATTTTTTTTAAAAAAAAACTTTAATTTCCAGAAAAAAAACTTGTTTTTTGGTGAAAAAACTTGATATTAAAAATTTACTAAAACATGTATTTTTAAAATGTGTGCTTTAAAATGTTTGGCAATTCGCTTTGTTCTCTCGTTGTTCCGTTATTTTGGCCACTTCATTTCTCAAGAAAATACGGAAGACTTGATCGTCAACTCTGAATGTATGTAAACTGAAGCGTCAAGTTTAAAAAGGAATGCCAAAAATTGACCGCCAAGACTCGACGAACGGAAACCGAGACAAAAGAACAGAAACAATGACAGCAACAATAATAGCAACAGCGCTGCCATAAAAATAAACTTTGAAAAGGAATGAAAATTAGTAGTAGCAACTTCAAATGATACTTATGTTTTTGTAGTAACATACAATTTAGTTTATCTATTTGATTCATAGATTCACTAAAATAGAAAGCATCGTTTTAAGGGGGGAAATATACCCAGAACTTTTATTTTTTCAAAAAATTCTTTACATTTTCTTAAGGGGGAAACGCAGTCAGACCTTTTTTTTCAAAAATGCATTTTTTTAATGCCTTAAGTCTCAAGAATATGTGGTGAAAATTTCAAGTCGATATCTCAAAAAATAACAAAGTTAAAGCCTAGTGATTGAACTGCCTTCTAGGGCGCGCAGTGCTAGCCCTCATTTTCTAACTCGTTTTTCTCGAAACCATGTTTCCAAAGTCGGTGACCAAGATTTCTCGAAGCTCAGTGAACCGATCGTTTTGATTTTTTTGCAGGCTTGTTTTATTCATAATAATCTCGTATTTGTCATATGATTTGTTTTTTTCGTAGCCTCGTTCATTTTTTATAGGCAAAATAATGACGAATTTTTGGTCGAAAATCGTTACTTTATGTTCGGAAGTACGCCATTTTGTGAAAAATTAATATTTTCAAAATCGGCTATGACAAGTACGAGTAATTTTTTTGTTTCAGTTGAATTTAGGAGGAGCAATCTTGGTCACCGCATTTTCAGAGCGTTCTACAAAAAATGCTGTATCTACCTTAATATTAATAATAATAATTTTTTTTAATAGAAAAACACTAAACATACTCTGTATGTGTATATTTTTAGGTATAAAACCCTCATTTTAAAATATCCCTTAGGTTTCCTTAAAAAAATTCACAAACATGACCTTTTTTCTTCAGCCGCTGGGTATATTTCCCCCCTTTATCGTAAAAACTTGAAAAACTGGGTAAAATAAAAAAAAACTTTATTTTTTTAGGGGAAAACTTGAAAACTTTTTACCCTCTCAAAAAACTGGCAAAACAAGTTTTATCTGCCCACATGGCAACACTGGTTGTAACGCATGCTGCTAAGGAGTGATACAAAGAGATGAGGAGGGAAGAGATGCATTTTCAGGCGAAAGAAAAGGGAAACCGGAAATGCGTGAGTGCGAGAAAATTGAGATGCATGGTGACAGGAACGAGGTTCGAAAATTTTTCGAAAAAATAAGACGCCTGGCCGATGGTTTCAAGACTGGGGCCTCTTCCTGCAAAGATGAAAATGGGAATCTAGTGACAGATATCCAGAGTATACTGATGATGTGGAGGGAAAACTTCTTTAGGCTTCTGAATGGTGACGACGACAACAATCCCGCCAATAGAGATGATATCCCGGAATCCCCAATTTTGGACGACAGCGTTGAAGTTCCGCTGCCCGACCATAATGAAATCTTGAAAGCTATAGCTCGGTTTAAAAACAACAAAGCCGCAGGAGCCGATGGCTACCTGCTGAGCTCTTCAAAAATGGAGGCGAAGCTCTATTTTAATTCATTCATGAGCTCCTATGCAGAATATGGTCGGAAGAATGCATTCCAAACGATTGGAACCTCAATGTGCTCTGCCCAATTCATAAGAAAGGTGATCCCACAATTTGCGCCAACTACCATGGGATAAGCCTTCTTAATATCGCATATAAGATCCTGTCTAGCGTATTATGTGAAAGACTGAAGCCCATCGTAAACCAGCTGATTGGACGTTATCAGTGTGGCTTCGGACCTGGAAAATCCACCATAGACCAGATATTTACGCTCCTACAAATCTTGGAGAAGACCCTTGAAAAACAAATCGACACACACCATCTTTTTGTCGATTATAAAGCCGCCTTCGACAGTCCAATAAGAAATCATCTATACTCCACCATGTCTGAATTTGATATTCCTGCAAAGTTCATCCGTCTTTGCAGATTGGCACTGAGCAACACCAGCAGCACAGTTAAAATCGGGAAAGATCTTACTCCTCCATTCGATACCAAACGAGGTCGCAGACAAGGTTATTCCTTATCTTGCGACTTTTTCAACCTAATGATGGAGAAGATCATCCGAGCTGCTGATTTGAGACGCAGTGGCATGATATTCTACGAAAGTATTATGCTGCTGGCGTATGCTGATGATATCGATATCATTATACGCGTAATACGCGTGAAGTCAGTGCAGCCTTTTTCTAGATTAGCGAAAGAGTCAAGTCGAATGAGTCTTGCAGTGAACGCAGATAAGACGAAATACCTAGTGTCAACAAATAAACAGTCCCACCGTCTTGGAAACAACGTCGCTGTTAACAACATCCCTTCTAGGTTGTTAAGGACTTCCTGGGACCACCTGGGATCCAACATTAACTCTTTCAACAATGTTAGTATTGAGATAAAACGAAGGATAACTCTTGCCAACAGGTGTAACTTTGGGCTGAGTAGGCAATTGAGAAGCAGAGCCCTCTCTCGACGAACAAAACTCACGCTCTATAAGTCACTAATCATGCTCGTTCTATTATATGCAGTAAAAACCTGGACATTGAACAGTTCTACTGAAAAGACTTTGGGAGCCTTCTAGAAAAATATCCTTTGTAAGATCTTCGATCCAATATGCGTCAGTGGCGAGTACCGAAGTCGATGGAACCACGAGTCGTATGAGGTGTACGCTGACGTTGACATAGTGAAGTGCATTAAAATTGAGCGCCTACGCTGGCTAGGTCATGTTGAGCGAATGGAAAACGACGTTCCAGCGACAAAAAATATTTGATTCGGTACCCGGTGGTGGTCAACGCAGAAGAGGACGTCCACATCTTCGTTGGAGGGATTAAGTGTTGGATAACTTGACTACGCTTGGTGTTTCAAACTGGCGCCAACAAGTGCAAATCAGAAATGGCTGACGCAATTTCTTATAAGAGACCAAAACCGACAAACGGTTGTAAGTGCCAAATAAGTATGTAAGTAAGCACATATTCCATTAAAACACAAGTCGTATATTTTGGACCAGTGCCCTTTTCAGCAAAAAACAAACAGTTTTTTTTAAGTTTTTTGACGCGTGGTTGTTCCCCAACCCAAAACATGAGTGTCAGTGTTGCAAAAATTGCACGAATTGCAAAACTTTTTTCCCTTGTATTTTGTTTTGTCGTTGCACGGATTGCAAGATTCTGCAACTCTTGCATATTTTACATTTTGCAAGAGTTTTACAATACTGCGAGAATACCCCTATTGTACTTTTCTTAAATAAAATTAAATATTTAAATATCAAATATCTTTGAACAGTAATAATCGTTTAGCCATTCATATTGAAGTGACGAAGTAATACTTGATGCAGTTGTTTGAAAAGCTTTGAAAAAACCTTGTGCGTCCTGTTTATATAATCAATACCCTCGATCAGGCCTGAACAACCGTGATCGTCTAAAAAATCCGAGAAAAGAAATAGATTCTTTCCAGTATAAAATCTCAAATCTCTCAAAATCCTGATGTGTTAGAATAAAAAAAACTTAGAATTCCTAACTAGGAGGTCCCGAACCCCCCTAAATTGCCATAAAATTCGAAATAAAAAAAATTTCGACAGAATAATATGCAAGCCCATCATTAATAAATAATTTTTAAAATTTTTCTTTTCTTAATTCTCCTAATTTTAAGAATTTAGTTAGAATAGAATCACAATTGATCATAAGAAGCTAGGTCAAAGTCCTTTCAAGGGCTAAAATGGCCAGTTATTTATTTTTTTATTTATTATTTTAGTTAGAATAGAATAGTTAGATAATGTTTTTAGAGATATATTCCTCTCTAACACCAGAATACTACCTTCTTTTGTCGTCGTTTTCTCTTTTTTTTCTCCATGTAATACACTGTGGCCAAAAAATCTCTGTTGTAAATTTAAATTCATTGCCTTGCCTGTCAATAGCTGTCACTTCATATTCATTCACTCAAACCATTCATTGGCGACTTGATTGGCGCACAATAAAAAGTTGTCATCTGTATGTGAGTGTGTGTGTGTGTGTGTTTCAGTGTGCTGTGGTATTTTTTAACACCACCAACAACTTTCTAGCTGTCACTCTGCAGCATCATGCCTCAACATTGTTGGAGTCCATTGTTGCGTTGCGTTGCGTTTCGTTAGCGGTTAACGTCATGATTTTTTGTTGTTTCATTGTTTTTGGCTGTTTTTTCCTACTTTCTGCTTCAGCTGTTGTTTTTTTGTTTTTTGTTTTTTCTTTGTGCCAGTGACATGGATATTGTCATCGATAGTTTTTGGGTGGAAGTATAAAAGAGGCAAGTTGCTTGATATTGAAAACTTTATTTGCAAAGTGGTGCGAACTTTAATGCAAATACCAATTTCTGGAAAATTTATACAAATAAATATGAAAAG
Source organism: Pherbina coryleti (assembly GCA_943735915.1). Taxonomy (NCBI): domain Eukaryota; kingdom Metazoa; phylum Arthropoda; class Insecta; order Diptera; family Sciomyzidae; genus Pherbina; species Pherbina coryleti. Next base: position 92,038,821 of record OX030952.1, read on the forward strand.
ATGTTGGGGCCCAAACTGTTGGAACAAACTGTTGGGTTACTTCTAATATGAAAATGAGCCCATACTGTTTGAGAAATTCTTCGTTTCTTTTTTAGCCCATTTTTCTCTTTAGTTTTATTTTTCTGAAGCCTATTTTTTTAATTTCACCCACTCTGAAAATTTCCCCAATCAATTAATTGCCAGATCAATGTCTTGGTTTATTGCTTTTTAAAAAATCTTTGAGGAACTTATATTTTCCGGCAAAAAATGTTGGCATTAAATGCGATATTTTAACATTTTTAACTCTTCTTCTTTCTCTTTAAACTATTCTGCTCGGAAAATATTTTGCGCACGTGCCAACAAGTTTCAACAAGTGTTTTCAAATGCTTGCCATTAAATTAAAAAAGCTTTCGAAAGCTCTTTCATCTAATGAAATTATGTGGCAACAACAAGTGTTTTTATGGCCAACAAAACACGGCTTTTAATTAATTAATTAATTAATGAAAAAGTTCAGTAAAATGTGAGAAAAGTTTGAAGCAAAACGCACACAAAAAGCTGAGAGGTGGCAACGCCACTGCATAATGTCAACATAATCATAAAAATGGTGAACCTTTTGAAAGGCCAAGCGGCAATATAAGCACCTCAAGAGAAGGACCTGATTATAATGTATGCGTGGTTATAGAACACACACACACATACACACACACACACACACTCAAGGTTGCTAGGTGCACAACAACAACGTAGCATAATAAATTCCAAAACAGTGTTGATGATGTTAACAATGATGATGATGATAAAGTTGCTCCCTGGCCACATTGTCGCACTTTTGGGAGCAAGCATTAAAAAAAAAATTTATAATTTGCCACCACAAAAAGGATGACAAAATCTGTGTCGGTAGTTGTACAGTGTGTTGGTGTGTGTAGGTGTGTGTTATGAACGCGAACGTTTTTTCATGCCGCTGCGACCTTTTAGTCGTTGGGATTGTGCGTGTGTGTGTTTGTGTGTTATGTGTGTGCTGGGGTTTAATGGGTCGTATGAGGAATATAAATATTTTGTAACTTTTGTTTTCAAGCATTTTGGTATTTTTATTGTTTTTGTTTTAAGCTCGTTTAATGGTCAGAAATGCGTTAAATAGACAAAACTTTACTTCGTTGTCCTTTTTCTGCTGTGAGACTTTGCTGTAGTTGTTGTTGTTGTTGTTGTTGTTATGTTACAACAACTTTGAGAAAAGTTCAAAAATATTTTCATGAAGTTTAATGAGGCAAATAAAACCCTTTTTTTTCAGCGCCAAGGAGTGGTGAAAACTTTAAGCATTAAATGGGTGAAAGTAGCAAATACCGTTGACACAAACACATGCTTAGACTAGTTTATTGAATTTAAGAATACATTTAAAAGGATACGCAGACAGTTAGTTTTCAAGTACAGATGGGTTGTTAATATAAAGGATACTGAATTAAATAACAGCTTTAAGCAATTCTCACTTTATTGTCTTCTCTAACCAATACACTAACAAACGTCAACATGTCAATGCTTTCCCTGCATATCCTTGTCAACCTTGTAATATATATAAGTACCTACGTCCTCTTCAAATCTTCGATTGCATTTCTATGGAATTTTGGCCCAGCAATGTTTTATTTCTGCCGCGGGCAAATTTCGTTTATGTCGCATACAAATAGCGCATCTTTCGTGTTTGTCCATCTATCCAGCATCTATCCAGCACTATCAGTCAGTCAGTTATCCGGTCAGACATTTGAAGTGTTTATAGATATTGCATTCAAAATCGAAAATTGAAATTCATGCAAAATTCCCTTTTTTTGGTCAATTGAACTCTGAAGTTGGACAAATACAGAGTTAACGAGATTACAAACAACGTGTTTGTTGTAAGCATAAAATTGCTGACTATGTGCGATGGAAAATGCATTGGATATCCGTTTGGAGCCATAGATTTTTTTTTGTCCTCTAACGTTTTGTCTTTGTGTGTGTGTAAGTGTGTGTCCTTGTATAGCTTGGAGTATAGCGTTGACGTTAAGGTACAGGAAATAAACAAAAAGATTCACTTGCTCAATACGAGATCTATGGAAATTCCTTTTTTTGAAATGTAGATGTAGATTCGGATGTGGATTCGTAAAGACAAAACATGTGGAAACTTTAAGACGGAGTGTGTAGATGAAACACAAAGTGAATAGATGAATTACTTTGTGTAAAGTATTCAAAGAGTTGTAACAAGAAAAACATCAAGAGAAAATATACTTAAAAAATAATGCATCTGGCTGTGTCATGGACATATTCTTATGTTTTGACGTGACAGCCTTTTTACCTACATTTCTCCAAGGTGTACGCGTGTTTTTGAAGATGGCACCCGTCTAAAAACCTAAAAAACTCGCCAAACGGGCAAAGAAGTCAACAAACATCCATTAAATACATATTTAATGGTGGAGTTTTGCGTTATTCCAAAAGACAGATGTACAAGCGTCGTGCTACGTACCGTCTAAAGGGAACTAAGCGTCCAGTGATGAAGAAGGAAAAGACCTCTTTCAAGAAGGTGAAGAAAATTGGAGGACCTAAGAATGGCGGTGAACGTGTTGTTGAGCCTGAAGAAAGCCAAGTTCAACTGCCCCACCAAGACCTTTGTGAAGAAGCGCCTTGCCAAGAACACCTCCAGCCGTCATCAACGCAATGTTCGTCCCAACATGAAGCCCGGCAGTGTGCTTATTCTCTTGGCTGGACCTCATCAAGGCAAGCGCGTTGTATTGCTGAAGGCACTCAAATCTGGTCTCCTATTGGTTACCGGCCCCTGCGCTTTGAACTCATGCCCACTGCGTCGTGTTTCTCAGCGTTATGCTATCGCTTGCTCATCTCGCGTCGATTTGGGTGATTTCAAAGTACTCGAGCCAATAAACGTTCTTCGCAATATCCTCATCGCATGAAGTTCTAAGCAATCGTCTGTGGAGTTTGGTGGAGTTCTTCGTGGTGAACTCTATTGAGTTTTTAAGAACTTAATTTATTTTGACTTTTTTTTTATTTTTAGAAATTAACGTTTCTTTATTCTCGTATTTGTTCTCATCCAGATCCTTTACCTTGTTCCTAAACTTGTGCCTTTCCTGATATTTATTCAAATTTTTCACCTTTGCCCACATTCTTCTTTTAATCCATATCCAAATCCTTGTCCTTGTTCTTGTTCGAGTCCATTTCATAGTCCTTGTCCTTCTTCTTGTCGCAATTCTTGCCCCAATCTTTTTCCTAATTCCTGTTTTTAATGGTATTTTCATTTTTTTCCCAAACCTTGTCTAAATCATTGTCTATATTCCTTCCTGAATGCTTTTTCTAACCCTTAATCAAATCCTTGTTCTCGTCCTTGGTCTAATCTTTGTCATAATCCGTATTCAACCCATTGTCCTAATCTTTATATCTTTCTAGACTTAATAGTTCCAACAAAGTAATGATTACATTGTTCCAATTCTTATTATAATTCTTGTTTGGATTTGGATCCTTTTTTTAATATGTCATGTTTTAGTTTTTATTTTAATTTCACTTTTGCTTCGTTAAATTGATTTTACTTTAGCGCCATGCAATAATCCTTGTAACATTACATCGAGGGGCCTCATGACGGTATAGATTTTTTTTTAGTATTTTTATTATGTAACCAAAAACCTTACCTTTATTGTCGTTCCATAAAATTTATTGTAGCACCAACGCTCATGGAGCTATAATTCTATGTAACGTTTTTTCGTTGCTTCACTTTTTTTTTTGTATTGAGCGGTTGCGTCCATGTTGTCATTGAGCAAAAATTTTTGTTTTTATTTTCGTTATGAGGTCAAAGACCCAATCTTTTCTGTTGTAAAATAAAATTTACCGTAGCACCTCTACTACGCGAGTAATAGTTCCATGCAACAATAATCTATTTTTGTTACATATGCTCCTATGTCGGCGAACTTATGACGTCGTAATTTATTTTTTTATTTTTTTCATATGGCAAAATAAAAAGTCTTCATTTACGTTTTATAACACTTACCGTGGCACATATAATTTCGGAGTAATAATTCCATGCAATGCCGTTGCACGACAGCATCATTTTCAAACTTAGAGCGGCTTTCAACGCGGTATTGTAATGTCATGTATTTTTTATCTATTTTTGTCGTAAGGGCTTAGAACTAGCCTTTACGGGCATGTAATAATTTTTACCATAGCACCTATACGTTGTGTGTTAAAATTCCATATAAGAAATTTTCAATTGGCTTGCTTAAGCAACTACCTCCGCGTCCTGAAAATGTATTTATTTATTTTTTTTTTTTATTTTGTCATAAACTCAAAGAATTAACCTTCACTGTCGTGCTATTATTTTTGTCATAGTATTTATACTCATCAAGTAATAATTCCATGTATCGCCGATGCATTTTTAAAAAAATGCCTTTTTCAACTTTTTTGGAAACCTGTGCGGTAAAACGTCACGTTCCAAGTCTCGGAAACAAGTATCGATATTTTTATGATTTTTGGAACAAGGTTTTATATTTTGCAGTGATTTTAACAAGTGAACTCTTTATTTTTTGTTTTTATATGTATGTAAAAATATGTATTGTGGCGGCCGTGGCGCAGTGGGTAGAATGCGTAACCCATACGCCAATGAACTCTGGTTCAATTCCATCTGACACAGAAAGTTTTTTCAATTGAATTAATTTTTCTGTTCGACTGTCACCTCTCTGCAGACAATGGCAAAACTCAGAGAGTAAATATTGCCATGAAAAGCTTCATGAGAAGATGCACATTAGCCTTTCGGAGTCGGCATAAAACTAGTAGGTCCAGTTCTCGATCAATTGTGTTGAAATGATGAAAAACTGTAGAAAAATGTGATTTTGAATCTAAGGCAAGTATTATGCCTTAATAACTGTTTAGTCGATTGATGGATTTTTATATCTACTAGATCGCTTTTGGTCGAAATAGAAATCGATTTTTACTTTGAGTTTTTTTTTATTTTTATTTAAAAACGTTTTGATAAGTTAAGTCAAAAAAATTAAATTGAGAAGTACTTTACGGAAATACTATAAATGAGATAAACCTTGCTGTAGTCGCGTGGACTACATATGTGTGTCTTTCAGGCGCGGATCCAGGGGGGGTTTGGGGGGTTCAACCCCTCCGCATCCCACGTACCCCCGCGATATTATAAAAGAACCTGTATTTAAATGTGATGTACTGATGTTTATTATGTGGGCTAAGAGTACCAAAAAGAAAAACATTGGTTTTTTATAATTTACTTTAAATATTCACACCCCTATGCTGTAAACGTTTGTAGCTGTTTCTATACGTATTATTTGTTTTTGCGATATCGCGCCTGTAGCTGTAAACAGTCACACAAACAATCTCAACCTGAAATCACAAAAACACCGCATTTTTTGGATGAAATATATCCAAACACCGCACAGTTTTATACTATGTTCAGACTGAGTTTTAAATGCGCATTTAGAAGTTCGAAAATTCTTACAAATGTCAAGTGTTCAAACTACGTAGAAGCCCTTAATTCGCATTGAAATTGACAGATTGATTAAAATTATTTTTATGTTGTGAAAATTTTAAACATTTATTATTTTTTTTTAATATTAAACAACTTTATTAATATTAATAATGAAACAAATGTATCATTGACAAATTAAATAAAACTTATAATAAACCTAAACGATGCGAGCCTGCGCTGGTGTCAATAATTTTCTTTCTTCGCACACGGTGTAGTCACTATAGAACGTTATAATTACCTTTGCAATTTAGTAGGCATACCCAGTGAAAGCAAATGTGGCTCCAGTGAGTGTGCAAAATCTTCGAGTGTACCTTCTTTCAATACCACTGTTTCTGTGGCTACAAAACCACTGCGCGCAGATTCTACCGCCCAGAAATCTTTGGCCCAGTCGCAAGCTCTTGCTTTGGCGTTTCAGTGGCAGAACAACCTGTCCCGCAAGTCTGTTGAAAAGCTTGTGCAAATCTGTTTCAGCTTCTTCAGCTTTGTTGCGTCCCAAACCTATTTGCATGACATGATTTTTACCGAAGAAAAATCGTGAGCTTGCTTTCCATTCTTCTCGCAGATCTTTCAGCAGATTATTCAGCACATCTTCGATAAATTGTTGCTTCCAGGCCACTCCCTTGCAATCGGTTCTAGTCAATAAAATCTTCTGATCTTTTTTTGTGATTTTATTAATAAAATGAAGAAAACTTAAAGCGGGAAGTTCATTCACTGCATTTGCATATGCGTCCGTCTACTCGCTGAACGCAATGCAATAAAAAGATGTGAAAGCTTACAGATGAAAGTTCATTTACTGCATTTGCATATGCGTCCGTTTACTCGCTACGCAGCAAAGTCGAAAATATTTCAACTCTTCTTGCGTAATTTGCGTTTTTTGACAGCTCGTTATTTATAACGAACAGAGAGAAGAAATAAAATAAACGAGTCAGAAACTCATTACTTTTAGGGATGGCTCTTCTAAATAAATCTTAAAAATTAAAAATGTCCATAATTTTTTCATTGTTTCATTTCTCAAAAGAACTTTTTTATTCTCAGGATTTAAGATTTTTTGAATAATAAATGAAGTACTCATTGAGTATTTTTGTGTAAATACGATAAAAAATTCACAATTAAGAACACACCAAATATTTTACAAGTTTGTAGCCCTGCTTAGTCTGAACGTAAAACGCAATCATTGAACTCTGCCATAATTTTCTTGCGTAAATTGTGCCAGCGAGTAGACGGACGCATATGCATATGCAGTGAATGAACTTCTCGCTTAATACATAAAATCGTTCAAATTTATCACTCGAATGGCGAACAGCTGCTTGAATTTAATAACGAGTCCTGTCAAAACAAACGAGTAAAATGTATTCGAACTTCGAAACAGGGTCGCAAACTGCTAAATGCTCATTGGAAGTAGTCTTTATGTGAATTTACTTGACAGAATTTCATATGAGCTAATTCGCATTTAGAGAAGCATTTAGGAAATAAATGCGAATTAAGCTTTATATGCGCATTTAGCTCCCAGTGTGAACATAGTATTAATTTAAAAACCCACAGTTTCGATAGTATCGGAAATGTAGACGTAAAATTCCTTTTAATACAGTAGTGGAGAAAAATTCCGGTTTTTGTAGTTTTTATTTATTTTGATGTTGGTTTTATGTTGGCCTTTTAGATTTTATTCGGGTCAAATAAACAGAGAAATAACTTTTATTATTATAAAAACCAGAGGCTCGAAATAAATTTTAGACTAACGGTTTCTTGAGCAAAGTTGAATTTGCTCCGTAGAACATTATCCACGCCTACGATGTTTAAAAAAAAAAATAAACCCGCTCTAATGTATATAAAGGGTGGTTGAATTTTAAGGGCCGATGTTGAATATAAAAAATAAAAAATAAATAACTGGCCATTTCAGCCCTTGAAAGGACTTTGACCTAGCTTCTTATGATCAGTTGTGTTGTGCGTGTTATTAAGTTTGTACACAATTGACCGAGAACCGGACCTACTTGTTTAACGCCGACTCCGAACGGCGATGAACAGAATGTTCTTGTTCTCAAGAAGCTTTACATGGCATTTGATTACTCTCTGAGGTTTGCCATTGTCTGCAGAGAGGTGGCGGCCGTACAGAAAAATTATTTTAATTCAAATAATTTTCTGTCCCTGCTGGGATTCGAACCCGGGTCTCCAGTTTCGTTGACATAGCGGCCACGCACTTTAACCAACTACGCCACGGACGCCACTCTGTTGAATATAAACCACACCTACATCTCAAGTTTTTTTCTGCATTTCATTTGACATTTCTCAATTTCAGAGTAACTCAAGTTGAACCGTTAAAGTTATTCAGGCTTATTATGAAAATGGGCTTTCAAATCAAAATGCATATCGAGCACTTCGTGATTTTTTCGGTCAATTTAATCGTCCAAATGTGCGTACAATCAGAAAAATCGTGCAAAAATTTGAACAAACCAGGTCTGTAGGAGATGTGAAAACACTAGTGCATGCTCGCACAGCTCGTACTGCAGAAAATATTGCTGCTGTTCGCGATAGTTTGGCTGAAGAGCCGTCCACCTCAACTCGTCGTCGTGACCAACAATTGCACCTCTCACGCTCGTCGTTGATGAACATTATTCATAAAGACTTGCATTTACACGCTTACGAGGTGCAATTGACTAAAGAACTAAAGCCTCTTGACCATTTCAAGCGTCGTCAATGGTCAGAATGGTGGCAAGAAATGGCAACAGTGGATGATCAATTTGCGAAGAAAATCATCTTCAGTTATGAAGGCACATTTTCTCAATAAGCAGAATTGCCGCATTTGGGCGAATGATAATCCAAGAGTGATTGTCGAAAAACCAATGCACCCACAAAGAGTGATTGTTTGGTGCGGTTTATGGTCTGGCGTCATCATCGGGCCGGTTTTTTTTCCAAAATGAGGTCGGTCAGGCAGTTACTGTGAATGGTGTTCGCTATCGTGAGATGATAACGAACTTTTTATGGCCTGAATTGGAAGGTATGGATGTGGACGATATGTGGTTTCAACAGGACGGTGGCACTTGCCACACAGCTAACGAAACAATGGCTCTTTTGCGCGACAAATTCAATGGCCGTGTTATCTCACGTGGTGGCGATGTTAATTGGCCGCCAATCATGTGATTTGACACCGTTGGACTTCTTTCTTTGGGGTTATTTGAAAGAAAAGGTGTACGTCGATAAGCCAGCAACAATTCAAAAGCTAAAGGATGAGATAATTCGACACATTAACGGCATAGAACCTCACTTATGCCTCGGCGTCATCGAAAATTTGGACCATCGGATGGAGGTGTGCCGCCGAGGTCGCGGCGGCCATTTAGCCGATATTTTGTTCCATGCATAATTGAACCATACCAATATTATCATAATAAAAAGAAATGGCAATAATTTCCTTAATAATTTGTGTTTTATTCAAAATCAACATCGTCCTTTAAAATTTAACCACCCTTTATATATATATCGTACATAAATATTTTTGAAACCCCCCCCCCCCCCCGAAATATATTCCTGGAACCGCCCCTGGTGTCTTTTTCATATTAAATTTAGGTACGCAACTACTGTAGTCTTAGTTTGATTTATTTCGTAAAGATTATATTGGTAAAAATAATTAGCATGCATACATGGTGAACTCTTATTCATTTTTAAATTGCATAGTCTTCTGAATTGGTAACTATGAATTTTTCACCGTTTGTTTTTTTCTTTGCATTTTTTTCAAATCAAATTTGAAATTTTAATTGAAATAAAATTCGATACAAAATGAATGTGGAAACTTTTACTTTCCTAATGAATTCGCCACCAGTTCTCTTGCTCAGAAGAGAGCACTATGTGAGCGGAAAACTGAAAATTTTAAAAAAGAGCCTGTTTTGGCGTCAAGTGACGAGCTTTTTTTTCTCTTCACTTTGTGCAGAACGTATAAATGGAACATTCTTTGTGTGTATGTTTTGTGTCTGTCAAATCATCAACAGAAAATAATTCGTCTCTGTTTATATCTTTGTTCTTTTTTCCTCTTTCTTCGCTCATGTGCGTACGAAATCGTACTCATATCTCGAGAACGTAACCGAAATCATAAAAAATCTCAAGAATGATAGAAATAAGATTACGCGTTCTGCAGTCCCGTTATCTAATGCTCATTTTCTCAATTGTCTGCATGACGTCGCACAGCACTTCTGCATTACAAAATGAATGCAAATGTGCGATCACTTAGGCAAATTGAGGAAATTAAAAATAAATTCTTGCGGAAAAGTAAATTAAAAATAGTTTTTCAAACTTTCACGATTTTTATATCCTTAGCCATTCGAGATGGCTAAATTGTATTACACCAATAGGCTTAGGAGATCCATATAAAAAAAAAAAAGAAATAAATAAATAACTGGCCATTTCAGCCCTTGAAAGGACTTTGACCTAGCTTCTTATGATCAATTGTGTTGTGCGTGTTGTTAAGTTTGTACACAATTGACCGAGAAACGGACCTACAGGCTTAACGCCGACTCCGAACGGCGATGAACGGAATGTTCTTATTCTCAAGAAGCTTTACATGGCATTTTTATTACTCTCTGAGGTTTGCCATTGTCTGCAGAGAGGTGGCGGCCGTACAGAAAAATTATTTTAATTCAAATAATTTTCTGTTGCTGCTGGGGTTCGAACCCGGGTCTCCGAGTTCGTTGACATAGAGGCCACGCACTTTAACCAACTACGCCACGGACGCCACTCAGGAGATCCATATACATATTGTAAAAATAAGGTAAAAAATATTTAGTATATAGAACATAAATGCATGTAGCTTATGTAAACAAAAGTGACGTCATGGTCTCTCTCTCTCTCTCTCTCTCATTTGCGGAACTCATAATCTTGTTTCTATCATTCTTGAAAAAATCCAACGAAATAATGTCGAACCACTTTTCTTATTTTCCGTTTTGTGCGGATATTCTACGTGCATATGAACCCACATCATATATCATTTCACTTGTTCAAAGCAGGAAGATTTCTGTTGTGAGTAAAACAAGGTTTTACGAGCGGTACAAACATTTACAAGATGGCTGTGAAGACGTTGAAGATAATACGACGGTTGCCTTTTAAGCCTTGCGCCTAACAATAAAGAAACAGTGGTCAATCAGTGCAAATGATTTTATTGTTTCTCAAAATATTCTCCCATATGATCATTACACTTTCGCATTAGTTTGAACAAATTTTCGAAACAGTTTTTCCACTCTGAAGTTGGTATCTCCGAAACCAAGTATTTTGAAGACCTCAACGGCTTTTGGGGCTCGTCACGTATTTTTCTCTTAATTTGAAGAAACAAAACAAAGTCATTGGGTGCCATGTTGGGATTGTAAGCTAGATGTCCCATCAATTGCTCGTTTTGAGTGCTCAAAAACTCTTTTGTTTGCGCTGATGTGTGGGAACTCGCATTGTCGTCGCATTGTCGGATTTTTCTCAATTCTCCAAAAACAAATGGTTGTGTACCATTCAGCAATAACAGTTATTCGTTGCTCAAGTGGTACGGTTGTGACATGACTGGTTTTTCTGAAAAAAACAGGCAACCATTTACCAAAATGTGATTTGTCCGTGGACAACTTTTGTGGGGTTTTGCTCACTTTCAAAGAACCAAACATGCTCATACGCGTGCATCGATTATTCGTCACTCCTGGTGATGTCGTAGACGTGTTTCGAACCACATCCGATGAATTCGAACCACATCGACACTAGTCTTTTTTTGAGCAACCGTCAAATTATGGGGTATCCAACAGAAACAAAGATTCCAGACGACTTAATGCTCATGTTAAAGCGAATGACTGTTAGTCACGCTAATGCTCAAGGATGACTCAATATCGTGGTATGTCACATGCCGGTCTGCTTGCAACAATTCAAGCACAGCATCGATGTTTTCTGCCACAACAGCCTTGTTTTATTTGACGACTTCATGAAATTCATCTTGGAGTGAAAGCCGACAACACTCGAACTCATTTAACCAGTATTTTACAATCGCTGAGTGTGGTGCTTCATCACCAAAAGTCGAACTAAGTTGATCTATGCATTCTTTTCTTGCCAATTCACGTCGAAATTCGTAAAAAATCATCACCCAAAAATGTTCACGTGTTAATTACAGTTTTTTGCTGGGCTAAGTGTTGCCAAGGGGCAAGACTTAAAAGGTAGCCTACGTACTTCATGTTAACTAATATAAAAAAAAAGTCTTTTTCAAAAAATTGTTGTCCTACTTCCATTGCGATGGCCCATTTATGTGTGGAAAAAGGTTAATCAAAATAGAACAGATAGATGAAAGCAAGCTTATAATTCGCTCAAATTCCCTTTTCATAAAAACGCTCTATAAGACTTTCATTCGCTTAACACTCACAATAATTTAGAATTTCTTTGTTAGTCTAGCATAAAATTTGAAAAGCATTGTTTTGGAAATATTCTGAAAATTACTAGCATGGAATATCTTGGAACCGCAAAAACAACCGCAGTCGTATAAATGTGGCTAAAACGCGCGCCGGATGATGCCGCCCGTTGATGCTGCAAACGCAAAGATAGCAATGAGTGTAGCAACAACAAAAACAACAACAACCAACGTTACAATGGCAAACAAACAAACGCTTGCACATGAGTTAAAAGGCACCGGATATGCTGCAGACCATAAGAGCCACGTTTTGCTAACATATTCCTTCCGGTTAGCAGTTTCTTTGCCTCCAGAATGTTTGGGTAGGCGAAGAAGCTGAAAAGTGGTAACGCTAGCAATGCAGCATTTGGAATTTGAACTGCCAAGTGGTTGCATACCAGAAACGCTCGACACGCTGCTACGTTCTTCTTTCACTCCGTCTATATCTCTGTCTGTCTCTCCGTCTGTCTGTGTGTCTATTTGCCCGATTGTTTGCCTAACGCTTTTGGGGCCGCTTGGTTATCTGGCCGTGGGTACAATTCCACAAATTTTCATTTTCATTTTCATTCCAGCCACTGAGCGGATCTTCATTTATTTGTATTTGTTTGAATCGCGTTCTAAGTGTTTTTGTAGATATGTTACAGCAGCTGTCTGTGTATTTGTCTGTATGTTTGCCTGTGACTGTGTGTTTGTGTGTGTGTGTGTGTGTGTGACTGTTTGTCTCTGGCTAAATATTTGATTTTTGCATTAAAGTCAATTTGTTTTCATGATTCTGTAATTCATTGTTTACTCTGCTTGTGTTTCCGCAGCGGCAATGAGTGGGTGGGATGACTGGGAGTGGGTGGCAGAGTGGCAGCCAGTTGCATGATCTTGCTTTTTGAACACTGGCGCGACCTCTCGAGGGCGTTTAATTTTCTTCCGCACTTTAGTTGAGCACATTGTTTGTTTTTCCACACGGCATGCAGCATCCTCACATCTTGCAGCACAGTTTTTCACTCTATGAAGTCGATGGAGCTCGTCTTGTTGTTGCGTTTTTTTATTGTTTTCTTTTTTTTTCATCCTTTGCTGAATGTTTGTTTGTCTTCGTCTGCGTGCTTATTTTAATATTCACGCTCAGAAATAGAAATTAAATCTGCGCTCAAATGTAATTTGCTCTTTTATATATTTATTTATTATTTATTTATTTTTTTTTTCTTCTTTTTATTTTATCACTCTGCATCGTGCGTTTCATTGCGGTGGCATTGCTTGGTGGAAAAGCGTGAATATCTATGGTTCTAGCTTTTCATCAGGGATTCATGACATTAAGCAAACGTTGTGCGAACATATGTGTTGAAGCCAACTAATTGTTCTGGAACGCAATTAAATGAGGAATTTAAGTCATTCACGTATGTGGCGGAGCATATCTAATAAGAATTTCCATTCGACAAGAAGTTGTTTTGCATCTTGGTGTAAAGTGTTGATTTTATGGTTATGGTATGTCGTGCTTTTTGTTTGGTAAAAAAACTTTTTAACAAAAAAAAAAACCGACTTCAAAATCACTACAAAGTAAAAAATAATTTTAAATAATTTTTCCTATTCATTTCTTGGTCATATTTTAAAAGCTATTTATATGTATTATAATATTGGAAATCTTATCATTTTCATTTTTTCTATTTTGTTTTATTATCATCAATGTACTAATTGCTTTATGTACATAAGAGCTTTGAAGTCGGCGCTTATCTTACTATGTCGAAATCTTTTTATTTTAATTTTTTCTAATTTGTTTTATCATAAAAATATTATTAACATTATGAATATAAAAGCTTCTTAGCGATTTTTTTCTTTCAATTGGCAATTTTTGAGTACGCTGAATGTAGCCAATGTGTTCCATGCATTATTTGTGCAGCTGTTACACACTATGTCATATTCAATATGAGCTTTACAAGCTCACCCAAACCAGTTTAATGAGAATTTTAATGTGTACAAAGCTTTTAAAATTACTACAGTGTCACCAAGGCACCAAATAGTGCACGGATGGTAAAAGATCATGATTGTGTGTCAAAGATGAGCGCCGACTTCAAAGCTTTTATGTTCATAAAGCAATTAATATATTGATGATAATAAAACAAAATAGAAAAAATGAAAATGATAAGATTTCCAATATTATAATACATATAAATAGCTTTTAAAATATGACCAAGAAATGAATAGGAAAAATTATTTAAAATTATTTTTTACTTTGTAGTGATTTTGAAGTCGGTTTTTTTTTTGTTAAAAAGTTTTTATTTCTTCCTTTTTAGAGAATATGAAATATTTTATGTAATAGTATTTTTGAGGAATATTTCAAACATGAAAGTTTGTTCTTATAAAATTTATTTTATTAATTCCTGAAAGTTTGTTGGGTATTTTCCATTTCTGTTTCTTTACAATTTTTAGTGCCACGTCCTTTCTATAAAACTTTATACCCGCCCACTTTATTTACCGTACCTTATAATGATTCTAGCTAGCCCTGTGCCAAATTTCAGTTTCCAAGTATCAATATTAACCGTAATATAGTACTTTCCTGTGTACAATCCCGCTCACTTTTTTAATGATTCTACCTGCCTATTTACCTGCATACCAAATATTAATACGCTAGTGTCAATATTAACTAAGATATAGTATTTTTATAATATTGACACGCCCCTTTGTTGAATAACGCCCACTTTTTTGGCCGTAATTTGCAGTAACTGTACCTACCCATGTACTTAATTTCAGCACCCTAGTGTCAATATTATTCGATATATAGTATGTTTCTAATATTGCCACACCCATTTGTTGAATAACGCCCACTTCATTTACAGTGATTTTTAAAAATTGTGTCTACCCCTGTACTAAATTTCAGTACCCTTGTGTCAATACTATTCGAGATACAGTGTTTTTCCAATATTGCCACACCCCTTTGTCAAATGACGCCCACTTTATTAACTGTAATTTGTAATAGCTATGCCTACCCATGTGCTAAATTTCAGCACCCTAGTGTCAATATTATTCGATATATAGTGTGTTTCTAATATTGCCACACCCCTTTGTCGAATAACGCCCACTTTCTTTACAGTAGTTTATTAAAATTGTGTCTACCCCTGTACTAAATTTCAGTACCCTAGTGTCAATACTATTTGAGATACAGTGTTTTTTTAATATGACCACACCCCTTTGTCATATAACGCCCACTTTATTGATCGTAATTTTTAATAATTGTGTCTACCTCAGTGTTTTTACTGTAAATTTCAGTACCCTAGTGTCAATATTAACTGAAATACAGTGTTTTTCTTATATTGACACGCCCCTTTGTCGAATATCGCCCACTTTTTTAAAAAAGGACCTCCGCGTTCATGGTATCTATCTGTTGACAAAAAATTACGGAAGTCGGGCAAGTGCTTTAGGAGTTATCGATGTACATACATTTAAAAAAAAAAAAAAAAAAAAAAAAAAAAAAAAAGCGCGGACAAACCAACGAAATTGAGAACCTCCTCCTTTTTGAAGTCGGTTAAAAATTAAATAGAGGCAAAAAATAATCGTTCATCTCAAATTAAGAATTAAAGGAATGGATCAGCAGTAACATTTTAAAATTTTTAATTTAAATAGATACTCTTATACTTGATGTTTAGGTTTGGGTGCAATTATTCCTTTGACCTCATAACAAAAATAAAATAAAATAATTTTAATGACCGTACTTAGACTCGGAGAGAGCTGCTTAAGCAAATTAACTGAAAATTTTTAGTATTACTCGGTGATAACAGGTGCTACGGTAAAACAATGCAAGTAAAGTTTGGAACAATTCCAAAATCAAAAATGAAACAATAATGCAATGGCGTTGCACAGAATTTTGACTCGGTGAGCATATTTGACACGGTTAATGCTATTAAAGTTGCAAGTTAACAACTTCGCTACCAATTAAATTCAAGTAATCTTGACCTTTTCATTCTTGATGGATCAAACTTTATTTCGGTTCTTCCACAATATCCAATTCCGGCCCATATCGTAACAGATCCACCTCCATGTTGTCGTCGGCTTAGAAGGCGTTCCTCCTTTCTTAAGTCATGTTAATAGTAAAACCAACCATCTGGCCCGTCTAAATTAAACTTCTTCTCATCCGTAAACAGCCCCCGACACCAGCGTTTTTTCCATTTAAGGTGATTTTCAGCAAACTTCAATCTTTGCTTTTGATGTTTTCCTGTAAGCGGTTTTGATGTTTTCTTCGTAATTTTTTGCGTTTAATAGTCGTAGACTTTTTCAATATTCTTTGCAATTGGAAGCTGCCCTCAAAATAGCGCGCTCATCTCGCCGCGTTACAGCCCTTGGTCGCCCACTGCTAAAAGATTTTCCATAGTTCTCGGGATCTTTTAATAAATTTTTCATTACGTGTTGACTTCTTTTCAAATATTTCGCGATTTCACTCACTTTAATATTGTCCTCTTTAAAACTCAAAGCCACTTCGATATCTGTATTACATAACCATTTTTACACGACCCATTTCAATCCAATTTATTTTTATAATTGAAATTAATACTTAAGGAATCAAATAAAACAGATGATTTGCTCTTGCGCGATTTAAGAACCACACTAAACAAAAATTTTCAAAAAAGCCCTATCATTTAGTCGCACCTTTTTTCATACTTTTTTTATGCAACGGGATTTTCCCTCTAAATTTTTAAAATTGATGCACTTAGAATAGAGCCCTCGACCATATGTTATCATTACACTCAAAGAAAATAGTTTTCACATTCGCAATAAACTATATTTTAGAAAATATTACAATTCCTATATTTTCGTCACGAAGTGTATCTTGAGTGTAACTTGAGTTCAAAGCAAAATCAAAAGCAAGAGCAAAAGGAAAAGGAAAAGCAAAAACAAAAGCAAAAGCAAAAGCAAAAGTAAAAAAAGCAATAGAAAAATAACAGGTCATTGAATAAGTCTGTAGGATAAGTAAGAAAAAAACAAAATTTTTAAAAAACTCGATTATATTCAACAAAGTTGCCTTCGAAAGCGATACAGCGAGTATAGCGATTTTCCAACTTTTCGATACCACTTTTATAGTACGATTTCTCTTTCTCGTCAAAATTTGCCTCAGTTTCAGCGATTACTTCATCATTGGACTTTAATTTCTTTACAGCAACATTCTCTTGAGATCTGAACACAGGTAAAAGTCACTGGGGGCTAAATCTGGAGAATACGGTGGGTGGGTAAGCAATTCGAAACCAAATTCATTCAATTTTGCCATCGTTTTCATCGATTTGTGATACGTTGCATTGTCTTGGTAAAACAACAATTTTTTTCTTTTGCAAATGTGGCCGTTTCTTTGCGATTTCAGCCTTCAATCGACCCAAAAGTGCACAGTAAAAGTCGCTGTTGATGGTGGTTCATTTTTGGAGATAGTCGATGAATATTATTCCTTTCGCATCTCAAAATACAGACGCCATCACCTTACAGGCCGACTGTTTGGTCTTTGCTCGCTTTGGATTCGGTTCGCCGACTGCTGTCCACTCTGCTGACTGTTTTTTGGATTCTGGTGTGTAATAGTGAATCCGTGTTTCATCCATTGTCACATATCGACGACAGAATTCGATTTTATTGTGGTTTAACAGCGCCAAACACTCCTCACAAGCATCAATCAATTCCTTGTTGTTTTTGGTCGACTGTTAGAAAAAAAAAAAAAAAATAAAATATACTAATAAAATAAAATAAAAAAAATAATATTAAGAAAAAATAAAAATAAATAAAAAAATTAAAAATAAAAAAAATAAAAATTTAAATAAAAATTAAAATAAAAATTTAAATAAAAATAAAAATAAAACTAAAAATAGAAATAGAAATAAAACAACACATAAACATAAACAACCCCATAAACATAAACATATATATAAACATGAACAGAAACATAAACAAAAACAAAACATAAACATAAACATAAACATAAACATAAACATACACATACACATACACATAAACATAAACATAAACATAAACATAAACATTAATATAAACATAAATATAAACATAAACATAGACATAAACATAAACATAGACATAGACATAGACACAGACATAAACATTAACATAAACATAAACATAAACATAAACATAAACATAAACATAAACATAAACATACACATAAACATAAACATAAACATAAACATAAACATAAACATAAACATAAACATAAACATAAACATAAACATAAACATAAACATAAACATAAACATAAACATAAACATAAACATAAACATAAACATAAACATAAACATAAACATAAAAATATACATAAACATAAACATAAACATACACATAAACATAAACATAAACATAAACATAAACATACATAAACATAAACATAAACATAATCATAATCATAAACATAAACATAAACATAAACATAAACATAAACATAAACATAAACATAAACATAAACATAAACATAAACATAAACATAAACATAAGCATTTGGATTTGGATTTGGATTTGGATTTGGATTTGGATTTGGATTTGGATTTGGATTTAGATTTGGATTTGGATTTGGATTTGGATTTGGATTTGGATTTGGATTTGGATTCGGATTTAGATTTGGATAAGGACATGGATTTAGACAAGGATGAGAATAGAGATGGGGAAAAAGGGCTTTTACATAGCTTAGGAAAAGTATTCGAACAAAGATTTGGTTAAGAATATAGTCATGGGTTAAAACAAGAATTTGGATAAGGAGTAGGACAAGTATTAGGACATATACATATAAGAACAGAGGTACTGATGAGGGTGAGGGTGGCAACAATGAAAAGTGTAGAAAAAGGAATAAGAACAAGCATTTAGATACGTTTTCACGTCAAAACCTTCGGGTGTGCCCCTGACACAACCAACGCCATCACTTTTCTTAAAGAAAATCAACCAGTGTGTTGTAAATCTGCATTTTGGGTAACATACGAACGTATTTTGGTTGAAAATGTTCTATTAAAACAGTAATCTTTGAAAAAAATCTACCTAGAGTGGGGATGAAGATAGTTTAGTTAGAGACGGAGTTATATTTCTTAAAATTTTCTATCAGAATTTGTTTTTACTACCTGCAGTTGTAAGTGTTCCACTTTTTTTTTTTTTTAAGAATGGAATTAAAATGAAGAAATAATAAAGACATGATATTTATTGTTTCATAAAATGTAAGTTTTTTGTTGTTATTATAGTAAATTCATTTTTTGTGATTTTTTAAAAATAAGCCTTTTAGTGCAAAAAAGCTAAAAAATTTGAAAGCTATAGCAGTAAAAAAAAACATATAAAAACATTTTTCCAGTCTTTTCAAAATAGTATCCAGAAATATATATATTTATAGAAAAATATGGTTCTTGCTGCCCGAACTTGCCCAAATGGGTTTAATGTGATTTTTTTCTCGTTGAATGTCAATCAAAAAATATTTTATTTTATTCTATTCAGCGTATCTTCAAAATGAAAAATAGTAGGCCGATTTGGCTCAATTTTTTGCAGTTGTTCATAATTACCAGGAAAAGGATTTTACGAAAGAACATTTTTGGAAAACCCTTCGGAAAAGTCGGGAAATTGGAAAAGTCGAAAATTGACTTATTTGTATGGAATTTTGTGTGCAATTGTTTTGGAATGAATGGCTTTTCGAATGGAAAAATAGTAAATTCTCAGTGGAAAACTCGGAAAATTCCGAAAAAACGCAAAAAAATGTGAATTTTTTTCGACGAAATTGAACAATGTAAAGGTGGAAAATTCGTAGGGAGGCATAGAAGATTACTGATGATTGTTAAATTCATTGTGATAAAACCAGGGACCGTAAATAACAGTTATGGTCTCATTTTTTAAGGGAAAACCACAAGTAGTTGGAACAGTCGGAGGACATTTTGGATGACACCATTATGATCCCCCGACATCCCCTTGTTAGTCCTGGGTTGTGTTTTAAATTTCGACTTTAAAAGTAAAAGTTTAAAAATACCAGTTAAATTTTGAACTTTTATTTTTTCGCACAAAAAATAACTGTTATTTTTTGTGGGATATTTTTTTCCACAAAATATCCCACAAATCACTGTATCTACAAAACTGTTCATGCTAGGGTCATGAAATTTGACTGGTGAAAATAAGAATGCAATATCTACCATATGACAAAAAATGGGTGGGGCACGCCCTTTTTTACATTCTATGATTTCATCCACAAGTCGGATAGAAACGCTGCACTTGCTGATTTAACATTATGGAATTTAGTGATTTACTGAGAGTTCCCTTAAAACAACAAGCATGTGCTCAATTCATTCATATAGATACAGCTAGAACTAAATCTTTTCTTCAATGCACAAGACTAACGTTGTATTAAAAAAAAAAACAAGCACGTGGTCAATCATTCATATGGACAAATGAGGCGATGAGAACAAGAGTGGCCTAACCCACCAACATATCTAATGGAGTCATATTAAGATTTTCAATTGAATTTCTTTTATATTTTTCGTTTATTCACAATATTATTCGCTTTTTCTAAATTTGCTTTTTAGTGGTATATTATAACAAAATGTCAATATTTGGATTAGCAGCAGCAGTTGCGACGCTAGATCTGCATTTATTTTAATTTTCATATTTTTGTGGGTTAGGCCACTCTTGCTCTCATCGCCTCAAATATCTCCGGCTATGCGACAGACTTGCCATGTTTGTATCTTTCAAATTTTATGACCCTATAATAAGCAGTTTCTTAGATATAGCGATTTGTGGGATATTTTGTGGGAAAAAATATCCCACATATAATAACAGTTATTTTTTGTGCGAAAAAATAGAAGTTAAAAAATTCTGGTTAATTCTTGTTCAATATAATAAAACACAAACTATAACTAAAATTTTCAACTTTTTTAGAAAAATGGTTTAACGGTTACGGTCCCTGGATAAAACACGTTTTGCGAGCATTTTTTGTGGAAAAGTAACGAGATAAATAATAGATAAATGCTTCTTTTTTTTTTATTTGTTAATTGTAGTGATACATAACAAAAAAAGTCACGCCAATTTGTCAAAGCAATTAAACAACAATAAACTAATGGATTTGTTTTATGGAATGTAGAATACACATAGCGTACAACATTGAATTTAAAAATGGTTCTGCGTCTGGTGAAAATAAAATAATAAAACAAAATAAAAAAGAGCAAATCCGAAATTACTAGAGAAATTCTCTTTCAATCAATGTGGACTTTGTTAAGCCGGGATATGGAACCAACAACGAACAGCTCGACGATTTTTTTAGGAGCCTTTAACAGTTTCATGGATATTAGGAGTAAATGAGGACTTAATCAAGAGGTTCGCAAATATTTTGCAGGTAATTCCTAGATTTGTGGTTCCTAAAAATAAATAAAGATTTATTAAAAGTTTTCCAATGATTTTACAGGTAATTGCTAGTGCGTTGGAAGTTCATGTAGAAAAATTTGAAATTTACACCCTAGAAACAGTTGAACTGTATGTGCGGTGTTACAGATGTTACAATATGCCTCCAACTGTACACAAAGTGCTTATTCATGGGAACGAAATAATAAAGGAGTTAGGCGTTTCAATTGGACGCTTGTCTGAAGAAGCACAAGAGGCATCCAACAAAATATTTAAAAACGCACGTCTACACAATAGCAGAACCAGGACTGCCAGGACTGCCAATAATAAAGACATTTTTTACCATCCCTTAATATCTTCCGATCGTCTTGTCAGCCATTTGCGACTGAAGAAAGACAAAAATACAAAGAGCCGTCATTAGAAGCTCGAGATCTTATACAAAATGAGCTTTATGAGCAATAAAAAATATTTTTAAAATTGTAAACTAGCTTTTTAAATTTTATGCCGACTCCGTACGGTCTATGCTTATGTTCTTAAGAAAATAGTTAAAACCTATAGAATTTAAACTTGTATATGAAGAGTTTAATAAGTTTCATATGGAAAGAAAGAAGATTATGATAAATAAGGATAAAATTCGGAAATAAAACTTTATTCCAATACATTATACGAGAAAATTTTGTAAAGACTAACTTCAAGATTACAACTTTTTTTAAAAAAAGAAAGTGAGCGTGTCTGCGGGGGATTTAATCCAAACTTATATATATTTCATATTTAAGTATGCAAAGCATTCATACCAAATTTGAAAGCTCTACGTTTATTTTTACTATTTTCTACAAAAAAATTCGTATGGAAGGTGGGCGTGTCTGTAAGCGGATTTGATTCAAACTTATATATATTCAATTTTTAACTGTACAAAGTATTCATACCAAATTTCAAAGCTCTAGGTTTATTTTTACTATTTATGGCCAAAACTTGTATGAACTCCCACTGTGCGACGTTTGTAACGTTTATGAGTAAGTGCGGTAGGTATAGAAAAGTATATTTGTTCTTGATCATCATCGCCACCTGAGTCGATTTAAGCGTTTTCGTTGGTCTATCCATTTGTCTACACGATTTGAGCCTAACTGGCGGTGGGACTCACGCCTTCTTCACCTCACGGTAGTTTTTTTTTAAGTTATTCAGCATTCATTAGCCGACATAAAATATAGCCCACCCTGTACTTATTAAAAAGCTTTTTAAAAGGCCAAAATCTGAAAACTCTCCACACAATGTAGAGGAACGACTTTTGAGTTTTTAATATAAGTTTGAAATTAGGTAAGATTGTATGAAGCCATATCCTTTCCCCATATTAAGTGATATTATCAAAATAATAAAATCTTCATAACAAGCCTTCATATTTTTCAATGCTCCAAAGCAGCTATGAGCATCATCATCATTATGCGAGTACTCATCAATTCAATACTAATCCTTGTTATTATAAATTTATAATCTATATACCACCAAATACACAATCAATGCATACCGTGACATCAATATCGATTGTCTTTTGTCACATCATCCACATTGAGGATGAACACAAATGACTGAGTCACCGCTTCAAGAACTGACTCACTGACTGACTACTTGACGATGCTTGCCACTTGTCGGCGGTTCAAAGCAAATAAAATCATCAAAATTTGTATGCAAGCCGCGAAGAAAATTACATTTTTATACGGTGGGGATGTGTAGATGATACAAAGGACATGCGAATTAAAGGCGCAGCGACAAGAGCATTTCAAGCAGGCTAGACAAGTACGGAGATATCCAATTCGTTTAAATTGAGTGCGATTTATGCAGAAATACAACGCCACACTAGTTTGTAGGCAACATAAAAAAAAATACGTTAGAATAGATGCATTGGGATGCGTAGCTCATAATCTTGTTAAAATGTCGAACACCAGTGTTGCCAATTATTATGATTTTAGCGTGTATACAAGTCTCTATGGCCTCATATGACAGTGCATTGCGGATTTAATATTGGCATCAAATTCGATTATGTGTGAAATGCATTGACTTGTAGCAGTGAAGGGTAGGAGTTGACTTTATAAGTCATTTTGGTGTCAATTGCTGCTGATCTCATATGTTTTGAAAGCGGGTTTGGGTAGTCACATAACAACAGAACGCAATTTAAAAATAATTGTTGAAACTGGGGAAGCTTACAAATGTTGAATTTTATGTTTTTATTTGGTTACTTTTGTAGTCGCTGTTCATAGCATTTTATTTCTTTTAAACGACAAGACAAAAAGTGGTTTGTTACCATTTAAATATTTACAATCATTTCATCACTCACTCTCTGACATAATTTCCACCAATGCATTCACCTCTGAAAATTTCAATCAAATTTCTAATTTCGCAAAGTTTTCAACTAAGTAGTTTAGCAAAGTTTTTAATGACTTTTAAACTAGACACCATCGCTTCACTGAGGTTCAAGGTGGATTCCACATAGCAGCAATTCCAAACAGTTGCATTTGAGTGGGTTGTCGCGACCAGACTTGGTTTCTGCAACCCAGTGAACAAGTTTTTCGACTGTGAAAAAAATTAATTATTATCTTGGTCTTTTTTTTTTTTAACTATTCCCTAAATTTAAGTTTTAGGATTTGTTTACAATTTTTTTGGTTTTCAAATATTAACAATTCGTAAAAGTTTCCTAATTTTCAATACGTTAAGGCATCATGATGATGACACGATCAATCGAAGCTCATTGATGGACAACATTTTCAACTTTTACTTCTCACTATAAAAAATAAATAAAATTTTTTAAAAAATTACTACTTACTGTTTACTGGGTTGATTGATATATCCGCTCGCGCATGCCGTCTCAATTGCTTTATGATCTTTAAAGCCTTTTTTCTGACATTTTGTTTTTCATTTGCAAAGAATACCGTTATATGTACTATTTCTACACAAGTTGACTCAATAAAACCATTCCACACACAATTCGAATAATGTTTCTAATAACGACATTAAGTCGTTTACACTCAATCCCAACATGTGCGGCAAACAATGCGGCACTACAGCAATAACAACAAACTAAGTAATCGTAACAACCGAAACAATTGCGACAACAATAGTTAAAAGAGGTAACTATACTGCTTGGCACCAAACAGTTAGAAAGAAAAAAAAAAAAAAACACTATAAAAAAGTGCGGTTTCTTCAGTGTTTTCAGAAGTTGCAATGAACCTATTTCCGGTTTAAGTCGGAAGGTAACAAACATACACGTGTGTGAATGAGCGCGGCAGCGCTTGACATGACAGTCTCGACAGCACGATGTCAGATCGTAATCGTGTTGCCACATCAGTAAGAAAACGTTAAAACTTCTAGACAAACGCAAAACAGCGACGCAATGCAAAACAACGACTCGTCGCGCCGTTGCAGGAAATACTAGAACAAAAACAACAAACAACCGGAAATTCAAAGCCAAAGCTAAATAAAGTTAACGGTTTTGCAACGTTAACAGTTGGTTGTTGCATTAGATTTTTTTTTGTTTGCGAACATTCTTAATTAGTATTGTTGTTGTTGCTGATGAAGTTTGTCGCTATATGAGCTTTTAGACGTTTAAAGCATACTTTAAGGTTTGCCGCACAGAGTGCTTCTTTTAATGCTTTCTGAGCAAGTGACTGAAAAAAAAAAATTAAAAGAAAATGTTTAGGAGTATAATATTTAAGGCTCCAAGTAACAGTTAGTTCTTTAAGTAATTCTCAGAATTTCATACATTTCTCGGAAATATTAAGGATTCGTTACCAATTCAAAATGTTGTATAAATATGTGAAAAATGAGATATATTGAATAATTTTTGTTCTTATAATAATAAAGTTAAATAAAATATTATTTTCACTTTATAAATAAATTAGTCATTTTCTGGAATTTGTGGTACCTGTAGTACCAATTCCCAATATATTGGCCATGGCTTTCTGGCCCGTCGAGATATACAATCTCCAACTTTTTTACAGATTCATGTTCAAGGACCTCAGATTACTATAGGTATATACAAATTTTCAGATTTTTAGCTCAACGCTACGATGTTCGTGACTGAAAGGGTTAAAGGTTGTTGTTCATGTGTGTTATTTTAAAAGTACCTACTTGCACACCAAGTTACAAAAGTCTTCGTCGTAAGATCGTTATATCTTCAAGACGAACGATAGAGAAATATTTTCGTTTGACCAAAATCCTTTACTTGGGATAAAAAAGTTGACTTAATTTATTTCGGTAAGTCAAGAAGAAATGGACAGGAAGAGTTTTGTTGTCACTTCCTTAGACATTTTTTCCCCACACCGTAACGGACACTGTTTTGAGAGCGCATACTGAAATTAGGTCTCTTCCATGATACAATTACTAGGAAAGCTCATATTTGAGAGCAGGGTGCGCTAGTTGTCAAAATCAGCTGTTCATTTTGAGTTTTTCGAATTGTTGTTGTTGATTTTTTCGTTTGACGTTTGTAGCTCCTGCAGCTTTGTTGTTGTAAAATTTCACATTTGAGCAGCCATTTTAAAATGAGCTTACCTTGTAATTGTATCATGGGTCTCTTCCTTTAATCTTCTCTTTTAAATGTGCTTACTGGGGGTTGTCTTCGATTTAACATCATATAACATACTGTTATATAAGAATGACATTCTTTGACCAACCAAGAACTATGTTTGGGATAGTTATCGTAAATGAATATTGGAGCGGGTTAATTTTTTTTTTCAAAAATCGTAGGCGCGGATACTGTTGTACGGATAATTCTAATCAACTTTGCTCAAGAAACCCTTAGTCTAAAATCTATTTCGAGACTCCGGTTTTTCAAAAGAAGATTTTAATTTGTATTTTGCTGCAATATGTGAAAAAATTATACCACTTGTTGGAAAAAACTTTGCTACTAACAAAATAAGTAATCTTCGTTTTATGTTTTTTTAAAACCCATATTTTATTTAATTTATTTTTTATTTATTTTTGTTATAAGTGAAATAGAGAACGCTTCAATTCAGTCGCCGTCATCAGAGATGGACGTAAAGTCATAATCTTAATTCAGTTCCAATATGTCACATATGCCATCTCAATATATTAGTTCTCTTGGACAAGATTTCAGTGGTCTCAATTTACCAAACATTCGTGACATATTAGATATTACTCTTTACTCTGTAAACGCTCAAAAAAAAAAAGAAACGAAAGATTTGCCTACAAAACTTTTACTTCTGAAGTCTCAACAAAGTTAACTGAAATTTAGAATCGTTTAACATTGAAATAATAAAAGAGTGTTATAGTGAAACTTAATTGATAGATATCAAAAAGAATCGAAAAATAAAAGTATATCAGAACTATTCGGGAATCCCTTCAAGGGTTTATTTTTTATTAGCAGTTATGTAGTTCAACATAAAATACTACAGTTCTATTGTATATGGCAGAACAAGTATTCTACCACCGTTCACAAGTAGCATTCCGTCCACTACTTACCGATCCACAAATTCCATGCTCCATTCAAGGAACTGAAAGATTTGTTCAATTTTTGTTTGTTCAAGATTTGTTCAAGTGCATCTCGAAAAGTTGTTGGAAAAAATCGCGAGGCAGTTATGGCTGTGATCGCAGAATGTCGAAGAAAAATACCACGTCTTAAAAGCAAACAGGACCAGATATAATAAACTTTTCACTTATTTTGACCTTATTTTATTTAAACTTAAGTTTAATTTAATTTTAAGTACAAATATTTTATTGCTTCTTTTCATTTTTTTAATAATGTTTTATGTACCAAAACCCAGATATATTTAGAAGAAATATTTTTATTAGTATGCATTTTTTAGATTTTTTGTTTTATTTATTGCTTTCGAGTAGGGCTAAACACGTTGAATGCCACGGCACTTTTCGGATTCTGGTCCGAAAAGCGAAATCGATTTAATTATATTTTTTCTGTTAACTAATGAATAAACATTGAATGCATATTATTGGATCATTTTAAATAAAATTTCTTTTCGTATAAGCCAAACTTGATTGTTTATTTTCTTCAAGGAGGCCATCTATTCATATTTTTACTGATAAACTACGAACTCACTCGTAGCGGCGCAAAAGTCAAGAAACTACGAGATTACTCGTATTGGACATCCTGAGGAAAAGAGCTAATACGAGTTATGTCGTGTTAGGCAGTCAACGTGTTAAAAATAAAAACCATAGTTTGACAATTGACAATTTTTTTATTTGGTGAAAACTTTCTGAGCAAAGTCTATAATTTCTTATTGAGTAGAGTTTTATAATATAACCTATTTCGAATTTTGATCAAATATTAAATATTTCGAAATTTTTGTTAAATAAGGAAATTCGATGAAGATTTCCTTCCGAAAAAAACCCAAAATTTGTACCCTAGTACAGGTTTTATGGCTCTGTCTACCAATTTTTTCGCATATTGTAGCAAAACACCAATTAAAACCTTCTCTCGAAAAACCGGAGGCTCGAAATTGATTTTAGACTAAGGGTTTCTTAGGCAAAGTGACTCAGAATTTCCCGTAGAACATTTTCAGCGCCTACGATTTTTTATTTTTTTTTTTCATTCATATAAATTGACCCGCCCTAATGAATATATAATTCCCGAATTGTTGTTTTCCAATACTTGGAATAAAATTTGATCCAAAATATCAACATGCATTATCGATATGTCAATATTAAATATATTATCTATTGCCCTTTAAAGCCCTATAAGATCCTATTAAGTTGTTCGTCAACTTCATTTGCTGCCATGCAACCCCAACTACCATTCGAATAATTCTTCACGAGGAATTCTTCACGAGGCAAACATCTCATTTCAGCCAATGTTGTCGTCTCCAAATAGTAAAATTTTATAATGTTATTGGTGAGATTCATATCTGAAAATTATGGAGGTCATTTCAAATTACAAAACTTTTGATTTTGTATCCAGTCTTTGACAATATGTGCAGTGTGCTTTGGATCATTTCAGCAAGACCCATATGTTTTACTACACCTAGGTAGGTTTCCTGGCAGGATGTACAGGTACTGTTCCTTACACATAATACCATCGATGCGTATTAACGGCCCAACACCTTTTTACGAAATACCACCCCAAACTATTATCGATCCACCACCATATTTTACTGTCATTAAATAAAACATAATAAAATACATTGTTTGTTTAGAGACTCACCATATCCCAATCGGCGACGGTCCAATGTTCTTGCTACTGCAAAATCCTGCCTAAACCGCATATGTCTTTTGGTCAGCATTGGTTTTTTTTTTCTTCTCTGCTGCCTTAACACCCAAGTTAAATGGTTCGATGGGCTGTCCATTGAATAGCACCGAAATTCAAGATTTTAAACGCTGCCGCAGGAATGATACTGATCACCAAGTTCACAAGATGCTGGGTCTCACGGTCATTTATTTTTCTTGGCCTACCTCCTTTGTTCTCAGGAACAGTTACCTCTATTTTTTTTTCTTATCCTTTTTCTTATTTTTCTTGGCCAACCTCCTTTGTTCTCAGGAACAGTTTCCTCTATTTTTTTTTCTTATCCGTTGCACAGTTATTCGGCTAATATGGAATTCTTTAGCCCCTCTTCGTACAGACTCCCCATTCCGTAACAAATGCATTATTATTTTTTTGCAATTGGTTATATCGCTTTCTTATAATATTACTTATTGAATAAATTAAAAATCAGGAAAAGGCTATTTAGCTTCAAAATAAGCAATAGATAACGGTACAATGCACAATTGAGAGTGAATGCAAAAATGTTACATTTGCCTTTTTTTTACAATGTTCTCTGCTTGTTTCTTTTATTGTTCGAAGATTTACTTCAAACTGGTTTGTGAGAAAGATTACAAGTGTATCAATAACATTATTAAAAAAAGAATCAAATTAATTACTATTTGGAGACGATAACAGCTGCTGAAATGAGATGTGCTCCATTATGTTACACTTTTGCTC
Source organism: Pherbina coryleti (assembly GCA_943735915.1). Lineage (NCBI taxonomy): Eukaryota > Metazoa > Arthropoda > Insecta > Diptera > Sciomyzidae > Pherbina > Pherbina coryleti. Next base: position 92,067,954 of record OX030952.1, read on the forward strand.
CTCAGTGTAGGTATAAAATTTGTTCCACATACATTGAATGATGATCTAAAAATTGATGAGAGTCCGGCATTCCAGAGACTTCCTTACGGCCTTAAGAAATAATCCAAACACTTCATGAAATCAATTGTTACGGTTGATGAAACGTGTTGTTTCCAATACTATCCAGAAACCATACGTCAAAATACGGAATGGAAGTAAAAAATTCACCACAAGCAAAAAATAAAAGAGGACATGAAAAGTTCCTTCAAAAATCAAAACAACGCTTATCACATTCTTCTATAGCAAAAGAATTATCAACAAATAATTCATTCCAACTGTAATTGCTGATGTAACAATGTAACAATTGTAATTATCTTAGATTTTTAATGCGATTGATATCCACAATCCGTCGTATTCGACCCGAATATAGCGATGTAGTGACGATAATGCATCGAGTCACAGAGTTCAACTCATTGTTCGTCAATTTTTGGCTCGAAATCAAGTGTTTGCATCAAATCACGAATTGAACAAGTTTCCCTGTATTCCAACTTTCATATTCTTAGTGTGGACTACTGTCCGTAGACCGTACCTCAAAAAAAAAGTTCGCCGTATACCAGCGAATATGACGCATTTTTGCAAGACAGTTACGAAAAAAAAATTTTTTTTTTATCGAACGTACAGGTCGCGCATTGACATATTTCTTCATATCTCTGTTGCTTACAGTCGGATTTTAAAGTTTGGTATATCAATGTTTTTGTCTCTATAAAGGTCATTGACCTCAGGTGTACCGTTCTAGTACTTAACCTCCAGATCTCAGTTCCTACCATCTTAATGTGCCACCCTAATATCAAAAAAATAAAGCTCTTAAAATATCATTAATCTTTTACTCAGGAAATATATCAATATTTCCAGCAAAACTGTTTTTAAAACATTTTTGAAATTTTTTTGCCGAACGTAGGCTCCCTTTTTTCATTTTCATTATATCATCGTTATTAAAAGTCTGATCATATTGAACTAGCATACCCGTTCCCAACGTTGCTTGGGAGTATAAATATGATATAAAAACATATCTTATGGCAACACTGCAGCAGAAATTAACTGAGTGCAACTATCCACTCAAGAGACCAGCGCGATGAGTTGTAGAATCTCACCTCTCTCTCTCAACAAAGAGCGTAAGCTATTGCTTGCTGTTATTTTGTGCTGCTTATACAATGGCAGCATGGATTAAAATGCATGAATTCTTAAATAAATAATTAAATAAAATGTTTAACCAAAAACGTAGTACCCAGTAGCAGGGTCGCTTATTATAGCCATTGAATAGTGAAATAATTATTAAAATCGGTTTAGCGGTCACCCCGTGATTGAACGATAAAAATCCGAGAGAACCCTTTCATATAATAGTAAAGATATAGATGACATATCGATGTTTTTGTCTGAAAGAGACCAACTATATTTTCTCCAAAATAAAAAAAAAATATTCGTACAAGTCCTTGAAAGGTCTTAAATTGATTAAGGAATTTTAAAGCTCACAAAAGAATAAAAAATCTAACGCCTATGCTAAAAGAGGTATCAACACTATTTTTGTTGTGATTTATTAAATATACAATGTATTATTTTATTTTTTCACTTTTGCTTTTTACTTTCGCTTATTCGCTTTCCACAGCCACATTGAAAATAGTCAAGCAAAACACTGGCTTCGTTTTACCCGTGAAAAAAACAGTTGAAAATTGCGTCCGTCTAATATTTATTTCAAACGAAAGTTTTATACAGTTTTGCTCATTTTCAATAAAAATCGACCAAAAAAATATTTAAAAAATGGCTTTTATTGCGAGTGACTTAAATAATACCAAATTACCAACGTAATATGATGTTATACATTTTTTATTGTATACGTATAAAAGTCGAAAGTTGGATGTTATGCTTTTAGAACTTTCCCTAAGCCATAAGAAATTGCACTTCAATAAGATATCCCAATGAGTATAGCGCATTGAGTAATAAATGTGTTAAAATTTTAATTTATGTTTAATATAAGTTCTAGAGAATATGATGCTCTTGGGTTATTTGATCCATGTAAGATGTACGTTAACATTTAAATAAATAAATTTGGTTCTGAAAATTATATGCATAGAAACATGGCTTTATGTTTTCGTATTTCCCTAAACAACAAATCGAGCACTTAAAAATAAGAAAATATGCCTATATATTTTATAGTCGGTAAGCGTACAATAAAAGTGGCAGCAACAAATAGCGGAGCAACAATTGCCTCTTTCAGCCTTTTAACAGCTTTTGGCATAATAAGCGCCAAATAACGATCATGCAGATGACATTCGAGAACTGGCACTGCGACTCCCACACACTCATACACTTACACACATACATGCTGTCAACATAGGCAAGGAATTTAAAAGGATACCAACGACAACGAAAGAACTATATGGCTGAGTGCACAAGCAGCCATCAATAAAATCGTCATAAATTTATTTATGCTATTTTTTCACACTTTTTTTTATTGAAATTTTTATATCAATTGGATATGTATGCGCGAGTGTGGAAGGCGTTGTTGGTAGAGCGTTTTACGTTTATGCATGTCGCTGAAGGTGCTGATGTATGGCTGTTTGAATATTTGTTGCTGCACTTTATGTGCAAGCGTAGCCGCGTCCATCAGTGACTGTGAGTCGCTGTGTGTATGTATGTGTAGCTGTGTGGGTGTGAGTGTCTGGCAAACGAAAGCCGACAGAACATGAAAATTTTATTAGCTATGGAAATGTGTCAACTTTATTTCGAATTCTGGCACTTGTTGGTTGCCTGCCTGCATGCCATGATATGTGAGTGAGGATGAATGCGATGGTGAGCAGGTCATGATTGTGTGTGAACTGCATAGCGTCATGTTCAATGCAATCTGTTGCATGTCCTGATTATTCTTTGACTTAATATATGATGATGTACTTGTTGTTATTCTTAATGCTTGAGTAATGATATTTTTCTTTGCAATTTTCTTATTTTCCTTTTTAGCAGCCTCCAGTACCTACATAAGTGAGGTACATACATAATGGATTCGCGATGATATCTCATTTTTACAATGCTTAAGACAGGAGAATAACTTTACAAATACTCCACAAAGTAAAGTAAACCTCTTTAAATTTCTCCCAAATTGTTTTAAAGCAATATTATTATCTCATAAAGTGGGCGAAAAATTGCTAAGAATTGTTTCTAGTACCTGGCAAATAGCTTTTTACCTTTAAGGATGTCGTCATAGTTATATTAAAACAAAAATCCACACGTTTATTTAAATCGAAATTTGTTAATGTTTTTATATACATGTGTGTGTGCCTGTGTGAGGGTCTGAAGATTTATGTGTAGTCAAATTAAAATTTTGCCACATGTTGCTGATTGATTTACTGACCCGTTTGAGCAGTTATTTTAAAAATGTTGTTCGAATTTCCACACACGTCGTTTTACGCATATGTTCATATGTATTGGTGTTAAATTTACGCGCCACACATTTTAACAACTCATCGTTCAAAGTCGAGTCAATTAGCAGCGTCTGGTAGGTAGGTTGATGCAATGTTATTGGCAGGATGTGATTTTTGGATTTTTTTTTTCATGCCTCACATCCTCTCGAAGTCGCGCGGTGATGAATTTATGAATTGTATTGAAGAAAACTGTCCAAACAGAATTTCAAAGTTTTTGTTGAAAATTTACCCTTTAAGGTTGGTTTTCCGGAATGAAATTTAAAATAATACAGTCAAATTCAAGGAACAAAGATTACTTACAAAAATTAATTATAATAAAGAACAACGGTTTATATTTTTGTATCAAGTAAATAAGCGAGGTTTTAAACTATAATAAATAATTTAACATGGAAAAGCTTGCATAATTTATGTATATTCCTAATAAACTCCAAAACTGTAGGACCGATTGATGTGAAAATTCAACGACTTCCTTTAAATCATCTCGATTTATAAAAACGGGCATGAGCAGAGAGTAACAGTATTCGTATATCAGAAAATAATCATTAATTGATATCTTTGGCTAGATATAAAGGTTGTATCATAGAAATCCGAGAAGTGTTCGGTAACGGGAATTTTGAAATTTCATCGGCTCTATTGGTCCGATAAATACTACAATTATTTTGTTGTGCTAGGAAGCATGTCTAGAAAGTATCCAGACATTTTCTTCCATATCGGTTGCTTACTCTTTTGTCAGCTTTTGAAAGAATAGCTCATAAGTTGGTAGGTTAAGTCAGGGTATTCTTGTGCACGGGGAACGTTTTTCCATCTCAACAATAATTTCCTGAGATTTTTTAATATATCAAAAGCAGATTTTTTGCACGAACTGATATAAAGTGTACACTACACCGTACCTCAAAAAAAAGTTCACCGTATACCAGCGAATATACCGTATTTTTACAAGTCAATTACGAAGAATTTTTTTTTTTTTTACCGAACTTAGGGGTCGCGCATTGACATATAACTTCATATTTCTGGTGTTTACAGTCGGATTTTTAAGTTTGGTATATCAATGTTTTTGTCTCAAAGATACCAATACGACCTCTATAAAAATCATTGACCTCAGGTGTACCGTTCTAGTACTTACGCTACAGATCTCAGTTTCTACCATCCTAATGTTCCACCCTAATATCAAAAATATAAAGCTCTTAAAATATCATTAATCTTTTGGTCAGAAAGTATATCGATATTTCCAGCAAAAGCATTATTAAAAAATTTTTGAAAATTTTTTGCCGAACGTAGGGCTCCCTTTTTTAATTTTCATCATATCATCGGTATTAAAAGTCTGATCATATTGAATGATATATCGATGTTTTCGTCTGAAAGCGACCAATTATTTTTCTCCAAAATAAAAAAAAAATATTCCTACAAGTCCTTGGAAGGCCTTAAATTGATTTTGAGGAATTTCAAAGCTCGTACAAGAATAAAAAATTGCGAGTGACTTAAATAATACTAAATTACCAACGAAGTATGATGTTATAAGTTTTTTATTGTCTCTGCGGCATAATAAAAAAAAATAAATAACTGGCCATTTCAGCCCTTGAAAGGACTTTGACCTAGCTTCTTATGATCAATTGTGTTTGCGTGTTATTAAGTTTATACACAATTGACCGAGAACCGGACCTACATGCTTAACGCCGACTCCGAACGGCGATGAACGATAAATGTTCTCGTTCTCAAGAAGCTTTACATGGCATTTTGATTACTTGGCGGCCGTACAGAAAAATTATTTTAATTCAAATAATTTTCTGTCGCTGCTGGGGTTCGAACCTGGGTCTCCAGGTTCGTTGACATAGCGGCCACGCACTTTAACCAACTACGCCACGGACGCCACGCAAACGCAAATGCGTTATTGGTGCAAAATTGACTCGCTTTTTGGATAAATTGAAAAAGTTTTTGGATAAGTTTAATATTTTTTCTCTTAGTGTATAAAAAAAAACCCCGTAGTTTCGATTGTAAAAACGTTACATCAAGCTCAGAATTGATTATATGGTAAATTTTTAAGTCATCTGCATATAATAGGTATGGGATATCAGACAAAACATGCTGATAAGCATCAGAATGCTCGAAAAATGTTTCCTAAAATATACATGGATATTTCTAATGAATTACAAAAATAAGGCAAAGACAATTCTGTTTGATATTCATATATATGGGTCAATTGCAAAAAAAAGTTCACGTTTTCATGTGTTGTTTTTAAAGTTTTTTAAAGTTTTCCGTTAGAGTGGTCAAATTAAGTGAAAATTAATGGAGAATTTGAAGTTGTTTTTAGGCCCTGCAAAAAATTATTTTTTCTTTGGTTTTCATACGATTTTTGTATTGAACGTCACATAGCAGATATGCGAGAAAAATCACTAAAAATTTAAAAATATTGCAAATTGAAGCTTACTGTGATGTTTGTAACGTTATTTCATCAGTTAAATCAGCTTTTGAAAAAATCGCCATTTCAATTACAGAAATAATATATTTTTACCAAAAATACCTATGTACTTATTTTACAATTTTAACGGGAAAAACTTGAAATTTTTCACCAAAATGACATCAACGTAGAGGTTATTTTCAAAGTAATAGACTTGCAGCAATGAATAATAGAAAAGTGTGAAATAATAAGCGATTTTAGAATAAACAACAGGGTGACGTTCAATACATTTTGTGACGTTCAATACATTTTGTTGCGCTTAACCAAATAATATAAATCAAATTGGGAGTTTAACAAAAAACAGGTTTATTCTTTTGAATAAAAAAAATATAAAGTATATAATTCAGCTCTACATAAAATTATCATCCACTTTTTTTTCTTTATTTTTTTACAAAAAATTGAAAATTCAATAGCTAGATTAATTTGTGTTGAAAGTTTATTAAGACTTCACGTTTTACAATATAACTTCTGAACCCTATAAAACCACAACTTCATTTTATATCATTGGAAAGGTATAACCTAACGTAAAAAAATGAAAATTATAAAAAAGAAAAAAATTATAGCACGTGTGCTGGCATGGTATTAAACTTAAACAAATGAAGAATGAGTCAACTTATTGCAATATTTTCAAAAATTTTGAACTTTTCCTGAAAATAGATGAAATAACTTTTCCAATGATACTTTATTACCGGTAATCGGTCTTAAGTTGATTGAGCTACGTTGTCTCAAAATAGACCCTATTTTGGCCGCGAGAAATCATTCTAAAAACTTATAACTTCGAATTTGGTTTTCAAATCAATAGACCAATACACGAAAAATATTTGAGCGAAATCTGAGATGATCAGTGCAACTGATCACTTCAATGTGAAATGGGCGATATCAGTTAGTAAAAATAAAAATCAGGTCAAAGTCAAACATATGTACCATTCATTCTTTTTGCTTTCGTTTATATTCCGCATTTCGTTCCTTATTTAGCTTTATTTTTTCCCGATATCTTCGTGCTCTTTCAGCAGGCGTTTATTTGGCTATTTTACTCTTAAATATACAAAAACGAAATACAAAATTAATACTTCAGCCGGTGGTGTGACATATCTAAAAAGTGACGTTCAATACATTTACCTCTTTTTAGTTATTTTTTTTAGGAATTTTATTTTGCAAATATACTAAAACAAGGAAATTAATCAAAACAAATTAAACAATGATTTTAAACTTGTATTTTTTTTACTTACTATTTTTGCTTTAATAAAACTCCGCGTTACGTTCAATACATTTTTACACGTACTTATCATAATGAACTGAGAGAACATACAAAAATGTACTTTAATATTATTTAATCGTCTTCATTTTTAGAATTTCATGAGAACTAATCCCTGCCCTTCCTTCCCAGTGGCGAATGGATCGATCCGTCTTTGAAGTCGTCTTCAAGACACTAACTCCGCCATAGACGACGGATCGCTCCACTTTCATTGCTGTCGTCGAAGACATTTTCGAACAAATTAGCAAAACGACTTGCAAGACTATACTTCGCCATGTCGTCAACGACAGAAGGGATCCACGTACTGCAGAAAGTACGCGTTCGTTCAAAACCAGCTCTGCTTGCATGTGTTCGCTCTAAATTTGTGCCTCATCACGCTCTCGTTGCTTTATGCTCATGTTGCTCTTCTACTCTCTGTGCTCTATTTCTCTATTTCTCCTCTTTCCCCTCTCCATGATCTTTCAGCTTTCTTATTCATGGCTTGAATCGAAATAAAAAAATTAACGGCATTTTAGCTTATAGCCAACAATTTATTTTAAAATATTTATACAATACAAAAATGTTAAAATTAATACAAATATTTATATAATTTAAGTCACCACGTTCCCTTGCATTGTAACATCTGCCACTGCTGTAACTACCGCCACTGTCATTGATAACGCTGCTGCCATTGTTGCTTTTTGTACCACACACTGTTTTTTTGATTTTATTTCAATATTTAAAGTATACTATTTTATTTTTTTTAATTAAATACTGCACTTTTTGTTTTTCTTGCTCATTTTAAATTTTGTTTCCTTTTAAAACTCAATAAACTATTAAAGTTTTACTTTATCTAAATGAACACTTACACTTCACCACACTTTATTTTTGTTGCATTACTGAATATTGTCAGATGTAAAATTTTCATTACTAGAAAGTTAATTCTCATTCTTATTCAATATCAAATCACCATAATAATGAGTCTGGCAATAATTACTCCTCTTTTCTTTATTCTCTGTTCTCTACCTCTCGGAGAGGCACAAACTTCCTACGTTTTGTTTTATTACTGAATTAATAGCGACATGTCCAGCAAATATCAGCGTTGTTACTCCATTGGCGTCAACGACGTCTTCAAAGACAACGTCTTCAGAGACTATTTTCGCCACTGGGTTAATATAACTTACTTGTCATCTATACCACTCCTAAATTAAAACTAACGAAGTGTAAAAAAAAAATGTGACGTTCAAAACAATGCTTGGGGACTAAATGTAAATCGAAAGCCAAATTCGCGATGACAATGTTTTGAGAATAACAACAAAATAAAACATAAGAAATAAATGCTATCATTACAAAACAGTTATTATTTGTTAAATTTTTGCATTGTTTTCAACTTTTTTTTTTCACGTTTTTCATCAAAAAGTGTAACTGGGGACACATGTTTTTGTATGAAGCGAGTACGAGAGACCAATATAACATTCTTCAAAACAAATATGCAAACAATTTTAGGATTCTGAAAAATATATTTTATCAATAAATATTCTTCAGTGATCACTTTCTCATATTTTATTTGTTATTTTCTTTTTGTTGTTACCTAAAAACAGAGTTAAAAGAGCGGGGACAAAAAAATAGCGTTTTGTTTGCAATTGGCCCATATATATTTAAGCCTATTTACTTTATTAGTTTGGCCAAAAATAGTTTAAAAACCGAGATAAATAGAATTTTTTATCGGCATTGAATTTTTTATCGGAATTTTGCATATGTATGTTAACAGAATGCTTTCTGTATTCAAATATCTTTCTGTATAAATATTTCTGAAAAATTTATATGCTTGAATACTCGACTTCCCTTAACTATATCTGAGCTCTACTTTAAAGAACATGCCAAACTCAACACAAGTCTATACCAGTGTTGCCAGAACCTGGGATTTCGCCCATATTTCGGGTTTTTTAAACCTCAAAAGGGCGCACTGGATTTTGAGCCCAAAAATGGGATTTTTTTTTAACTTCAAAAATTTATGAGAGAGGGCTGGGCTGTGAACCAGGATGGGTTGTGAACCATTACTTTTTGTTTCCCTAATTATCGAGGGAATTTCGTTTCTTTTTTTCTTATATTTTCTTAGATTTCTTATACGAGGCCAAAACCGACCTACGGTTGTAAGCGCCAGATAAGTTAGTAAGTAAGTAATTGACATATCGCCAATCTTTCAACTGCTAAATTTGTCTTTCGACATGACGCAATTTTTGCAGTTTGCTTTACAGTTTGCAGTTAGTATATATTGCTTGTGCCAGTGGCAGACATCGTGTTTGAAAACTTCGTGTTGAAACACTGTGAAAACTTTTGCGAAAGGCAATGGAGAGCTGCGAGCTTACTGCTCCAGACAAAATTGATGATTTGAAGCAGGAAAAAACAGCAGAAAAGTCAAAATCCCTAGCAAAAGCATCACTAAAGAAGGCACAACCAACACCATCCAAGCGTCCTAAGGCAAAAGAACCATCAAAACCATCTGATGAGGATATAGATTTTTGCACCAATTTTTTGAGGTTTTTGCCTAAAGAACTGACACCCAAAAATTCCATCGAATGCAACACATATGGCCGACCTATTCATTTGAAGTGCGTCAATATGGGAAGGCGTTCGTATTTCACATGCAAACATTGCGACACCGATTTGGATGAAGATGAAGAAAATTATCATTAAACACTTCCATTCATTACGATTTTTGAGCCTAATTGGCGTCATTATAACTTGTTTTGCCCCTAACTTATAATATTATTGGTGATTTACTTCGTATTTTCCGACTTTTATTGGTATTTTCCAGATTTTTCACTACCCAGCCACATTTTTGGAAGAGCCAAAAATAACGTCTTTAGAAAATTGACAGTAGAGAGTTAAATTTTAATCAAAACGCTTATCTGTCCGCATAAAAAAGTTGCATTGTATATTCACCTTTACAACGATATTCGATATCTTTATTCTGAGGAAAAGTTTGAGCTCAAAAACAAAACCCGGTTCACAACCCAGCCATCTCCCCTACATTAAAAGCAATACTCTTGGTGTTTAAAGCAAGACCCTTGCAAAGCTGTTTAAGAATTGAACTTGTACACAATGACACTGTGAATATTTTAAAGAGAAAGAAGAAGAATTCAGTTTTGGATGGTCGGATTCGTTTTTTTTTTTGGCTTGACTTTACCAGGTAAAAAAGAGAAACAAGCCAAAAAAATTAACGAGTAATTAAACATGAAGCTATGTGCAAGGTTTGTGAATGGGATTTTTTATTTTTAAAACGGGATGAACAGGGCATTTTAAAGAAGAGAACGGGATATTTGCAGCTCGGCCTCTGGCAACACTGGTCTATACTAACTCTGAGTAAAAATTAATACTAGCTACGCCACTGTTCAATTGCTTCTCCAGTATATTTATCCTGATCAATTAAATCGTTGCTGCTATTGTTTAAATATTTGTCAATACAATTAAGCTAATTCATTTCGATTTCAATTAGATGCTTGGATAGGGATTTGCTACAAAGCCGCAAGCTGTGTGCAGAGCTTAAGGTACCCTAGACACAATAGCAGTAACTGTACACAAATATCCTTCCGATAGGATGGTAACTTCAGATGAAACGTATGCTGCTCAAAGATGAAGCTCTAACGTGCTGACTGAGACAAAATGAAATAAGTACTAGAGCAAAGGCAAACACAGACGAGGATGTTGTGATGAGTTGTGTTGCATTGAAAGAAAGTGAATTATTTGGCTTAAGATGACTGGCTGGCTGTTGGTGATTTAGGCGCATTGTTGGCACAACCAAATGGAAATGCAACAGTAATGAAAAAACAATGGCAGCAGTCAATATTTAAGCTAAGCTCGAGATTGAAAATGCATCTACTGTAGCAGTAAAAATATTTTAAATTTATTATTAATTTTTTATGGAGTGTGCAACCTATCTTATTAACAATTAACACAATTTTTATTACATATTATTTTTTTTTCTCGTCTATAATTAATACAGACAGAAAAATCTGAAGAAGTCACGTCACGTTGTAGCCCCCAAAATATATGAAAATAAAAACTCCGCCCTAAGCTTCTTTCGCCGACTCGATGCCATCAGACATTTCCTTGCGTTTCTTGCGACGCATATTAAGATTGGTCAGCAGACGCACGGTGCAAAAGTATATCAGCTCCACTATACTCAGCATGGACACGCCCATAAACAGACCCAACAGACCGCCGCAATTGGCAAGAAAATCTGTAGTGCCATAAAGTTCAGAGCGTTTTGAGGTTAGAAACTGCGCCTCTTTGAAGAAAATCGATAGACGCGATACTTTGGCACCCATACTTTTGTCTAAAATATCAGCAGTGCCATCCTTTAGAGAGTTGTATTCAAAATCCGCCTGTGAGATTTCCGCCTCATAGGCTATTGAGGTACAAGCAGGCAGACAATTACACTGTGTGGCACCGCGTACATTTTCACCAGAAGTCACCAAACCCTGTTTGAATTCCTCCAACAGCAACTCATCCTCAGCCACATTGAGGCAGGCTATATTGGAGGCGCCACAAACAGGCACATTTATGTTGCCTGCAAGAAATGGTCACTGTGTATTTTAATAATGGTAGCACAATTTTGGGTTTTAGCTTCTTACGTGGCATGGAGAACTTGACGCAGCTGCATCTCTTCAGAGTAAAGTTGGCCAGACACTCAAGTTCACAGTTGCTTTGTGTGTAGATCTGAAAGTAGCGCAGATAACGCTCCTTCTGGAAGTAGCACTGCCGCCTAGAGTCATATGAGTTGAGGTAGATATATTCGCGAACTTGATTTTTGACTTACCGATGTGGTTCATAGTGCCTGAGTCCCTCGGATGTGGTTATAATTTTTGGCTTGATGGAGATCAACACTTCCTGATCGAAGGGTATTCGAAAATATTGTCTCGAAACCTGCGCCACCTCACCTGGTGTATGCAGTAGAATCTAAATTTTGGCTCTTCAGTATTTTTCCTTACAACCCAGACTATACGAGACAAACCTTAAAACCCTGCACTGGACCGCGACACATGTCATCAAAATCATCCTCCAAGCCTTTCAACATCAAGTATAGGCCAGCGCGTGCGCCTGGTCCCAAAACGCGATTTGGAAAAGTCTTAGGCGAGGAATTTTGTCCATAACCATCCTCGACATTCCAACTTGTAGCAGAGCGGTTCTCCACATTATGTATTAAGTCCGCGACTAAGCTGCAATTGACCACGCCTTTAAAATCTCCGCCTCCTGCAACATATTACGATACTACTCACCCCTCGTCGCGAAAAATCTCCGGCGGACTTAGTGAATTGAAGCTATAGCATAAACCTTCTTCGGTCACAAAGCGCCGAAAAAGATCCGAGCAATTCTCGGCTATGTTGCGCCACTTGCAACTCATATATGTATCATTGAATTGCGGCATCACCTGTGCAAAAGCCTCTATGAGGTGCGTGGCATTGGCCCGTTCTTCACCAAAATTTAGACCAGCCATAAGATGTGGCTCACAGACCTGTGACACAGCGTTCATGCGAAAAATTCTGCAAAATTTCAAAAATTTAATGAAGCCATCTTCAGAAAAAAGCAACTTAAAAAAAACTAACTCTTCGTCCGTTAATTCCTCTTCGGTTTTATTTTCAGCACGATCCGTTATCTTCCAAAATATGTCCGTGTAATTAAATACAGTCTGACGCGCTTTTGTTTCGGAACAAACTGTTACCGCAGGAAATGGTATCTGCCACACAGGTGTGGATTTTTCTGCAAAACTCACAATCACCGGATTATTATTCCATTTGTTCCAGATATTCATGGTGAGAGTGACGCAAGTGTATATGGAAAAGATGAACACCATGATCCAAAAAAATCTTAAAGACTTTCATCAATTTGACTCCTCACTTCACTTCAAAAAATACTCTACAAACCTCTCCAGACAGGGTCGCTTCTTTTCGCCCAGATATCTGATGCCGTGTATAGTGCTGTTGTCGCAATACTCCGAAAAGATGGCCCAAGCAGCCTGGTATTTGCTGCCATATTTAATTTGTTGTTTAGTATCTACTTCTTCGTCGCTGTCGTCGGAAAGGGTTTCTTTGAATGCCGATACAGTTCTAGCCATAAGAGCAGCGCGTTTCCTGCAACATTTTCACTATAAATAACGATTTAGTTACGTATGAGCATTACTTGAAATATACCATTGTGCCGATAAAGGCACCACTGGCGCTTTAGTCTCTATTTCTTTGGCCTCCTTCATGTTGGCGTTGGGTTAACGCAACAGGAAATTTCTGTGTAACACAAATGTGCTATGTGTGTCTTCCACTGCTTGTCGGTCACTATTGTGCCAGAATTTCTGGTAGTGCAATAGTTTTATACTGCTCCCGCATCAAAGGTGTGTCCACAACTATATACTTGCAAGTGTTAATGAGATTCCGCCAATGTTCTGCATGCAAATCTCTTGAGTATCATCATCTAAAAAAATAAGTAGCTCTGCTATTCCAAAGGTTTTCCCCGAAAGGGTTGTTACATAACATTACCGCTGAATTGCTCTGTTTACACTTTCACTATCCGACGCTTTCATTAAGCAATAGTTGGAGTTATGATGTGACTTAAGGGGAGTGTTATAGGAACGGTCAGATTGAAGGATTCCAGTATTGTGTTGATTGATGTGGCTTGTTGATATGAAAGATTGTGCTTTGTCATTTGGAACCGTTTTCCCAAATGTATTGAAAAGGATTTCATAGCTTCCCTAAGTTTTCATCTTCAAGAGCACCATTGCTCTTAAATAAAACTAGCTAACAAAATTGAAAATTCTTTCTGCCCACCATATCACACTATGATTTTCTCATGGACTTTGCTCCATCAAATATGAAAATCACATAAAAAAATTTTTGAATTGTAGCGTTTTCGAGACATAAATCATTGAAATTTTTCTTTTTTTTTTCAATTTTAGGTTCTGTTCCGATGTTTTCAACTATATCTCGAGTTTAAATTGACGTATACACCAAACCAACACTTCACTTAAAGGTAACTGAGCCTATTACAATTTATTATTACAATGTTTTGAGATCGGCCCAGTAGTTCAGATACCAGCAAAAATGAACAAAAAACTAAAATTAAGAAAAATAAATTTAATTTAAACAATTTTACTTTTGTTTAAGTCGAAAGTTTTCTCATATCAACTTATATTGTCAGGCTTATAATTCACAACATGTTTACATGAAAATTTATTTGTCATGCTTATAATTCACAACATGTTTACATGAAAACATGTTTAATAAAGTGCGGATTGACAAAATATAGCATAGTTTGAAGGTGCAGTGTCTTATCTGTTACTTTATTTTGAAACATGTAAGCGTCTACAAGATTTATTAAATATTTTCGAATAGTTTCTTTATGATCATTTTCATTATACAGTAAACTCTCACAAATTAGAACCACTTTGTTCCATGGGTGGTAAAGAATAACTCTAACTCAAAAACCTTTTCTACAATATTATTTAATTTTCTAATAACGATTCAATGCTTTTTTTAACATATCATCTGTAATATTTGTTTGTGTTTTTGATTTATTCAAATACACCACAGGTTCTAATTTTAGAGCGTTCAATACATTAAAATGGCAGGTTCTAATTACTGGATAGTTCGAATTTGTGAGAGTTCTAAATGGTGAGAGTGTGCTGTAATAAGAAAATTAAGTTTATAAAATCAAGCAAAACATTCTAGTATTAAGAAAATTGTTTACTTGAATCAAGCAAATTATTCTTCTTTACAATAAATTCTTAACTTGAATCAAGCAAATTGATCTCAATTCAAGGAAAATCAATTTCGGAACTCAAGCAAATTATTATAGTTTTCAGCAAATTGTTACTTGAATCAAGCAAATTTTTCTCACTTCAAGCAAATAAAAGTCTTGAGTATAGAAAAAATATTTTTGAGATTTAAGCAAATGTTTCTTTAATTAAGCATT
Source organism: Pherbina coryleti (assembly GCA_943735915.1). NCBI lineage: Eukaryota > Metazoa > Arthropoda > Insecta > Diptera > Sciomyzidae > Pherbina > Pherbina coryleti. The sequence goes on from OX030952.1 coordinate 92,083,060, forward strand.
TTTGTCTTAATACCATGTGTCTTAAATTTGCTCAATTCTAGCAAAATAATGCTTGAATTGAGAAATTTACACTTGAGTGTAAACTGATAGCCTATTTGCTGGATTAAAGCATAGAATGCTTGCATTTTTTCTCTCCGTGTATATATACTATATTCGTTATGGTGTGAAGAAAGCCATTTTGTCACACAACTAATTGCTACTTCTGCCTTAGCAAATGTTCTGGCCTTGTAAAGCTTTTAAAATGCCACTATGCCCAAATGGAATCAGTGATCTTTCCGGTACCCCATTCGAATACCTTATTCAGGTACGTCAACTACGATCTACAGGAAGCGTCACTAGTCTTACGCAAAGTATTTTGCAAAGGAAAACGAAATTTCCAATTACAATGATATGTCGGGTTTGTTCAAGGAGAGAACAAACCAAGATAACCAATAACGTATTCCAAACGAGTGGTTGGCAGCGTTGCCAGATGGCCGACGCGGTCGTCATTTTGCCGATTTTTGAATTCATATGACGATAGGACGATTTCACTGCCATAAATGACGATTTTTCATATTGTTGAATTTAAGAAAATTGCACTAAACTTTTGAAGGATTGGAGCAAATTGATTTTGGTATTAAATTTTTTGCAACCCTAAAGACTTGAACTTTCTTTCCATTGTGAATTTACTTGAAAAACCACAATAAAAACAAATGCACTTGAATGAAATAGAGCTGTTAGAATACAATTCAAGAAAACTGATTCATCCATCACAAACTCGAGGGTTATCACAAGCGGCAGCTGTTGCAGCGATACAAGTGTTTTTATGTTGAACCACGGATCTTATAGTCTTTTTATTTCAAATTAAAAAAAAAACGATTCGACTTTAATGACCAAGTTTTGAAAAATCTGATTTTCTTAAGGGGGCGTATAAGTTGCAAATTTTTAAAAACAAAATTTTTTTCAAGATTTTTCGTATTTTGGGTGGATGCAAGGATGCTATACTAGAAATTGCTGAGAAAATATGTCCATGGAGCGACGGTAAAGCGGCTTCTGGGATACAGTCATTATCGGAGTATATATTTGGTATCTTATACAAGAAGCAAACTACGTAAGCTACAAAAGACAGAGAGGGAGTCAGAATGTTTTCTTATTTAAAAAAAAATTGTAATCGAACTTTGGAATAAAGCTTTTATAGAACCAAATGAGAGTATGGTAACAATAAATCATAAGCAAGATGGAACAGTTTTCTAAATATTCTAAATTTTTTTCGTTTTAACTCGCTTTTTATTTCTTATTTTTAGTTAAGTACTTTGTAAGTTAGGAATTTTTAGTCTTCAAGAGGTCTGTTCCCGTACTCAACAATTTTAGTCCAATTTACCATTTTTACAGGTTTTAGTCCGAAAAGCGTTCCCGTACTCGAAAAAATGGTAAAAGAGAGTGCAATCGAGAGAGTAAAAAATTTCCCCTCCCTGTCAAAAGCTGCAAGTTTTAGTCCGAGAAATTTCTTCTGGCACAAATGGTAAAAGTGTAAAAGTGCTTAAAATCATATGTTTTCATGTTAGCAAAGACATTGCAAAACAATAAATGTTCTTTGAAATAAATAAAAAACTGTTGGAATGGAAACCAAAAACATGGTAAATTGTGTGAAAACTAAATATAAATGTTTATTTGAGAATTAATTTTTATATTGTTCAAAATCTTTAGCACTGCCGATGCTACACATCAAACAAATGATTTTATTTGACAGTTTACACAATTTCAGTCCAAAAAGCGTTCCCTTACTTTTTTGTGTTTTTCAATATTTCTGAGAGATTTTTCCTTACTCTCACGTTTTTGACAGTTTTACCATTTTTAGCCCAAAAAGTACTGGAACAGACCAAGGATTGTAATAAATCAGTAGACAAATTAATAAACTAAAAATCAACTGAGTTCAAAAAAGAATGATAAAAACGTTTAAATTTTAAAAAAGTTGAATTTTGAGACTTCCACCGAAAATAATTTCCCCATTTTAGCATGAATTTTTATCGAAAGTGCCATGTTTTTTGTATTTTTTTTTTTTGTAAAAGTTCAAAATTAATGTAAAAAATTTATTAATGTGAAAGTAAGTTTTGACGTGACGGTGTTTCTTTATAGTCCTACTTCATGTCCAAACTCTTCTTTTAATCCATGACCAAATTCTTCACTTAATCAAATATACCAAATCAGTTTCCCAGTTTGGAAATGTGTGTTTTAGGTGTATCTTAATTTTTGTCCAAATCCATATCGTAATTCATGTTATAGACCTTTTCCGGTTTCATAGTCCGGTTTCATTGTGTTTTTTTGTTGTATGTGAGCAGTGTTGGTTGCCACGAAAAAAACTGTAATCATAACTAACTAGATTTTTGTTGTTGTAGTTTGTTGTTGTTGATGTTTGTTGATGTTGATGTTGATGTTGATTTTGATGTTGATGTTGATATAGATGTTTATGTTTATGTTGATGTTGAAGTTGAAGTTGATGGTGATGTGGATGTTGATGTTGATGTTGATGTTGATGTTGATGTTGATGTTGATGTTGATGTTGATGTTGATGTTGATGTTGATGTTGATGTTGATGTTGATGTTGATGTTGATGTTGATGTTGATGTTGATGTTGATGTTGATGTTGATGTTGATGTTGATGTTGATGTTGATGTTGATGTTGATGTTGATGTTGATGTTGATGTTGATGTTGATGTTGATGTTGATGTTGAAGTTGATGTTGATGTTGATGTTGATGTTGATGTTGATGTTGATGTTGATGTTAATGTTGATGTTGATGTTGATGTTAATGTTGATGTTGATGTTGATGTTGATGTTGGTGTTGATGTTGATGTTGATGTTGATGTTGATTTTGATTTTAATTTTGATTCTGATTTTGATTTTGATTTTGATTTTGATTTTGATTTTGATTTTGATTTTGATTTTGATTTTGATTTTGATTTTGATTTTGATTTTGATTTTGATTTTGATTTTGATTTTGATTTTGATTTTGATTTTGGTTTTGATTTTGATTTTGATTTATATTTGATTTTGATTTTGATTTTGATTTTTATTTTGCAGTTGGTGTTGGTGTTGTTGCTTTTTCTATTGTTTTTTTTTATTTGCTTCTCCATTGGTTGTGTTTTTCCTTGGTGCATCAACTTTACCTTAGCTACATGCAATTAATCCAACAAAAGTGATGTATATATATGTGTCATATTAGGCGGTTCCATGAGCGGCCTCATGACGCCGTCAATTTTTTTTGTATTTTTATCATGTGCCTGTAGAACTCACCTTCATTTCGTTCATTAAAATTTACCGTTACATCAGTAGTCACAGAGTTAAAATTCCATGCAACGTTTTTTCATGGTTGTAGCATTTTTACTGCATTATGTGGTTGCCAGCCTGAAATCATAACGATAAGAATTTTTTTTGTAATTTAGTTGTAAGGCGTAATAATACATTTACCGCAGCACGTCTCCTGATTGAGAAATAATTCAATGCATCGATATTACATTTCTGTTACATAAGCTGCTATCTTCACAACCTGACGACGTCAGAATTTTTTTTTTGTCGCAAAGCCAAGTATAAATCCTTCATTTTTAACCGACTTCAAAAAGGAGGAGGTTCTCAATTTCGTTGGTTTGTCCGCGCTTTTTTTTTTTTTTTTTTTTTTTTTTTTTTTAAATGTATGTACATCGATAACTCCTAAAGCACTTGCCCGATTTCCGTAATTTTTTGTCAACAGATAGATACCATGAACGCGGAGGTCCTTTTTTAAAAAAGTGGGTGATATTCGACAAAGGGGCGTGTCAATATAAGAAAAACACTGTATTTCAGTTAATATTGACACTAGGGTACTGAAATTTACAGTAAAAACACTGGGGTAGACACAAATATTACAAATTACTATAAAAAAGTGGGTGTTATTTGACAAAGGGGTGTGGTCATATTAAAAAAACACTGTATCTCAAATAGTATTGACACTAGGGTACTGAAATTTAGTACAGGGGTAGACACAATTTTAAAAAACTACTGTAAAAAAAGTGGGCGTTATTCGACAAAGGGGTGTGGCAATATTAGAAACACACTATATATCGAATAATATTGACACTAGGGTGCTGAAATTTGGTGCGTGGGTAGGCATAGCTATTACAAATTACAGCCAATAAAGTGGGCGTTGTTTGACAAAGGGGTGTGGCAATATTGGAAAAACACTGTATCTCGAATAGCATTGACACTAGGGTACTGAAATTTAGTACAGGGGTAGACACAATTTTTGAAAGTTACTGTAAAGAAAGTGGGCGTTATTCGACAAAGGGGTGTGGCAATATAAGAAACACACTATATATCGAATAATATTGATACTAGAGTGCTGAAATTTAGTACATGGGTAGGCATAGTTATTACAAATTACAGTTAATAAAGTGGGCGTTATTTGACGAATGGGTGTGGCAATATTGGAAAAACACTGTATCTCGAATAGTATTGACACAAGGGTACTGAAATTTAGTACAGGAGTAGACACAATTTTTAAAAATCACTGTAAATAAAGTGGGCGTAATTCAACAAATGGGTGTGGCAATATTAGAAACACACTATATATCGAATAATATTGACACTAGGGTGTTAAAATGTAGTACATGGGTAGGTACAGTTACTGCAAATTACAGCTAAAAAAGTGGGCGTTATTCAACAAAGGGGCGTGTCAATATTATAAAAATACTATATCTTAGTTAATATTGACACTAGCGTATTAATATTTGGTATGCAGGTAAGATAAGTAGGTAGAATCATTAAAAAAGTGAGCGGGATTGTACACAGGATGCGTCACTTTAAGGAAAGTACTATATTACGGTTAATATTGATACTTGGAAACTGAAATTTGGCACAGGAGTAGGTAGAATCATTATATGGTACGGTAAATAAATTAGGCGGGATTAGAGAAAGGACGTGGCACTACAAATTGTAAAGAAGCAGAAATGGAAAATACCCAACAAACTTTCAGGAATTAATAAATCAAATTTGTTAAGAACAAAGTTTCAAGTTTAAAATTTTCCTCAAGAATAAATACTATTGCATAAAATATTTCATATTATCTAAAAAGGAAGAAATAAAAACTTTTTAACAAAAAAAAAAACCCGACTTCAAAATCACTACAAAGTAAAAAATAATTTTAAATAACTTTTCCCATTAATTTCTTGGTCATATATTAAAAGCTATTTATACGTGTTATAATATTGGAAATCTTATCATTTTCATTTTTTTTATTTTGTTTTATTATCAATATATTAATTGTTTTATGAACATAAAAGCTTTGAAGTCGGCGGCGCTCATCTTTGACCCACAATCATTACCTTTTACCATCCGTGCATTATTTGGTGCCTTGGTGACACTGTAGTAATTTTAAAAGCTTTGTACACATTAAAATTCTCACTAAACTGGTTTGGGTGAGCTTGTAAAGCTCATATTGAATATGACATAGTGTGTAACAGCTGCACAAATAATGCATGGAACACATTGGCTACATTCAGCGTACTCAAAAATTGCCAATTGAAAGAAAAAAAAAATCGCTAAGAAGCCTTTATATTCATAAAGTTAATAATATTTTTATGATAAAACAAATTAGAAAAAATTAAAATAAAAAGATTTCGACATAGTAAGATAAGCGCCGACTTCAAAGCTTTTATGTACATAAAGATATTAGTATATTGATGATAATAAAACAAAATAGAAAAAATGAAAATGATAAGATTTCCAATATTATAACACGTATAAATAGCTTTTAAAATATGACCAAGAAATTAATGGGAAAAGTTATTTAAAATTATTTTTTACTTTGTAGTGATTTTGAAGTCGGGTTTTTTTTTTTGTTAAAAAGTTTTTCTTTTTTAAACATTTATCGTAGCTTATATACTCACCGAGTAAAAATTCAATGCAACGCCGCTGCATGAATGTTGTATTGTCGATCTTTGAGCGGCTCTCTCTGTGTCCCCATAATGTCAGAAATTGTTTTGTCTAATTTTGTTGTGAGGGCTTGGAGGAGGCCTTTATTGGTGTATAATACTTTTAATCCTAGGACTAATACTCATACTTGATACTTGAAAAAGAAAAAGATGCCTTTTTCAAATTTTTTGGAAACCTGCGTGGTAAAACGTAACTTCTTAGCGTCAAAAATTCAAACAAATTTTATCTAAACTATCTGAACGCTATTGTCTGAACTACTGAGCCAATCTCAAAACTTTCAAATCGGTGAAATCGTTTATTTAAATTTATATTTCGAAAACACTACCATTCAAAAATTTTTAAATGTGATTTTCGTGGTTAGCGGGCCAGAGTCCACCAGAAAATAATAGTGATTTATGAAGTTCACATAATAAATTTCAAAATTTCTATGCTAGTATCCTTATAAGTTATACTCTGTTGCACTCAACTATTTATATTTAAATGAATGAAGGTACTTGAAATTGTATACATTTCTATAAAATTCTATTTACTTTGCATAAATAGGTTGTATTAACACTGTGTAATTGACATAAATTGCAATGTGTAAACATTTTAATCGTTAATTAGTCTGGTTAGAAATTACCTTGGGGATAAGTTGTTCATTTTCTAGGTTGGCATTATTTAAGGTGAAGTTTTGTGGTTTTAGTTTTTCTCCCAATATACACACATAGTAGTTATATGAGCCAGTAGAGCTTAAGTCATATTGAGGATTAAAATTGTTTAACATAGTTTTGCTCTAATTAATTTCATGACCATGACCACAACCATTTTTTCAGTATCAAAGTCATCATGATTAGATCGATTTTGCTGCATCCGGCAAACGACCCATGTCTGTGTTGATTGAGCATAAAAAAGTTTTGCAATGAATTTGACTCAGAATAAATTTTGTATATAATTGATGGAAAGTAGAAGTGGGCAACATGAAACATAATTTGTTAGAATAATGTGTTTTTTTTAACAGTCTTTACTTTCAATATGATGAAGGCAATTAATTTAGCACAAATTTCTATGAATATCTTACTTCGAAAAATGAGTTAGGAATTATATGATATTGTTTCGGACAATTAAAGTAAATTGTAAAATTTTCAAGTATTCTGCCAAAGTTTGCCCACCGCTGTACATTAAGTTATGTTAAGCTGCCAAACATACACAAATACCTACGTTCTACGCTTTATGCTATGAGTACACCTGGCTACGTACATGGCCACGTTTACAGCTATGGCACGCGTTGGCATCGCCTAAACTGGTAACAATTTTTCGGGCATTTTGTGAGCATGAAGCTTATTATGTAGTCATCGTTGTCGTAGTTGTCGTCATCGTTCTGAATGTTGTTGTGCTGCCATTCTCATTGCTGTAGACTGCACGAACAGTAGAAAAGAACATGAGCACAATTCATTGTTGACCAGTTTTTGGCCAGTATGTTGCAGTCAAGTGTTGCCGTTCAACCTTTGCTGCTGCTGTTTTGCTGTTACTGTTGCTCTTCCTGCCATTGTTGCATTTTAAATCAACTAGAAAGCCGAGCACTTAGCCTTTAAAGCACCACAACGTGGCAAGAACATCGCATCGGTTGTAGCAAGGTTTGCGTAATTTTTCTTTTTATGTTTTTTAACCCTTTTTGTGAAGCTCATAATAAAGTTAACTGCATTTTGTGACTAAATTGTTTTTGTAACAGCGCAGCATGATGCAGGCAGATGTACAGAGAAGGACAACTGAATAGGTGCAAAAGGATGTTAAACACAACCTTGAAGTCTACCAGATTACTAACTAGGTGCATCTGCATGTTTGTTTGTCTACAGTTGTAACGGTAACATCTTTTGTACAAACTCAATTGTTGTTGTTGTAAATTTTAATGTTTTTCTTCCTGCTATTGTTGCAGTTACTCGAGTTTAAGTTTTTGTTGCAGCAGCAACTGGTAGACAATAATTCGTGGCCGATAACAACGAAAACAACAGCGCAGGAGTAGAAAAGAACGACAACAATAGGACCCACCAAAAGAGGTGGCCTTAAACAATGAAGTGCTTAAAAAAGTCACACATACGGTTAGTGCCAGAAATGTTTGTTTGTTTGTTTGTTTGCCATTTTAATCTATTTTCTAGCGGCTGTACGACAATTTTAAATGCATTAAAGGATTATACCGGAAATGTCGGCTGGTCATTTATTTTAATGAGATTTAGTCGTGGAATAGAATTACGAATATATTTATGTGTAGAACCCCTTTGTCTCTTGACTCAAGTTATGTGAGTTCAGTCCCAGGCATTATGAATTATCTTAAGACAGACAGTTTTTGAGTGTGACAAAATTTTGTGAACATTTCACTTCATAAACACTTCTCGAAATTGACCTTGGAAGAATGGTGAAGATACCCTTTTGCATTATATATTGTTCTATAATGTTATATAATGCTTAAAAGCCGTGAGAATGATCCAAAAGGCAGGATATTTGCATTGTATTTTGACTGGTGATGAAGAATGGGTTCATTACGATAACCCCAAGTGAAAAAAAAACATAAGAGCCGTCCGGCCATATGCCCATATCGACGCCAAACCCGAATATTCACAGTGGCAAGGTCATGCCCTATATTTGGTGGCACCAATTGGGCGTGGTGTACTAGTAACTGCTACAACTGGGTGAAACCATCACAGGATAACTCTACCGAACTCAATTGATGCGTTAGAGCCGAAAATTGGAGCAAAAACGGCCAGAATACGAGCAAAGGCACAACAAGGTAATTTTGCAACATGAAACGCTGAAATGCGAAGTCCTACCATGCCCGCCATATAGTCCAGTAATTGCCCCTTCCGACTACTATTTATTTTCGTCTAATACCTATGACTTTGAAGATCAGCACTTTCGCTCTTTTAAAGAACTCCGAAATTGGATCGATTTGTGGATACACGCAAAGAAAAAGAAAACTTCTATTGCCAGTTTGCCGCAAACGAACTTCGTTTGTTGCTCTTGGGATCGTGGTCATAATAATAGTCAGTTGCGAGAAACGCGTCATTTGGTTGCAGGAAATTAATTTCGTTTGTCATAAACGCGAGTGATTTTTAAATTGCAGCAATTGAAAAAATTAGTTTTTCCCAACTGAAAACATCGTTTGTTTTCCCTTCGTTGTATAAGCACAGCGGTTATAGTGCAGAGTTACTTTTTGGACTAACTGTTCTATATAAGTAATGTGTTCAAATTGGTAATGTGCTAAATACGCGGACGAAGATAGCAACAGAGGTGCGATGAGTACAATCCATAAGAAGACGGATGGACATAGGGGGAAAGACAATTAATATAATAAATAATAATGACCAAAATAGCTTGCGGTATACATATATATATCGACGGTTCCTACGAAGACTATCTCTTCTTTAAACGCGATCAAGAAAATCCTTTTTTTTTAAACTGCGGCGACAAAAATCTGTTTTTACAAAATGCGGCGAAAAAAATCCATACCAAAAAATGCGGCGAAGAAAATCTCTTTTCAGAGTGTGACGCTGCAAATGCAACGCTGCATTTTTTAAGGAGTGGGAACCATTTTTCTGAAAAAACTTATATTTTCAAATAATTATTTCTATTTATTATTTCATCTTTATAATTCCTTACAGTACTCTGATTGTAAATGATTTTTATATAAAAGTGATTTTCTTAGCCGCATTTTGATAAAAGTGATTTTTTTCGCCGCATTTTGATAAAAGTGATTTTTTTTTCGCCGAATTTTATAAAAGTGATTTTTTCCGCCGCATTTTGAATAAAGAGATTTTCTTCGCCGCAATTTTCTGTCGGAAGATTTTTTTTCGTAAGCACCGTCGATATATAAGATATATTTTTAAGTTGACAACTGAACATTCGTTTTTGGCAAATACAACTCGCAAATAAAGTGTAGTTGGCGAATTTTTCAGTTGCGGTACAATAAGGCGTCAAACTTAAAAAAAAAATCTTTAAAAGTTTTTTGTACACCAAAGATGCGTCTGGCGTTAGGCTTCGCATGGCTGAACTGATAGTATTAGCAGATAAAGAGTCATCCATTTTCTCTTACGGAAAGAAAAATCACACTAAAAATGCAGATTGCCATCAAATTTTTATTTCGTTACAATGTTTGGATTTTGCTATTATACGTGAAATACAATATCATTCAAATGTCCTTCACGGAAGTTTTTGCAGGACTTTTCAGGTAGTTTTCGATGATTTTTATGCACAACTCTTGTACTAGCTCGGCCAAGACTTAGCGAATGTTGGAGTTAATTTATTTACGAGTTTATTTGTTTCACATAAACACAATTTTTTGAGTAGGCCCTTAAAAAAATTTCAGATGTGTCAAATCGCACAATCTCGGAGGCCATCACCAAATATTGAAATAAGTCCTCCTGGAAATTTTTGTTACAACAAGGCCCAAATTGCTGTTGTGTGTCTTTTGGCCACATCTATTGAAATCACATATCGTACAGATCTATATCTTCAAGTTCAGGTCCAAAAAAATTTATTAACAAGCTTAAGGCCTCAGGATTTAGTGTAACGGTTGCTCCTTGGTCGTTAAAAAAAAAAAACGGACCAATAACACCACCAGACCATAATACTCACCAGTCACTTTTGGCGGATGCATTGGCTTCTCCACAATCGCTTGGATATTTTCAGAGCCACATATACGGAAATTTTACTTATTCATGTATCCACCTAGTTAATAATGGCTATATACAAGGGTAGTCCCAAAAGTACCCACTTTTTTTTTTTTTTTTTTTTTTTTTTTTTTTACATGCAATAACAATAGAGTTTAACTACTACAGCTTTTTCGCACATTGTCAGCATTAACGCATTCAAAGTCACAACCCAAAAATCTTTGAAAATTTCAACGATATTGATATTAGTGGCTCAAAATAAGTTAATGTAAGAAAAATTTACCCACCAAAATATGGTTGGGCTCAAGGACAACACAAGACATCACGACTAACCATGCGAAAACATAACCATGCAATTACACAATAGGTTTTAATCTACTCTTGAGTTGACCTTTCGACAAGTTAACTTCAAAAAAGCTACAATTGTTAACTAATTTACTCATACGGTTTAATGGAGCAGTTAACATATAATTTGTTCTACTAAATGGTAAGTAAATTAAATTGTTAGCATTTCTACTGCTTCTACGATTAGAGTTAAAATTTATAAGAGAAAGAAGTTCTGGAGAATCGAATACACCAGTGATGAGTTGGTGCAAATAGACGATATCTGCAGACTTCTTTCGCTCACTCAATGATTGCATTTTTAAAAGTTTTAAGCGATCCTCGTAAGGAGGAAGGTTAAAAATGTCAAATCCACTTAAGCCTCTTAGGGCAAACCGAACAAAGGATTTTTGGATTCTCTCTATTCGATCAACATGCACATTGTAACTTGGAGACCAAACTTGACTTGCGTACTCCAAGTGAGGACGCACTATTGCATAATACAACGTTGTAGTCGTAATCATGCTATTGAATTCTTTGGCCCAGCGTTTAATAAATCCAAGCATAGAAGATGCTTTTTTACAAATGTTATCAATATGAATGCTAAATGAAAGCTTAGAATCCATATATATTCCCAGATCTTTAACGACATCCACACGACATAAAGCAGTATCTTTTATTTTATAATCAAAAACTAAATTATTCCTTTTTCGCGAAAAGGTCATAGTTTGGCATTTATCTGGATTCAGATCGGACTGGAGTAGGGCTGAATTGTCTTGAGAATTTATTTTTCTGTATATCTTCATATCATCCGCATAAATAAGCAGATGAGAGTTTTTAATGATATGGGTCACATCATTAATGGCTAAAATAAACAGAAGTGGACCAAGGTGACTTCCTTGAGGAACACCTGATAACGCAATAAACTCAGTAGACAAAACCCCTCCGAATCGTATTTGATAAGATCGCTCTGTCAAATAGGATTTAATCCAGTTTACAAAATATTGTGGAAATCCAATGGACTTAAGTTTAAATAGAATTAGATTGTGTGGTAACTTATCAAATGCTTTGCTAAAGTCAGTGTAGATACAGTCGACCTGGCAACCAGATTCAATGGTGTTTAAGCAAAAGGTTGTAAAATCGAGTAGATTAGATACCGTAGATCTACCATTAACAAAACGATGCTGACGAGTTGTAATGACTTCACGGCAGTGAATTTTTACCCGATCATACACGATTCGCTCAAAAAGTTTTGGAATCGATGACAGTTTAGCAATGGCCCTGTAATTAATAACATCATTCCTGCAACCTTTTTTATAAATAGGACTAATAAATGATTTTTTCCAAAACAGTGGAAAATAACTTTCGTTTATAGATTTATTAAATAACAAAGAAAGTGGTTGATACAAAATTTAACCGCATTGAGTTAACACTGCGGCAGGAATTCCATCAGGTCCAGCGCTAAAATCTTCATCGATCGATCTAATATATTTTAAAATATCCTCTGAGGTAAAGGATAAAGAGTCCAAAGAAACTCTGGGTGTAGAATTCATATGTTCAAAATACCCCTCATCAGGATCAAAGGAATCCGAACAAAATGACTCTTTAAAAAGATTTTCAAATAAACTACAAATAATGACGGGATCGTCAGTAATTCCATCAACAGTTTTGAATGATGAAGGGAATCCATCGGATTTCTTCTTTGTATTTATGAATCCCCAAAACTTCTTTGGATCAGACAGTATTCTCAACTTTATACTGTCTAAATATTCAATAGGTCTGTTCCCGTACTTTTTGGGCTAAAAATAGTAAAACTGTCAAAAACGTGAGAGTAAGGAAAAATCTCTCAAAAATATTGAAAAACACAAAAAAGTACGGGAACGATTTTTGGACTAAAATTGTGTAAACTGTCAAATTAAATCGTTTGTTTGGTGTGTAGCATCGGCAGTGCAGACGACATACTAAAGATTTTGAACAATATAAAAATTAATTCTCAAATAAACATTTATATTTAGTTTTTACACAATTTACCATGTTTTAGGTTTCCATTCCAACAGTTTTTTATTTATTTCAAAGAACTTTTATTGTTTTGCAATTTCTTTGCTAACACGTAAACATATGATTTTAAGCAGTTTGACACTTTTACCATTTTTGCCAGAAGAAATTTCTCGGACTAAAACTTGCAGCTTTTGACAGGGAGGGGAAATTTTTTACTCTCTCGATTGCACTCTCTTTTACCATTTTTTCGAGTACGGGAACGCTTTTCGGACTAAAACCTGTAAAAATGGTAAATTAGACTAAAACTTTAGAGTACGGGAACAGACCTATTATATAATGCAGCTGAGCTATTTTCAAATTCCAGAAACAAACGTTTGTAGGTTTCCAGGTCATTTGAGTCTAAACTACAGACATACATATTTCTTCCATGCCCTATTCCTGTTGTTGCGAAGAGTTTTTAAATCCTTTGTGTACCAAGGGTACGCACAGTTTTTCGCAAATTTGAGGGTATATGGTACGGACTGAGAGAACACAGTAAAGAGCTCCGTATAAAAAAAATTTATGGAATCATCAAGGTTATTTCCATTTAAGTACTCTAAAATAACATTTAGTTTGTTATGAAGTAAATGATTCAACTTCAAAAAGTCAGCTTTTTTAAAATTGAATTCATAAACCTTATCGATTGAACTCGAATTAACTATGCTCTCTCTGTCTGATTTATACCAAATGCTCAATGGTGGATGGTATTCATCTACAATAGTCAGAGCATGGAGGGCCGCCCTCTTTACAATCACATTGTTACTGTCTTTAGTTAAGACCAGGTCAAGAAGTCTTTCAAGACTATTATAAATACAACTAACTTGTTGTAAGTCAGAACATATATTGTCAACAAATATATGCTCTTGGCGAGTCTTCGAATTTGATGCACAAAAAAATGTATCATCGTCGGAAGAATGCCATTTTAAGTCAGGCAGATTGAGATCGCCCAACAGTAAAATGTCGTCATTAACGTCAAGTAGATTTATTATATATTCTATGCAATCCGCAAGGCTTGCATAGACTTCTGCACTGCTCTTTGGGGGAACATATGCATTAATAACATATACATTGGAATTACAATGTAACACCTTAACGCATAAAAGTTCGATATTAAAAGAGCAGGGAATATCAATTAAGGAACTGACAAAGGAATTCCTTACATTTAAAAGGACACCACCACCAACAGCAGAAATATTGTCAGTGTGTCTGTCCCTTCTAAAAACTTGAAAACTATTGTCAAACAGTTCCAAGTCAATAATGCCATGTTCAGCCATGTTTCTGTTAACGCGATAATATCCTCAGAGAAATTCTGAGACGCCAAAAATATGTCGCGTTTTTTAGAACGTAATCCCCTTACATTTTGATTGTAAAGGGATAATCTATTTAGTTTTTTTGTGTCTGATGGGCGATTTTATTCGTCCTTCTAGACTTATTTTTAGGCGTAAACTCAGAAACGAGGATATTATCGGCCCACCTTTTAGAGTTAAGAACAGATGCGAACTCTTCAGCTGCAACCGTTAGAATAAAGGAGGCGTGGGAAGGCTTGTTGCCAATTTTTTTGCATGAACATAATGCATTTTGACTAAATAAAATATTTTGTTTGACAAACGTCAATATATTTTCAGTTGTTGTGTCGGGCTGAAGACGTGAAATTAATAAGCGTTTTCGCCTCGACACTGCCCTTAAATTAATTATTGGGTTATTGGGCACTCTGACGTATACGTGGTTGTTATTGTTTGAAAAGAATTAATATGGTAAAAGTACCAACCTTATAAAGCTAACGTTTGAAGTTTGACAACGCTACCGTGTTCAGTATTTGTTTGGCAGCCATCAATAGTGAACGCTCTCAGTGAATTTGCAAACATGGAAAAAATTGTTCATCGTTATGTAATGTAATACTTTAATTTGAAAAGTCTCAGTCCAACCAATATCAACCAATTTACTCTGGGGGAGTCTGCTCCATCGTTTACTTCAGTAAAATATTGTTTATGAATATTAAACAAGGGCGTACGAGCTGCCCATACGAACATTGTCGTGTTCGACTAACTGAGGGGACAGCGCCAGAAATGGTGAAAAAAACTTACAAAATGGTATTGGATGACCATCAACTGAAAGTGCACGAGATAGAAGATTTGATAGGCATTTCAAAAAGTACTGTACATCGCATATTGACTGAAAATTTGGACAAGAGAAAACTGTCCGCAAAATGGTTGCCGCGATTACTAGTAATGCAACAAAAACAGTGTCTTGGGAATCTTCGAGTGAATCGAGTGTTTGGCAAAAAGATGAAGTCAAGAAAAACCGGCCGTTTTGTTTCATCGAGAAAATGCACCAGTTCATACATGGCCACAATCAATGAGTTAAAGCCCAAAATTTTTAAAATTAAAAAATTATATTTAATAATTTTTTCCCCCCTTTTTTTTGCATACGTTCGAACCATTTGTCACAACATCTATCCCATTTCGCTTGAGACATCTCCACAACATAGTTATTGAACGCATCAAAGGCTTCTTCTGGCTTCGTGAAAAATCGTTGTCCACCTAATTTGTCAAAAAGAAGTCATTGGGTACCAAATCAGGACTGTACGACGAATGACCCATTAACTCAATATTTTGGGTGCTCAAAAACGCCTTTGTTTGATCTGATGTGTGGGAGATCGCATTGTGTTGATGAAAAGTAATTCTTCGGCGCTTGTTTGTGTTCCTGAACATTTCTGGCAAACAAATGGTTGAATACTATTCCGAACTGAACATTCTACGTATCTCCAGTGGTACCGTGGTCACATAGACATTTTTTTTTATTTTTAAAAAAGAGACTTCGAGTGCCTCGAGTTCGAACAACTTTTGTTGAATTTGGTTCATTATGAAAGAACTATACAGCAGGGTGGGTCGCTAAAAAAAAAAATGTTCGATAAACTCGGTAGAAAATGTTCCTTGAGTCATTGTTGTAACTTCCACAAACGATTTCGCACTGTGTTAACCTTTAAGGTTCCTGGAATTTATTTAAAAAAGTGCCTTTTTTTTTGTCAAAAATCCACTTTTTGCATGGACAAGTTTTTGTTTCGCTGTATTTTAAAAAAAAAAAACCAAAATTAAAGCTTCAAAAATGATAACTATCTGCAAAGTTTTGAGGAATTTTCTCGTTCTGTATTTTTTTTTTTTAGTCTTTTTTTAACACATTTCGATGCGATTTCGACTTAAATCTTCATAACTACGCTATATCTCGTCCGATTGATGTCGTTTACCCAACGTTGGAAAGGTAATAAAATATCCTTAATATATCAGGGGCTTACTTATTCATTTTTGAACAAAGTTAACCAATTGAGAACCTAAAAAGTGGGTTTTTGACCAAAAAAGACACTTTTTTAAAAAAATTCCAGAAGCCTAAGAGTTAACACATCGCGAAATCATTTTGAAGAGTAGCACAACGAGCCAAGGTACATTTTAGACCGAGTTTATCGAACACGTTTTTTATTTTTGTATGGAGACCGATCCGCCCTTCTATACGGTCGACTTCTGTTTACTTTAATGATCATACGCATAGATCCATGAGCATAGAGCATCCACGCATAGAGTCATGATTTAAAAGCGTCTTTTGAAGCACCGCTATTGTATTTCTTGCACCAACCGTCACGGGCCTTTTTTTTGTTTGTTTTTTTTTTTTAGCGACTCTCAAATTATGTGGAATCCAATGTGAACAAATCTTTTTCACAACTATGTCTTGATGTAAAATGATATGTATGCTGGTGGAAGTAATGCCCAGGGATGCCTTAATCTCACGACATACCGTGACATGACAACCAAGCTTATCAGCTCGCACACAGCATCAATATTTTGTTGCACAACAAGATATTTTGGACGTCCTGCATTCGTCAGTGGACGAAGTACGCCCGCGCTTGAATTCTGTTTACCACCGATATTCAAAAGTTTCCGATAATGCTTCATCGCCAAAAGACGAATTGAGTTCAATTATCTTGTTGAGATTATTTGCGTCGAAAGTTGAAAAAATAATTCCACAAAAATGTTCACGTTCTATTTTTTTGCTGACGTACAGTTTTAAAAGCACTGTAAGCAACACAATAAGCGCACGTACACCAAAACGTTATGAGCACATATAAGCTAGAAAATGTCAAACTTTTCAATGGCAATATCAATTTGACTGGAATGACATTAGCGTTGCCAGATCCCGAAATATAAGTATCAGCCTAAGAATGTTCCTGTGAATGAAAGCAGCTTACCATCTTTTTTTAAACCTTATGTAGTATCGATAAAAATTTAAATAAAACCATGAAATTTGTTGTTGTTTTCTTGCTTAATATGAATTTATTTATACTTGGAGGACATGTAATTCATGTTGAGGCAACACTAAACAAACGTTTACAATAAATATTTGCTGTGTATAACTCTTAATAATATTTTGACTCTGCGAAACCAAATATTTTTTTTTAAAACTTAACACAAAGAGTAATTTTGATATATATATATATATATTAATTTTTATAGTTATGTAACTTTTTGTATTCATATAATTTTGATTACATTTTTAAAAAATTACTTTTGTTTTCTCATTCAATTAACACGTTAACTGCCACAAAATAATAGAAAAATAAAATTTAAATAATAATAGAATATATGTTATACAGCAAAATAGTTTTTTTTTTTTAATTTTATAAAATTTTGCCACATGGCAGTCAATGGGCTAATCAGATTAAAATAATTCTGTTATATTTTATTTGGCTAGCTAAAGATTCTTTGGTTAAATAAGTTGCTGACACATGAATTCAAAAATTCGTATTAAATACAAGACATATTTCACGAAACTAATAACTATTTACAAAGCTCAATTTACCATAAACATGTGGGTTAATTTACACTGCAAAGAAAAAATTGGGTTTTTTCTTAGATATGAACAATAATATAAACACATTTTTTAAGTAGTTTGTTAGTGGTTGTTTCATTTTTTTTTTTTGGTTATATGATTGCATTTGTATAAATTTTTTTTATATATTATATATATAATATACATATATATATATGTATAGTAAAATGATATGTATTTGGTTTAAATATATAGATATATATTTACTTATATACAGCTATATACTTTGATAATTTTTATATTTTTTTTTTAATTTATTTTTATTATATACTTTTTTTATTTTAAAATTTAAAATACACACTTTTACAAACAAAAATAATAATATTTTTTTGAGTATTTTGTAAACGTTTTCAGTTTAATTGAATATACGTAAATTTAAAGTTAGAATACTGTCAAAGAATACAGAAAACAAACAGTTGTTATAAATTGTACATTAAAATTATTTTTAGTTAATTACGCTCAGGGTTAGTAAAAGCTGTCCATTTTACTTAAATTTTAAAAACTTAGTTACAATAATTTTTGGAGAAATTAAATTGAACTCATTAAACGGAAATTGTATGAACGGATAAAAAAAGAGGGACTTATTATGCCCATCAATGTACAAAAGACACAATTTTGACATCTACACGAATTAACTACACGAAATAAATTAATTGAAACATAATAAATACGGAAAGCAATTGCTTTTAATGGCAGTTCACATCCCGTAATATTGTAAATCATAGGTCAATATAAATGGAAAACTTCTTATGTCTTCAATTTTTGTTTTGCTTTTCAATCATATTTTACTTACTCTTAAAATTTAAATTCGCACGAAAAGTTTGAGGTTGAATTTTGATTGACTTTATGAGAACTCGTTGTTTTTAATCTGCTTTGAATTTAACCAATGAAAGTTAAAAAAATAACCTTTGTAATGATGGTACTTTGACCTCTATATGACTATTGGTTTAGGAGATATTCCCAAAATATTTAAAAAGATTGTTAAAAAATCCCAAAAATTCAATCATAATATCTGGCCTTCTATTTTTGCCACGACGTAATGTTTGATATCCAATGAAATGTTCAAAAATAACCTTTCCAATGGTGGTACTTTGACCTCTTTACGACTATTCAAAATATCACAGAATAGATTCAATTTTCCAAAAAATCGGATCTTTCATTTGATGCAAAACAAAACTCCGTAACAAAAAAATTGTTGGGATTTTTTTAACGAATTTTTGACCTAGTTTGGAAATATCTTTTGGACCAATAGTAGTAAAGTGGCCAAAGTACCACCATTAGAAAGAAAATTATACTTTTGATTTTGTGTTTTTTATTTCAGTATTACTACGAACACGATCGCAAATCAAAGACCAAATTCTACTTGCGTCTTTACTGCGATCGCTTTGATTTGAGGGTGCACAATTAGTTGCGGATCTAGGATTCACCAGAGGGGGGAAGGACTGAGCTAACATTTTTATAGTCCAAGGTGGAGACTGAAAAGGCTTTTAGCGCTTTTTTCAATTTTTTTCCCCACACTCAAATGGCTACTCAAATGATCAATACGGTCACCAACCGCGAAGTTGTAAGAGATTTAAACTTGCGCATATCACTTCCCTGTCCGATAATTCTGCAAAAGTGAAACGGCATGTAAGGATGTATTTTCTGCTCAAAACAACACAAAGGCCATCGAAAAAACACTATTTGTGCATTTTGCAAAAAACCATTTTGCTTCACCAATGATCGAAATAACTTGAAATTTCATCATCAGAAAATGAAAATTCAATGCATTGATCAAAAATGCAAAAACATTTATTTTTATTTCAAATAAATCAACTCTTTAACAAAAGTAAATATGGCTTAGATTTTTACCGTTGACGACCAATGGGACATATAGCTCCCATCAGATTTGGTGGTCGCGTGGATAGCCCAAGTGGACCATCTTTTTCTGCTATGTTTTGTTAAAAAGTGGAAGGTTTCCCGCAACTTCCCCAAAAATTGTTTACCTATAACTCCTCTTACCGCCAAAATATTGCAGCAAGAAGAAGGGGGAGAAAAAGTAAAAATTTTTCGACTTTGGGGTGGTCTGGTAGGCAAAGGGATGAATCTACCCCTGAAAATTAAATACTTTCTGGAAGCCACATTCATTCCCTGTTGAATGATATCTTGTAAAGAAAAATCGTTTGCATAGTTTTTCAAGGAAAAATTCGAAAGTAAAAGGGTCACCGGTGTCCCAATGGTCGTCAAAGGGTTAACACACTGACCGCCTTGTCAGTCACCCGTGACTGACACTGGAATACTCCAATGGGGCATGTCAGTCACCAGTGACTGACACTGAGTACCTACTGGTGACTGACATAGCCCCATTGGAGTATTCCACGGTGACTGACAAGGCGGTCAATGTGTTAAACGTGGCCTTGGTGCTTGAAGTTGAAATAACTTGAGTTGTTCTATTAATTAAAATTTCTGGTAAATAGTATTCGAAATTAACAAATTTTTATAAATTTTTCAATTTTCAATGGTTCTTGATGGGGAATAATCGTTTTAAATGATTAAAATAAAAACGATTCTTTTTTTCATGCTTTATAAGGTTACATTTTAAATACTCCCACAAGTTTTTAAAATGGAACATGAAATCAATGACCAGTCAATTAAAAAGTGACGAATTCAATCTTTAAAAGGACTTTGACCGACTTCGAACGGCTAATGTGTATGTTCACAAGAAGCTTACCAAAGCATTAGTTACTCTATAAGGGTTGCCATTGTCGGCAGAGTTGTGACGACCGATTAGAAAAATTTTAAAAAATTAATTTTTTTCATATTTTCCCCGGAAAATCAAACCTTTTCTGTAACCATAAATTTGTTACAATTTTTTTTCAATTTTTAAATATTTTTTTTTTTTGTTCATATAAAAATGATATCTCTTATATTTCCCAAAAGTATAAAAATTCGTTTTTCTGCCATAGAAATTATCCTATTTAGATAAAAATAAAAAAAAAAAATAAATAACTGGCCATTTCAGCCCTTGAAAGGACTTTGACCTAGCTTCTTATGATCAATTGTGTTGTGCGTGTTATTAAGTTTGTACACAATTGACCGAGAAATGGACCTACATGCTGTAGTAGTAAGTTATTATGTTGTCTTAAGCATATGAATACCCCTATTGTTTAGCACTATTTGCTTAAGTATCTTGTTGTATGTATTCTTTATTATAAAACCATGTAATATTAGTTTAAATCACAAATGTGAAACCCTGTAAATAGTAGTTAAGAAAAATATTGTTATGCAACCGAGCATCAGAAAATAAAAGCTTGGGTAGTAACTTGAAAAGAAAAGACAGAATAAAAGCAAGCGTCAAGAAGTTTGGTCGTGTTTCACTGCGTACTATAATGCTTAACGCCGACTCCGAACGGCGATGAACGGAATGTTCTTATTCTCAAGAAGCTTTACATGGCATTTTGATTACTCTCTGAGGTTTGCCATTGTCTGCAGAGAGGTGGCGGCCGTACAGAAAAATTATTTTAATTCAAATAATTTTCTGTCGCTGCTGGGATCCTATTTAGATAATTTTTTTAATTTTTTCTAAACTTAATAAAAAGGCTAAAAATGCTGCAGCATTTAGGTTTGAGAAAAATTGCAACGACCTTGGCGAGGTCTTAGTCGCTTCTAATAATTTACTTCTAATGAAAGCTTCTTATTCAAATTCGAAAGAAACAATTAGGAAATTCTTAATAAAGTAGATCAATTTTGGATCAAGGACTAATATTTTTAAAAATCTGATGTCATATTCGGATTAAGTGGACAGTTGTACATTAAATGTGTTTTTTTTTTAGCTTTGAACCAAGGATTTCAGGTGGAATACCTATTCAGTCAAGTCTGCCTTAGTTCGAAAATGGGGTGATAGATTACACTGTAGGGACCTAAAAAAGATACAAAAACGCTGAGACACGCCAATTAATTTTGGTCGTAGAATACGGTGGCATACTCAGTTTTTTCCAATTAGATCAAATTCTCAGAATGTCTCGATTAAAAAAAAAAAAAATAAAAATATTTGCAAAAAAAAAAAAGATAAAATAATGTATAAAAATTAATATAAATCAGTTGTAAGCATCTGAAAATGAACGGTTGTCATTGTAAGAGTTATGGTTCCATTAAAAAAGAATAAATAATTTCATTTCAAAACATATTTCAATGCTTTTTCTCCAAACATTTAAAACAAGTGTTTAAAAGTGACAAAATATCAAACGCGAATATCTCGAGAATTTTGACTTATTGGAAAAAACTGAGTATGCCACCGTATTCTATGACCAAAAATTAAGTTAGGGTGTCTCAGCGTTTTTTTGTGTCTTTTCAAAAATTGGAAATTTACCTACAGTGTTAGTGGGAAGGAAAGGTCAATCAAGTGAAACACGTGTAGGATGTTCTAAGCGTGGTGGAAAGCCAAAGAAACATGTGAATTTGAATCAGATACAAGTGTTATCAATTCAACTCAGTCAATTCAATTTATAAAGGCAATCCCATCCACAAACTTCTCTACCATCAACTACAACTTCAAGTTGTAAATATTGATAAATTTTCAATTTCAGTGTATAAGAAATGAGGATAGAAAATTGCAAATGTGAAAGGTTTAAAGCGAAGGACCATGGCCTGGCCGTGAATCGAACCCGGGACTTCAGGTAGCACGCTACGTACTGGCCTGTTAGGAATTGTTAGGATTTTTTCGCGTCACATGCTTATATTACATCCAGGATTCAGAATCTGGCCTTGCGGGGAGGGTCTGGAATATATTAAGAAAATGTATAGAACCCAAAACCCATTAAATATTTATATATTGTGAATTTTCTTTAACTGATACTTAGGCATTGTATTGTTGAGAAAATAAACTAAATTCACAAATGAATTCAGATTTCAGAATTAAATTTCATAAATTCCATTTGAAATTAAGAAAAGATTGAAATATAGAAAACATCTATTGAAATTGAGGAAAAATTATTTGAAATTCATGGCATCATATAAATTTACATATATATAAAGAGCACAAATCCATCCGAAAGAGATTAATGGGAAAGCATGGTACAGTGCGTCGAGTGGGTATTTGTCACTGAAGATAGTGCCAACGATTTTAGTACTCACGATGTAAGTTTCAAAACGAGTTGCCGGGATTTCTTCTGCACATATCGTTTTGAAAAATATAAAAGTTGTACAATTCGTTAGTAACGAGCAGGAGAAACTACGACGAATATCTTACTAATTTATATTGGTATTGATTTACAAGCAACTTTTGTTTCAGTAAAAAATTCAAACAACGCATTTATTTTACAATGACCATATATTCGTAACCGTGACACTAACATAGAGAAGAGTGTATATCAAGATTCCTTTATTTTTAGATTTCCTAGTAAGAGTGAGCACCCTATCGTTTAATTTATTTTCTGTGAATTCAAATAAAAAAAAAACAATTTAAACTAAAATGTCAAAATCCGGTCTTTACGCTTCAATGGGTTAAAGAGTTGAGTTCAATTAAACACGTATTCCGCTCAATATATAATAATATGCTTGAACAAAAACTTCAGCGGTCATAAAATATAAAAAGAAGTCATAAAATGCATTATTGTTACGTAATAATGATGTTTGAATAAAATATTAAATGTAACCTAATAAATTTATAAAACTTTATTTATTTAATGTATTAAAATACAATAATATGGCAACACTGTGTTACCCACTAGCGCGCTAAAACACAGCTGACACAATCACACATATGTACATACATATATGCGGCATATTTAACATTTATTCGATGTGTGTGGCATGTATGGCATCTATTGTGGCAAAAGGGTGGCAGCACCATTTGTTAGGCTCAACGTCAGGCCGTTGGTCAACATGCCCAGCGCTGCAGCATTGCTGGGCGGACTTGCGGTAGCTTCCTGTTCGAAATAAGCGAATAAATAAATAAACAGAAATTGCAATATTTTTTAGTGGCAAATGTAAATAACTTTGGAAATATTGTTAAATATAATGACATAAATTCATATCCATACTTTAACAGAGCTAATATTTATTATGTGGCGAATACTTACAATGCTCAGTGTGCGCACTATGCAGGCACGTGGCTGCTGTTCGTCCACGCCATCCATGGCCGGGGAACTGCCACGCGATGACACGGAACCGTTTTGCATTTTAAGATCATCCGAGTGATGAGTGTGCGAAGAGTTGGACATGCGACCGTCAAGTGACATGTCATCGGGATGCGCATCCTGCAATTAGCAAAGAAAAAATTTCTTATTATAAATTTTATTACAAAATTTATTTACCAAAAAATAAAAACGATATTTCTTAAATCAATAACGAAGTAATATTTACATATTTACAAGAAACCAAAATTCAAAGGTCAAATTCATTCGCTCTAGTAGGTCAAAATTAGATAAATTTTCATCTATACAAAATTTAGCAACTTAAATTTACTTTGTCTCTATCTTCAGAACAAATTCTCATAATTGTTCCTCTCTTTTTCGTTGCCATGCCTCCCTTTTACTCTTTTTACTAATGAATATAAATGAGTATTTTTGAAATTTTTTTCGCTCTCCCCTCGCTCCCCTCAAATTGCATTGTTTATTTTATTCCTGTGCTATGGATTCTGATCCGGATTAAGTCGATAAATTTTCGATTTGGTTTTTTTTCAACTGTGGTTTGAAATCCATCCAAAAGCAAATGAAAAAAAAAATTATAAATAAATAAAAACACATCAATCAATATAATTAAAGCAAACGAGTTTTATTTGGCTTTCAGCAATATTTTCTATTTACAAGCATTTTGCTGGACAATTTAAGGAGGGGTATTCACATAGTTTGTTAGTTGTTAGTTGTTACTTGTTATTTTTTTACATATACTTTGTTTTTGTAATATTATCAAACTATCGAACTACCGAGTAACAAAGTAACAACTTAGAAACCCTGATAATTTTTTCGTTAGTTGGCAAAATACGAACAGCTGTTCCATATTTTAAATTACATGAAATTTAAATGCTTTAAAAATAAAACACAGCGCATATTAAATTGAAGTTTTTGTTGAAAAGTAAGTATTTCATAAATAAATTAATTTTTTTTCTCTGTTCTTTCCACTTTTTACTTATAAATTTTCAGCAATTGTAATTTACGAAAAGCAAAATCAGCTGTTATTCAACTATAATTACCAGGCTAACGAGATTAAACAAAAGGGAGTGTTCACAGTAAACAAATTTAACGAAGTAACAACTAACCGAATAACAAACTAACGAGTTCGGTGTGAATAGCCCTAGTATTTTTCATTTCGTTGCTGCCAATAAGAAAATATTAAAATTTATTAACTAAAGATGAATCGAGTTATAATCGGGAAAGATCTCACTCCTCCATTCGATACCAAACGAGGTTTCAGAGAAGTTGATTATTTATCGTGTGACTTTTACAAACTAATGATGGAGAAGATCATCCAAGCTGCTGATCTATTAACAACACATTCAGAGGGGTACCTGTGGTCTATCGTAAAAAATTTTATTTTCTTGGTATTTTTTAACCGTAAAAAAAGTAATTTTTAAATTTGGTATAAATATGATAAATTGCCTTACAAAACCTTCAAACGAACAAAATGCACCAAGATTTATCACGATATGGTAAATTTGTGGTTTCTGAAATTAAGTCGTTGCCATTTAAAAAACTTCAATTAGAGAAAAATGCAATTAAAGTTTCGTGTTATTTTCTTTTTTCAAATTTATTGTAATTTTATTGACAATTTTGATTACATATCACAAATCAGAAATGCCGGGCCCATGAAACAACAAACCAGCATGTTGATACATTTTTAAGTTTTTTTTTTTTTTAACTAAAATGTAACTTTGATACATTTTTAATTTTTTTCCATACGAAATTTTTACTATTTATCAAAAACTGACTTTTTTATGAATAGGGAAAAACAATATCTTTGAAATGATAATTATTTACTTAAAAAAAAAAATTGCAAAAATCCAAGAATACTTTTGTTTTGTTATAACTTATCAAAGTTCGCAAATTTTTGAGTTTTTAGTAGGCCTGTGCGAATAGTTCGATCTTCGAGTAACTCGGAACGATTCGAGTCGAGTAACTCGAATTGAAACTCGTCTCGAATAACTCGGTTATTCGAGTAATTCGATGATTCTCGAATTACTCGGTGGTTTTCGAGTAACTCGATGTTTTCGAGTATTTTGAATTCTTTCAGTTTCCGTTAATGCTGTTAATCTCAATCAGTGTTGTGACATATTATTTTTGAAAGCAATATGTAAAATCACTTATAACATTTTACCGACTCCTAACTGTAATAATGTTATATTATTTCGAACTTAAATGTAATTAGTAACTAATTAGGTTAGAAGGGAGGGGCAACCTAACGATTGCCTGCACGGGGGCCTATTGGTCCATTGTGGTTTAAGAATGATAACTAATTACTATTATCTTTTGAATTAAATTTTAACATATAAAAAAAAACGTTGAAAAAACACCAATGGCATAAAAAATATGTTTTTTGAGAATTATAAAATTAAATAAACATATTAAAACGCCACAATTTTATAACTCCAAAACCAATTAAGTTTATTTTTTATATAATTGTAATTAAGTAACAAGCCAAAAAATAATAACAGTACTGGATATTATCTCAATTCTTTCTGAACAGAGTTGCCATGCTTCATTTTAAGCACTGTTCTTTATCTTATGAATATATATTAATATGTTTATATTTAGGATTACACTCAGTGGCCAGGAATTGGTACTTTACAGTAATTAGCCACGGGTTGATCCTCCTGAATAACCGATATTGTGGTGACAGAATGAAAATTCAAAATTTCCGTATCTTGAATTAATGGCATTACGTTATCTATCGATTCTGTGTACATCAGTCGAGAATGAGAGGCTTTTTTCTCCAGCTGGTGATTTTTGAGTGGAAAATGGTCACCACAAAATGAATTTAATTTTTATATAAAAATCTTTAGTTTGTAGTTTTTAACTTCATTTGAATGGTCAGTTCAGCAATCAAAAATTATGAGAAAATTCATATGCACAAATGTAGTTGTATTTCTCTTTTTCTCTCTCTCTTATTCTTTTGACTACTTAATTCTAGGAGAGAAAATAGGTAAGGATAGCTAGGATAGAAAATAGGGAAAAATAGTTTCTTTAACCCAACCTATTATTACGAAATAATATTTACATATTATTAGAAAAGGGGTAACCCTGTTTAGAGTTAAGCTGAGAACATGGAATAAAAAAAAAACAACCATTGAGTACAAAAAAACTCTAAGCTGTAAGAGCAACTTTAAAATATCTCGAGTTACTCGAAAATACATCGAGTTACTCGAAAACATCTCGAGTTACTCGAAAACATCTCGGGTTACTCGAAAACATCTCGAGTTACTCGATAATTTCTCGAGTAACTCATAATTTCGAGTTAATCGAAACACCGAGTTATTCGAAGCGAAAATCGAGTCGAGTTGCACTACTCGACTCGACTCGTACTCAAAGCTACTCGCACAGGCCTAGTTTTTAGGTGTTTTTTAAGGTAAACTAAATTTTTTACAAACAACTTTGTAAAATGGTGTAGCATAAGGCCTTGATTTATATAACGGTTTTAGATTACATACTTTTTTTAATAAAAAAAACCCTATTTTGTTAAAAAGTGGAAGGTTGCCCGCAACTTTCCCAAAAATTGTTTACCTATAGCTCCTCCTACCCCCAAAATATTGCAGCAAGAAGAAGGGGGAGAAAAAGTAAAGATTTTTCGAATTTTCGGTGGTCTGGTAGGCAAAGGGATGAATCTACCCTTCAAAATTAAGTACTTTCTGCAAGCCACATTCATTCCCTGTTGAATGATACCTTGTAAAGAAAAATCGTTTGCATAGTTTTTCCAGAAATAATTCGAAAGTAAAAGGGTCACCGGTGTCCCAATGGTCGTCAAAGGGTTAAATCATAAAGAAGCACTTTTTGGGATCTTTCCAATCATTTCACCTCGCGATATGATACCAAATAATAGATGCATGGGAAAAGTATGATTTCGGCTGTTTTTTTGGAAAGTCGACCAAACAATATTATGGTTCCGAAATTCCTTCGAGGTAAAAAGTTTGAAACTTCCAAACTCAAAACTGGTTTTATGATTTTTTACAAAATTTGTGTTTTTTTTAGTTTTTAACTGTCTCTCTTTTAATTGTCTGTCTAATTGTAAAATACAGTTACAGCAAGCATGGAATTTTAAACAAAATATACATTTCTAACATAAGCAAACCACACATTAACAAGTGTAATGGGACATCTGATAAAACAAACAAAAAATTGGCCCGTTATTTTCGCGTTTGTTTTGTACAAGCAAATGAAACGCAAACCAAATAGCGGTATTTTTTTCATATTTCGCTGGATTAAAAAAAAAACCGAATTTGGTTCTGTTTCAGTAAAATAAAATATTTTTTAGTAAAAATTAGCCCAAAAACGAAGGAAGTTTGTCTTAAAATACGAGAGCAAGTAATAAGATTAAAAAAGAGGGAAATTATTTTAACTCTATTGCAAAAACAATTGGTCGTGCCAAGTTAACAGTGCAAGCAATAATAAAAAACTATTACGTGTCAAAATCGTTAGCTAGCAAAGCTACCTAAAATTTCTTCAAGAAATCAGCGGTGTATTAAAAGTGTTGTGGATAAAAATCCGAAAATAGCTGCTGTAGAAATTCGAAATACCTTCGAAACCGACCACAATATTAATGTTCATTCCAAAAAAGTTCGAAGTATTTTGAGAGAAAACCGATTTAATAGCCGAGTGCCCAGAGAAAACCATTCATCAACCATTCATCAAATTAACAAAAAGAAGCGACTCGACTTTGCCTTACAGTATGAGTTGATGGTTATAAGTTCAATTATACAGTATGAGCGATGGTAATAAGTTCAGTTTATTTGGCTGTGATGGCAAACAAAAAATATGCCCCAAAGAGAATGAAGGACTGCAACCGAAAAACCCCACCCCAACTGTCATGGTTCGGTCATGGTATGGGGCTGTTGTTGGCGAATGTAGTTGGAAAACTACAGTTTGTGGAAACATATATGGACCGGTGTGTTTATTTGAACATTTTGAAAAGTAGTTTGAAAGAATCCGCAAGCAAGTTGGGTCTATGTAGCAACTGGTATTTCAAACAGGACAATGACCCAAAACAGACATCCCATAAAGTCAAGGAATGGTTGCTTTACAACTCCATTCTCCACCGCAGTCTCCTGACCTCAACCCAATAGAGCATTTGTGGGATGAATTAGAACGCCGCATACGAAAAAAAACATTTCGCAACAAACAGGAACTAAAAGATGCTTTGGAGCGTAAGTGGAACCAAATAACGGCTGAAACAACAAAAAACTCGTATTTTCAATGAAAAATCTATTAATGGCAGTACTCTAGGCAAAGGGAGGTCCGGCCGAATAAATATTAAATAAACAATCCAGATACTGTTAATATTTATTTAAATTGAGTTTAAGTACACTGAAAAAAAAAAGTTAGCTTAAAATTAAACACAATGTGTTCACAAAATGTGTTGTTAATTTGACTTTTTTTTCATATGTTTTTCAAAATTTTTAAATACATTTGCTCTTACTTTGACGAAATTTGTTGCAAGCTATTTTTTAAACACAAATATCGTCAAATTAATAACAATTGACGTCAATTTTAAAACATTTTTTTTTCAGTGTACGTAAACTTTACTGTCTGTGAAATTGAATTTTTGTGTTTTATAAAATATTATAAGATTTTATTTGGCATTTGAACCACGGATTAAATATTTCTGATTTTATGTGTTTTTTTGGTATATTCACTTTTTTAAAATAAAGCCGTTTTTCATTTGTAGATCGTATTCGTGAGGGGTACGTATACTTTACTGTGTGACTGTGTCTGTAGTTTAAATCTACTTTAAACTGCAAGTTGTTTTAACCTCGGACTTCTTGTTTCCGAGATCAAGTGTGGGCCGTAAAGCGATGTTAATTTTTTAATTTTTTAGAGTCCACTTCAATGCCCTCTAGTAGCATCAAAAAAATTTTTAAATAAAAAAAAATGCTTTTTTCTCATCCTTAGAAGGTGTATTAATGAATTAAAAAAAACTACGATAATTTTTAAAGTACCTCAGAAAACAAAATATTGCAAAAGTGTATTTTATCGCCTTATAAAGTGTACTAGTACCTTAAAAAAATATGAATTTTTAAATATATTCGAGAACGAAAGTTAAAAAAGATCGTTAGAAGATCAGATTAGATGAAAAAAAACATTGTTTTTATCAAAATAATACCACATTTTAACATATTTCAATGCTTATTTGTCTATAAAAATAAATGTTTTATTTTAAGTTTTATTTCTTATATGTTTTCTTCAAAAATGCGTCTTTTCAACTATGACATTATAAGAAAAAAACAAAAAAAAAAATAAAAAATAGACTACCCGTATTATTTTAAATTTTTTATTAAAATTTTAGTTTAACTTAAAGTATTGAACTCGATAAACCCAACGTAGTGTAGAAAGAAATTGAAATTAATTCCAACACAGTAACTTGTGGAAATGCCAAATAAACATAACAAATCCGCTTAAGTAAAGCAAAAACATAAAACAAAAGAAAAAATCAACTGGGTGTTGCTTGATCTTCATTACTCGCACCCAGACGTAGCGATACGGAATTTCAATTTGGAGTCGCACGCTTTAATATGTTTTAATAATGTTTACATTGCAACTGAAGCACAAATAAGGATAATGCCAAGATATGCAGACATACACACACTCACACACATACTAACGCTTACACAAACACTAGAACAATAATGCGTCCTGCACTCTCGACAATACACCCACTCACCTCTTTTGCAAGCGAGCCATGAGGACTGCTGCATAGACCGAATTTGATGTCCATGCAATGTTGTTCCAAATCGCTGACGTGTTCATCGCCAATGTGTGCGGCGTTGCCGTTGGTAAGAGGCTTTTCCACCATGACTGTTGTTGTAGCCAAGCCAGTGCCGCTTGTTGGTGACAATTGCTGTGCCTTATTGTTGTTGTTGTTGTTGTTGTTGGTGGTAATGTTGTTATGTTGCTTTTGATGCTGCTGCTGTTGCTGCTCATTGTTTAAAATTACTGTCACTTCTATATCTTTGGCTGTTGTTGCAACATTTCTGCCGATTGCAACAGCTGCAGCTGCATTAGCAGCAACAATATCGCCACAATTGGCGTTATTATTATTGCTACTCTTGCTATTGTTGTCGTTGTTGTTGTTGTTGTTGTTGTTGTTATTAGCCTCATTGCCCAATTCGTAAATGTTGACCATGTGAGCAGCCTGTGCGTGTACCATTAGATCCCAGGGATTGGCAAAGGCATCCTTGCAAACGGCACACAGTAGTCGGGCACTCGTTGGTGGGGTTTCTGTGAAGAAGGCAGAGAAAAGGGCATTTGATATAAATATTAAAAAGAAATGTTATTATAAAAAGGTAAACAAGTGACAAGGCACTTCATGCAAAATAATGTAACTGCTATAATTACTGCTACTATCTGTGACAAAAATAAATAAAAGGTAAGAAGATGTTTCGGAAAATTATAAAAAAAAAAATAAAAACATTATTCAAAGTTAGGCAACAAATAATATAAAAAATTTTAAAAATAACACAGTCCAACAGCAATTTTACAGCAGATGCAACAGAAAAGTAATTTACATGAAATTGATAGACCTTAAGCAGAAGTTAGGAGTTATGAAGCAATGCTTGGTTATTCCAGATGGTGAGTTAAAAACAATCAGTCAAGTTGTTTTTAAGATATCTGGATCAATACGATAAAAATTTTAGAAAAAAGTTTTTTTATCGAAAAATGTCCCTTATATGTATATTTTTCCCTCAACTTTACTCTTTAATCCTTAAATTTTTCACAGTGGAGTCGCTGATCCCGAATCGTAGGTCCAAACTCCAAAATTCTTAAATCCTTGATAGCGAATCTAATATGACGTATGGTAAAATCAAAAAAGTTCTCAAAACTTAAAGATTATGGTTTAAACTTTTGACCTTGAGCTTTTTGTGGTCGCAGTCACAAATCTGAATTCAAATTCATAAGTTCCTAAGTTCAAGATGGCGAATCCAACATGATGATTGTGGAAATCCTAAAAAGGTCACACAACAATCATAAAATTTATCTTGAAAATTTTTCTGAAAATCTGATTCGCCATCTTAGATGGGTTAATTTCATCGGAAATATATGGTCACAAGGAGTTTGTTACTCAGAATTTCATGTAGAATTCGAAACTGGATATTACTAGCATGGTTAAAATTACTCCTATCTAATATGCACACTAGACCGAACCACCTCCTATGCAAAAAACAAAAGTTCGCCGTATGCCAGTGAATATGACGTATTTTTGCAAGACGAAAAAAAAAATGTTTTTTTTTGACCGAACGTAGGGGTCGCATTGACATATTTCTTCATATCTCTGGTGTTTACAGTCGGATTTTAAAGTTTGGTATAAAAATCTTTTTGTCTCAAGGAGACCAATATGAACCTCTATACAGTTCATTGACATCAGGTGCACCGTTCTAGTACTTACTCTACAGATCTCAGTTCCTACCATCCTATTGTGCCACCCTAATTAAATAAAACAAAAAAAAATAAAGCTCTGAAAATATCATTAATCTTTTGCTCAGGAAGTATATCGATATTTCCAGCAGAACTGTTTTTAAAAAATTTTTTAAAATTTTTGCCGAAAAAAGTAAGCTGCGCACCGTCTAATCTGAAGCATTTTTTTAAGAAAATTTCGAAAAAAGCAATTGTTTTTTCCCGAACGTTTAAGTCTTTCTTCATATCTTCGGCATTTACAGACCTATCTTGTCCAAGAATGATATATCAATGTTTCTATTTCGAGGCGTCCAAATATTTTGCTCTAAAAGACATTGGGGTCGAGGACCCCTTTCTAGTACTTACCAGATTTCAACTTTTAAAACATGAATTAAAAAAATAAAAGTCAAATTAAAAAAAGGTCAAGTACTTTGAGCCCATACAAAAGTGAGGAAAAATACAAGGAGTCGTTCGATTGTTATGAAATTCTGCATGTTTAGGAATTTTTGGTTGCTGATTTTAAAT
Organism: Pherbina coryleti; assembly: GCA_943735915.1. NCBI lineage: Eukaryota > Metazoa > Arthropoda > Insecta > Diptera > Sciomyzidae > Pherbina > Pherbina coryleti. The sequence goes on from OX030952.1 coordinate 92,115,986, forward strand.
ATTGAATCAGATTTTACGTATATCAAGTATTTGCGCAAAAAATTAGGTTTTAATAAAAAAAAAACGAAATTTTCTTCAATTTTATAAAAGTTAAGAACCATTTTCTCTAGCCTTTCTCAACCCATTTTGATAATTTTTTTTTTTAATCCACCAAACTTTGCGATATCATAATTATACGTCACACAGGCTCGGAAATCGATATTCGATCTCAAATCAAACATACTATTCCACTGGTTACATTTTATGGGCGTTGAAAGAAGGGCGTGGCACTTTTCAGCAACCTAAATTTTCGGTATAACTTTCGAACTACATAAAAGCCACAAATCAGTGAAACTCGTTAGGAACTTCCTATTTAGTAGTGGTGTTCGACTGAAAAAATTGAACAAGCATTAGACAAGGGGGAGTGGCACAACTCATACAATTCATAGTTTTTATAGCGAATAGCATTAAAAGTAAATGCTGTATAACAATAAAACTCAATATGGAGTTCCACTTGTTGATATCCTTTTACTAGAAAGTAGAATATGGGAAGCAGAGTAAAGGGAAGGGCATTGAACAAAGGGGTATGGCTCCCCATATTTAAGTCAAATTTTTGATATCGAATAGCTTTGAAAGTAAAAGCCTCAGAACATGGAAAATCAGAATGGAGTTGCTATTTTGTGATTTCCTGCTGGTGGTGCGTATGGTGCGGTATGAGTTCGGTAACGTGTGCACATGAGCGGGTATGGACACAACTAGATTTAAAACTTCTGTGTTGTTTCTGTGTTTGTCTTTTGTCTTTGTTTTGTTGTTGCGTTTTGTATTGCTACATAAGCCTTTGCTCTCAATTCTTGCTCCCAGAGCGCTCTCTGCCCATATATAATTTATATCTTTTCTCTTGTGGCCGACGATTTTCTCTCTGAGCGCTTTTAGGGTTGCCATATCTTTTCTTACAATAGGATATGTTCAAAACCATTTATTTTGTTTTTATTATGTCTTGACGTTTCTTCTTTGTCTGTGTTGTGCTTACACAATTGAAAATACCAATACATTGAAATGAAATAGAAAAAAAAAATAAAAAAATACTAAATAAAAGCAACCCTGAATCGTCAGTTGCAATAGCTGTATCGCCCTATTCTGCGTTTTCTTGATAAGTAATTTATCAATAAAATTTGTATTTTTCTTTTGAAGACTGACATTTTGCTTGTTTTTCTTCTCTCTAGTGCTGAAGTTACTTGAAGTGATTACGGAAATATACCAATTTTTATAATCTTTGAAAATATTTCCACTAAAAAAAAAAAAATAAATAAGGCCAGTTATACTATTCAGCCCTTGAAAGGACTTCGACCTATCTTCTTATGATCAATTGTGTTGTGCGTGCTATTAAGTTTGTACACAATTGACCGAGACGCGGACCTACATGTTTAACGCCGACTCCGAACGGCGATGAACGGAATGTTCTTGTTCTCAAGAAGCTTTACATGGCATTTTGATTACTCTCTGAGGTTTGCCATTGTCTGCAGAGAGGTGGCGGCCGTACAGGAAAATTATTTTAATTGAAATAATTTTCTGTCGCTGCTGGGATTCGAACCTGGGTCTCCAAAGTTCGTTGACATAGCGGCCACGCATAACCAACTACGTCACGGACGCCACGCCAAATATTTCTACTAAAGATTAAAACATAAAACTTTAAAAATACTTATTGAAAGGCTTACAACACGTTTCATCCATTTTTCCGTAAATTTTCTCATTTATGAAACCTTTATATCAGGTTTTGTTAATCTTCTTTCAAACAATATTTTAACAATGAGTTTGTTTTTGATATATTCTGAAAAAATGTGAAATATTTTTAACTACATTAATACTCAGATGAAAACAAAAATTTTAACATTGCTTCATCAAGAGTTTTAAGAAGATTTCAACCATTTCTAACCCTCCCTGTGTTCACTATATGCTTGCCTACGTCAATTGTCCACTATGACGATTTTGTTAAAGCTATTTCTTCGCTCCTTTTTTTTTGGGATTTAGTTGTAGGTTTAAATAAAAGCATAAAGAAGGTTTTGTTCAAAAATATTTGTAGAGTTTTGCGCAATTAATTTTGGAACAGTCAAAAACGAAAAATTTTTATTTTTTACAAAAAATTCATATCTCTGACCCTGATTAAGAAAAAAAAATGTTCCAGGGAATTTTACTTGATATGTAGATAGGTTTTTCAAAAAAAAAACCTGAATAAGTTTGGCTCCGTTTTAAAAATGATAAATATTTCAACACCTGCAAAATTACCTTTTTTTGGGTAAAAAAATTTTAAAATGTTCAAGTATTTATAGAAAAAAAGCATTGCCTTAAGAGTATCTAATGACCCTAAAAGGTTTTAGGGATCATGTCGTAGCTATTTATGAAAAAATAAAAAAGATTTTGTTCAAAAATATTCTAAAAGTTTATAACTGCTTGTAAATTTTTAATTATCTAAAATCTCAATAAAAAGTTACTTTTGTGTCCACTATGACGATTTCGTACAATTGCCAATTTTGACAGTACACGGCGGACGAACGGCTTGATAGGAACTGATACAGCTTGGCAGTTGTTCATTACAAGGCTTTTAATTTTTTAAGGCGAGGTTGCCAAGTCGCGCTCAAAGTGTATGTCTGAGATAAAGCAACACCGCAAAAAGTTGGAGGACGATATCGTCATAGTGGGCACAGGGATGGTTAAACTTCTCGCATTAAAGAAACCTTTAAAAGAAGGTTTTATCATAATTGAACTTGTATAGATAACGTTTTCGATATTTTTTCTTTAAATGATTTATAAAAAGCCCATGGTTTTTTATGAATAAAGCCGTCAAATTTTGATGACACCATATTTAATCCGACATTTGATAATTTTTGGAATTTTGACTTCAGATTCATTCTCAATGATTCCACAAAACACTCCAATTACAAAATTCGAGTGAAAGTCTAAAAATTTTAGAAGCCATTTTTAAACATTAAGCATTGAAAGCCTTTGTTTGAAGGAAATTCACGATACTTCAAAATACATTTATTTAAAAGTTAGTCGTAAATACTAAAACATTTTTTCTTTTCTTTCGTAATCATTCATTAGGGTCTGGTTTATTTTAGAAAAAAAAAAATTTTAGAAAATCGTCAATAGATGACATAAATAGGCAAAAACCGAAAGACAAGAAGACGGAGCCTAAGTGACTCGTCATACTATTAAAGGTTAACCCCAAGCATTTCTCAAAATGTTTAAAAAGAATCTTAAAAATAATCTTCATCTTTTTATCCTCGTAAACTATCTGATTAAATCTGAATAGCTGATTCCTCTCTGTATAGCTAAGAAAAACAAAATGCAAAACATCATCCTACGGCTTCCATAAAATTCCTCCATTAAAGATGACTCTATTCGTATAAATAAAGCCATTTTCCAAAAACATTTCAGCGGTTTCTCGCTTGCCTGCTAACTTGCCGCATATGTTGCAATGATTCATGGTCACATCCATTCGTTGCTCAGCACTAAGCCTTGTGCCGACAAAATATTAGCCACATCTTTGCAAAACTAAGCAAAGTTCAAATATGCACGCACCAACGAGAACCATGATACAGACAAACTTGTTAAAATGCTCAACAATAATAAATTAATTATAAAAACAACAAAAAACAAGGCAAGTGTTGAGACAAGTGCAACAACTAAACTACTATATAAACAACAACAAGTGCAATAACAATAAAATCAACATACTTGCAGCAAGTGCAACATCCTGGCACTTGCAAGTGAACCTTAATTTGCAATAACTTCTCTTGTGGTCCAATAATTCAGCCAGTTCGTTGAAGCATTCCCTGCAATTGCCGCAAATTAATGTGTCGGGATTGCCTGAAAATAGAAATAAAAAAAAGCGAAAAAAGATGAGCATGTAAATGATGTTAGTTGAGTTTAAAAATTTTTGAGTTATGCAGCTCTAGAGTTTTATTTGTAAGACAAAAAGAAAATGTTAACTGTCTTTTAACAACATAAAAAAGCACCAACAAGCGCCTTGTATTTTTGACTGCTTTAAGTGTGAGTTTTTTTATGGGGTGTTGAACTCGAAAGCTTCTCCCATACTCTAAAAGTTATGGTCATTGTGGCTTAAATATATCATCTTGTTATTTTCAAGGCACTTTAATAATGTTTGACACCTGCACTTGCCATGCTTTCCATACATGGGTCATTTGTGGACGATTGTTATTTAGAGTAATTTAACTATAGCGGGTTTCGAATAAAATAACCGAATTTTCAAGTTCAGAGAAATTTTATGAAAAAATGTTTGGCCGAAAATAAAAATGAAAGAAATCCCAACAATTTTCCTTTAAAATTTAAACGTTGTTTTTAATGTTATAAGACCTTCAGATTTACCTGAATTCAAACCAAAAATAAAAATTGAAATACATCCCAAAGATTTGAGAAAAATTTTGGGAGTGTTATACTATGAAACATGATCCATAATATTTCGAAACAATTTCTTAAATTCTGATTTTGGTAGTTATTTTATTTTTATTTGTCCAAACTTTTTGAAGCTTTATTTATTTTTCTTTCATTTTGGGCGATATTTTTATGTACATGAACCATTTTAGGTGAAGTTCGATGACTCAAGTGTTATTTTTTCTACTGATTAGAGATGTAAGATATTAAGCGAATAAATTTCGACCCCTTGGAGACTTTAATTGATTGATTAAAGTTTGTGCATTAGAATATTTTAGTTTTTACGTCCCATTTTATTAAGATGTTCAGACCGCAGAGAACGTTAACATAAACTTCTGTCTTCAGATGTGTTCCCTGGATTGATTTCAAGTTATACTTCAGCTTCAAAAAACTTAATTCAAACTAATTAAGTTCTATAACCATCTAATATTTTATGAATAAATTCCTATATATTTAGATTGAAGTTATTTTAGGATCTCCTTTTAAGAAAAGGGAACTTTGAGAAAAGTTTTTTCATAAAAATGTTGTGAGAATAAAGAATTGGTAATGTTTGAAACTGAACATTTTTTATTGGTAGATAACCAGACAACCTGATTTATTGCTATTTATTTTAAAATATTGCAAAAATTAAAATTCTGGATATGTAGTTTCACTCCGAAAATTGCAAATATAAAACAAAAATTTAATTATTGGCATAACTTTGTTGGTTTGGGAAATATTGACCGTCAAATTCAAAAAATAGTTTTTTTTTAATTTTTGCGGAAAGTTCGTTTTTTGACATGAAATATCTTTTAAACTATTAACAATTTTAGAGTAAAAAAAAATTACTGGTAGTGTTAGAATGTTAAAAAAATCGTTTTCCACGTTTTGCCTTGAACTCCTAAAACCAAGCTGATTGATGGTATACGTCGGAATGCCCACCTGTATCTTTTTGGATACAACTATGTTTTCTTTAATAACTCGTAAAAGAAAATTTTTTCAAAAAAAAAAAAAAAGTTCAAGGGATCATTTAGCACAACATGATTTTTTTTAATCGGTGTTGTTGGGCATTTAAGGGTTAAAGTCAAAATGATGAAAAATGCGGTGTTTCGATTAAAAGATCAAAAATGTTCCTTAAGGCACTTATTTGCACCATTTTTTCTATTTTAATTGTCCCTCCTATGGGTATTGTATAGTTGAAGACAGTATGAAATGAATTTTTTATTTTTGAAAATAAAACCAGTTTCTCAAAAACAAACCTTTTTATGATTTTTGAAGTAGTAAAGATGATATAAAAAAATACCTAAGCAATGAAGTAATAAGTTCCACCAATGCTAAGATACTTTTGTAAGATAAATTGCACCTTAGGTTTTAAGGCACAAAGTGGGTTTTAAAATTCAACAGACCCACTTTTTAGGTCTGAACTCGATATATGTTTAAGGGTTCCACGACATGGACCGGAAATAAAATAAATAATCCTTTATTTTTCAGGTGATATTTTAAGACTGAAATCGTTGTAGACGCTTATGCCAGAAATCTAGAATATATAACAGTCCGGGCTGAAGAGAAGGACAAATGCTGATTTCAAGATTGGGAATTATATTCAGATCAGATAGCAAACGTGAACGTTTAAAAAATTATTAACAAATTTCTAGTCAGAAAAGCCGTAACACTTTTATGAAAAATTTAGGACAAAGAACATTCATGCCTGAACCATGGGCCTGTATTTAAAGATGAACAACTAAATTTGAATTTCTATGGAAGATTCCCCCTCCCAAGGGGTCTTTTTGGTCTATTGGAATAATTTAGGATGGGGTAAGTTTTTCGCATTTGTGGCTTCCCACTGTGGGGTAATTCATAGCAAAAAGTGTAATCAAATCAAACAAGCGTCTCAGTTACGGAATTTATATTTTTTTAGTTAACAAACAATTAGAAACTATAAAAATCGTCATAAAATTATTAACTTTAATGGAACTTTATTTTTGTTCTCAATATTAATGAAATACATATGCAATATAAAAATATAGAGCGATTGTTGACTTTTTTAAGTTTTTTATATTATTAGTAATCTGACATTGAGTCATAGACAAAAACATCATTATCGTCATCTTCTTCTTTCTTTCATCTTTGATTTGGATTTGGATTTGAGGAGCTCCAAAGCTGCTTTAGGCAAGGTTTGAAATTTTTTCTTTGGCAGCTTTCTTTTTGAACATATTAAAGGATCTGAAGTGATCAAAAACCTCTTGAAAATGTCTTCATTAGTCTTCTGCCTACTACATTTTCGAGCGAAATCGTCCCTGAAGCATTTGAAGTCTTTGTTTCGAGTCTCCTGAGCCTCTTCGGGCAATTGACCTATTGACAACAGTGCATGAGAGACTTTTTCCGGTCCATGTATAAAATATCACGAACTGCTGACGTTTATTATTTTATTATACAAATAAAAGAAAACAAAACAAATAACAAAAACAGCAACAACAACAATAGTAACACTAACTTGATGTACACATTTTAAGTTTCCGTTCTTTTACTTGCATATATCGATGATTCCATATCAATTCGACTATTTTTGAGCAACATTTTCAAATTCACTATACTATTAATATGTAAGCAAAAAAATTACACAAATACAAAATGAATAAAAATAAACAAAAATCTTATCAAATAAATATCAAAATTTTAAATTTTTTCGCCCGAGTAAAACCAGGTATATCATCTAGTTGCAACGGTCAACAACTGCTTAGTATAGCTCCAGCACAACTTTATTTCGAAGAATCATGTCAATTTCTCAATTCGTTTCTGAGTTATACTCTCGAATACTTCTTTAAACACTGCCACAGCAACAACAGCTCCACCTACCGGGTTAAAACCTAACCTTTAAACCTAAACCATCTACAGACCCAACCGCACACACACACCAAATTTCATCTCAAAAATCGGTCCAGCCGTTTATTAGGAGTTCAGTGACATAGCCATGTACAGAAGAATTTTATATATGAAGGTATTTGAAATTTTCGGCAAAAAAGTAAGAAATCTTTTGCAGGCATTTTTTTAAAAAATCGTCAAAAATAGCAATTGTTGGAATCCCAAGCTAAAATTTAGTATAAACCTTAAGAATTGATGTATTATAACGATAGTATCGTTCAAAAGCTGAAAATTTTACTGCGATCACCATGAAAAATGTGACACAACACTTCAGACTAAAAAAATTAAAAAAATTTCATAAAACGAGCCAAAAAAAAGTATACCACAAGAAAGACTCATTCAAGAGCTTTAAGATATATTTCAGATTTTTTTCTGTACGCCTTACGGTTTCGAAGTTACAGCTGTTTGAATACATGCACTAATTGTATTTTTAAATATATTTTGAAATTTTTTACAGTGTATATCTTTTAAAAAGAAATAAAAAATAAAAAAACAAAGTATGCAGATATAATACGTTTTAGGAGAACTATCAACCCAGAGTGTTTAAAAATTTTCAAAAATAGTGATTTCAGAAAAGTGGGCGTTTTGACATGGACTCACGGATATGTATGTATTTCAATTGCATGGGCATACAAAAAATAATATTTTTCTTAAGAACCGCAGAAAATCTGCAAACTTTTTTTTTGTTAACATATCACTTATATTTGTTGTTTCAAAAAAAAAAATAGACTTCCACTGAATTGAGTGGTATTCACAACTATATGCTTACATTTATGTCTAAAAACACACATTTTATAAGCCTGCACGGCAAAAAACATTAAAAATATGAGCAGACACTTTTTGTACTAAAGTATTTCATTTGACATTTCAAAAATACCCGAGGTAGAAGATCCCATTGCTCAAAATATTATACTTAATTAATTTTTCAACAAAAATCACTTGGAAATAAGAAAACTTTTGTGTTTTTTACTATGCGCGCACCAAAAGTAAAGAAAACGTCAACTTTGACACCGTTGACTTTTCTTCAATTATTCTTTCGCATAGTGATGTAGAATTCTATTCTCTTTCGAACGATATCACGGTTGGGCATCTTCTATTTGATTTTTTTAATTAATCACACAAATTGAAATGAAATACTCCAATGTGCGTCCGTGGCGTAGTTGGTTAAAGTGCGTGGCCGCTATGTCAAAGAACCTGGAGACCCAGGTTCGAACCCCAGCAGTGACAGAAAATTATTTGAATTAAAATAATTTTTCTGTACGGCCACCAACTCTCTGCAGACAATGGCAAGCCTCAGAGAGTAATCAAAATGCCATGTAAAGCTTCTTGGGAACGAGAACATTCCGTTCATCGCCGTTCGAAGTCGGCGTTAAGCATGTAGGTCCAGTTCTCGGTCAATTGTGTACAAAACTTAATAACACGCACAACACAATTGATCATAAGAAGCTAGGTCAAAGTCCTTTCAAGGGCTGAAATGGCCAGTTATTTATTTTTTATTTTATAAGTTTTTCGCATTCCTATTTTATACAATTATTTACAACATTTGTGTTTTTGCATGAAAATAGTACACTTCTAGTACGAAATGCATGAAAGCAGTAATGAAACCTGCTTAACCCTTTGACGACATTTGGGACACCGGTGACCCTTTTACTTTCGAATTTTTCCTGGAAAAACTATGCAAACGATTTTTCTTTACAAGGTAACATTCAACAGGAAATGAATGTACCTTCCAGAAAGTACTTAATTTTTAAGGATAGATTCATCCCTATGCCTACCAGACCAACCCAGAGTCGAAAAATTTTTACTTTTTCTCCCCCTTCTTCTTGCTGCAATAGTTTGGGGAAGTTTCGGGCAACCTTCCACTTTTTAACAAAAAATAGCAAAAAAAGATAGTCCGCTTGGGCTATCCATGCCACCATCCAATCTGACGAGACCTATATGTCCCAATGGTCGTCAACGGTAAAAATCTAAGACATATTTGATTTTGTTGAAATGTTCATTTATTTGAAATAAAAATAAATTTGTTTGCATTTTTGATCAATGCATTGAATTTTCATTTTCTTATGATGAAATTTCAAGTTATTTCGATCATTGGCGAAGCAAAATGTTTTTTTGCAAAAGGCACAAATAGTATTTATTCGATGGCCTTTGTGTTGTTTTGAGCAGAAAATACATCCTTACGACCCGTCTCACTTTTGCAGAATTATAGGACAGGGAACTGATATCCGCAAGTTTAAATCTCTTAGGTATATGTCTTACAACTTCGCGATTGGTGACCATATTGATTATTTGAGTAGCCAGTTGCCCGCGGACTTCCAATGCAAATATAGAAAATGAATCATTGCTCGAAGTACAAATTTTGTTGTAACCACAGTGCACAACGGCGGATTTACATGCGGGTTGAAAAGGCTTTAGCCGCCATCCCCCTTGAAGAAGTTTTTGTGTGGGAAAAAAATTGAAAAAAGCGCTAAAAGCCGTTTCAGCCTCCCCTTTGGACTATCAAACTGTTAGATCAGTCCTTCCCCCCTCTGGTGAATCCTAGATCCGCCACAGATTGTGCACACTCAAATCAAAGCGATCTCAGAAAAGACGCAAGTAGAATTTGGTCTTTGATTTGCGATCGTGTTCGTAGTCATACTGAAACAAAAACACAAAATCAAAAGTATAATTTTCTTTCTAATTGTGGTACTTTGGCCACTCTACGACTATTGGTCCAAAAGATATTTCCAAAATAGGTCAAAAATTCTTTAAAAAATCCCAACAATTTTTTTGTTACGGAGTTTTGTCTTGCATCAAATGAAAGATCCGATTTTTTGGAAAATTGAACCTATTTTGTGATATTTTGAATAGTCGTAAAGAGGTCAAAGTACCACCATTGGAAAGGTTATTTTTCAACCTTTCATTGGATGTCAAACATTACGCCGTAGCAAATATAGAAGGCCAGATATTATGATAAAAGTTTTGGGGTTTTTTAACAATCTTTTTACATATTTTGGGAATATCTTCTAACCCCATAGTCATAGTCATCATAGTATAATAGTCATAGTACATAGAGGTCAAAGTACCATGATTGCAAAGGTGTTTTTTTAAACTTTCATTGGTAAACTTTCATAACAGATTAAAAACACAGAGTTCTCATAAAGTAAATCAAAATTCAACCTCAAACTTTTCGTTCGCATACTGTCAACGAGAGAAAATAGTGGAATACATTTTTACCGTTGACGGCCATTGGGACATATAGGTCCCTTGATTTTTCACACTTTTGCAGGTAAAAAAATTGTTTTTTTTCGACACTTTTGTTTAGTAATATGTAGTCGCTTAACACGAATCCGTTGTCGGATTAACGAATTTTACAGTGATTCAGGAGTGATCGTCAAAGGGTTAATAGCAACACACACCACACTCATTCTCGTGATACTTTTTTGCATAAAGTATTGAAAGTAGCAAAAACTGTACTAGTGTTCAGGGATCAAATGACCTTCTGTATAACATACTTTCATCACAGAGCTCATCTAACGAAAAAAGAGCGAAAAAAAGGACGTAATCGGGGATCATATGAGCGTCTGCATAAGAACGGCCTTAGTGGAAGAGACTTTATAAAAGCTATAGACTTAGCTGGGTAGGATATGTGTACGCAAAGAAAAAAAACAACGTTTATGTGAAATCGTTCTTTGCAAACGTTTCCAACAGTTGTCATTATAATAGTCAGTTGCGAGAAACGCGTCATTTAGTTGCAGGAAATTAATTTCGTGACTGATTTTTAAATTGCAGCAATTGAAAAATTTGTTTTTCCTAACTGAAAACTTCGTTTGTTTTCCCTTCGTTGCATAAACACAACTCTTTTAGTTCAGAGTTACTTTTTGGACAAATTATTTATATAATACGCGGACGGAGATAGCAACAGAGATGCGATGAGTGCAATCCATAAGAGAAGATCGGACATAGGGAGAAAGATAATTAATATAATAAATAATAATGACCGAAATAGCTTGCGGTGTACATATATAAGATATATTTTTAAGTTGATAACTGAATATTCCTTTGTAGTAAATACAACTCGCAAACGAATTGTAGTTGGTGAATTTTTCAGTTGCGGTAAACGAAAAATATCTTTGCGTGTGGCTCTCGCAGAAGTTTCCTCTGAAGATTTCCGCTCACGTGCTCACCATTCATTCGTAAGCCTGTCTGGGTCGCTACCTAAGTCGATGAGGTTAGTTTCTCGTATTTCCACTTTATACCATTCTTGAAAAAAAGAAATTCAATTTTAGAATTTATTTGTAGATGTCCCTTTAGAAGAGGAATAGTTTTCATATTTTCCATGTGAAAGAGCCTTTCAATGGCCGTTCCTTAAAGTCTTGGGCTTAAACCACTGTACATCACACAATCAAATCGTCAGACCTACACAAACAGCTTGTGTATCATCTTAGGGCAGAGACTCCAATACTTTCTGCATATTCTTCTGCATGTCTACAAGAAAGCTTGATTCTCCTTATTATGTGGTCTTTTTGTAGAACCAGGCTATTTTACTGACCAAAACAACACCTAAATATTTGGCGGAAAGGCAAAAATTGAATTTATTCCATACAAGGAAGGGCTATCTGAATTGAACTTTTGAAGGCTGTTTAGAAGTCTCAATAGCTCTCTTTTAGAATTTACGGATAAACCCGCTTTCCAGATATGTTGTTTTCGAATTTTTCAGATGATGGCTTTTATTTTGTAATGAAATGCTTAATGTTGGCTTAACTCCGAAATTCTTCAATATTTCACTTAAATTTATTTAGGAATTGGTTTGAGAAGATTGTTTTCAACTTATCTATTCGCAGAATTATGGTTTGAAAGATATCAACAAATGTTGATTTTATGCCAGTTGACTTCCTCTGATGCTTATCTCGATTAAAAGTAATTTGTTTTGCCGTTATTGAGTAGCTCAGAGCTACATTCACAGGGCACCCAAAATTTTTAGAATTAAGAAATCACCTTTTTAATATGGCAGGGCAAAGATAACTTTTATGATATAGAATCAAAATATAAAGTTTGCATTTTATTCAATGTTCCATAAATTAATAAATTAAATTAAATATATAATTTATAAACAATTGAGTTTCAAAACACCCCATTTTATTTTAACTTATTATCGCTTATGGCTTTTGACACGTGTTCCTATCAATTGGAGAGGCCACACAAGATCGATCCATGAAATCTTCCCTCTTAAGCTGAACTTTCTTCTGATTAAACTTTTGCTTTTTCTTTCGATGCTTCTTCGGTATTTTGCGAGAGATGAATTTCCCATGATTCAGTCTTCTCGGTTGTTTCTTACTCTTCTTCTTCCTGCCTTTCGACGAACTATTGTTATCCTCAACAATACCAGTGCTATTTGTAAGCGCATTAAAGGTACCGCTTAAATGGGCCTTCAATGCATTAAGTATGCCCTCCGACTTTTGGTTTTGATTTTGATTTTGGAATAAGTTTTGGTTTTGGTTTTGGTTAAGGTTTTGATTTTGGTTTTCCTGATGAAAGGAAGTTATTTTTTCCCTTGCATCATTCTGCACGTTTCTTGCGTTTTTCGCATTTTTTTGGTATTCTTCGGATATATTGCGTATCCGTCTTTCCGCATCACTTTCAGCGTCAACAGTATCAACACTCTTGGACATAAACATTGAAGATGGCCAGCAACTTGCGCTCGTAGCTGTATCATTACCATTAGATTTGTTCTTGCAGATATCTTTATCAATGTTGAGATTTCTGTTCGAATCGCGTGTAAAGCACGACTTATCCTTAACCAACATAGCGCTCTTGATGTTCAATATACCATTCAAGAAATTTTTTGAGTAGCCCATTATTACTGGATTGTAGTTGCTGCGTGAAGCTTTATGTGGTCCATTTGAATTCTCCTGGCCATGGCTGTTCGCTATCCATAAGAGTAGCAGAATGAAGTTGTATGTGAAGCAGTCCATGCTGCTTGATGAAGATTTTTAAGCAGTATTTTTAAATTTGATTTGACACTTCGAGACTTTTCAAAATTCGAGACTCTATCAAAATATAAGCAAAGCAAGTCGATAACAGAAAGAAAAATTTGAAAGACAGACAGATAGACGTACAGGCGCAGACTACTGGGACAGACACTGGCAAATTTGACTAAGGATCGAATACTGAGCAAATTGAGCAGGGACAATATAAACAACAACAACTACAACAACAAAAAAGCAATTAAACTTACTGTAAACTTTGTATGGTCCCCAGTGCTGATTCGATGTTAATTGCTCTGGATGCTGCTGTGGTTGCTGCTGTATTTGATGTGGCGGCATGGGAAGCAACGGTGTCTGCTGCTGCAGCAGCTGTGGGCTGACATGTTGCTGCAATAGCTGCGCCGTATTGTTTACAATCGACAAATGATCGCCATTTGCTGCTAGGCTGTTGTGATTAACAGCAGCAATCATAGCTGATTGCTGTTGTTGTTGCTGTTGCTGTTGCAAAAATGCACTGAGGCTGTGATGTGGCGATGTTGGGTTTGAGTTGCCGTTGGCTGCTCCATTTGTAAGCAAATTTTGCTGATGCAGCAGCAATTGTTGCTGTGGCAGTAGATTGGCCATTGCCGCCATGGCAACAGCAGTGACTTGATGTTGTTGCTGTTGCTGCTGATGATGAGGATGATGATGTTGCTGCTGCTGTTGTTGCTGGTGATGATGATGATGCTGCTGCTGTTGATAGTGTTGCTGCTGCTGCTGTAGTTGTTGCTGATGTTGCTGTTGTTGCTGTGCCACAGCAACCGCAGAGTTCAAGTTGCTGCTATTAACCGCATCGGCCAACATGCGAGCATGCGTTGTCGACATGAGACGTTTGCGCTTTTTCGGGCGTATTCCGGAGGCGCGGAAGAGCGTGGATGAGCAGTAGCTGTCATAGAAGTAGTCCCTGTAAATAAAAGAGAAAAGAGAAGATTTAACATTTTTTGTTTATGTTATGTAGGATGTCGGCTGTTCTGAGCTTAACAAATAAACCAACCAATATTTGTCTGGGCCAAGACATTACATTTTTAAGTAGCTAGAGTTAATTGAAGACTTAAATCCAAAACGGAAGCAAACAAATACATTAAACTATGATCGCATAATTGTTAAAAAAAAAATTTGATGGCGACAATTTAAAATAATAAATAAACTCCTTACATTTAGCTAAGCTGTTATCTATCCACCCCAAAATGTTCGCACCCTGCACAAAAAAGCTCAACTATTTTGTAGCGTAATTGAATTGCAAACAATGAAAAATGCCAACCTATGGCTGCCAACAAAATGTTGCCAACTCAAATAAATTTGTCAACTTCGACGTTGTTGGTACGAGTATTGTTTTTATTGACGCTCCATTTAACCAGACATTGTTTACAAATTACGTTGACTGATATCATGAAACTCCCCGCCTCCATTCAATTCACTCAACTACAACAGCAACAACAACAACAAAAACTGTATCAATAAACCGTTATATGCTTGCCAAAAATCGTCACATTGCCCCAGAGGACACTTCAAATAGTCGAATGAACACACAAAGTATAAAAAAAAGGTAGGTTCAACGAGTTTCCGTCCGTCCATTCACAAGTTGCTTCAATCAATATTTGATTTGAAACATTCAGCTGGCAACACTGTGTGGCACTTTAGTTGCTCAATAGCAATAACCCTTTCGCTGCCCTAGCTATTTAATGTTGTTAAACACTCAACCCTTTTTTGCTGCAAGAGTGCGGGGAATGGGATGGATCAAAGGCAGTGATTGATATTAATAACAGCACTACACACCGCACTGTGGGCCCAATTGTGTTCAGTTCAGGTTGAGTGTTTTTTGATGGTCAGCCACAGGCCGCAGGTTGTAGCCGGTCAACAAAAGCCACATTGGTGGCAGCTTCTGTTTCAAACTTTGCAATGGAAGCAAAAAAAAAAGCGTACCATAACCACTTAAGGCCACACAATTGGTCACAAAATGGTTTGATTTTGATCATTTGGCTAATTCTTTATTTTATATCATTTGACCCCAATATTAGAAAGGTCAAAAAGTTTTGATTGAAGAGATTATGGAAGGCTTTGTATAATTTCAAAAAAATATTTCGAAATACATACTTAGAAGTTTTGAGAAATTTAAGGAACTTTTAAGTTGTGAAAGGTTGTTGGTAATATTTACTATAATAAATGAATTTTATAAAATTTATATGTAAAACAAAAAAAAAAACAAATATTACCTTGAAGTCAAACTCTCCAAGTTGAGAGGGTCAGAGAAAGTTTAAGATAACAATAAGTTTAAGATAACAATAGTTAAGTTCGTAGCCCAGTTCAAAGGCAAGTTTGAAGTCATTTTCGAAAACAATTGCGAATCAATTTCGAAGTGAAGTTGGAAGACAAATGAAGGCAAGATTTGAAGAAATCTTAAAAGTTAGGATCAAAATCAAGTTCGAAGTAAAATTTCAAGCTATATTCAAATCAAGTTTGAAATCATGTTCGAGTTCAAATCAGGTTAAGATTGTTATCATGCTTGAAGTTAAGTTTCTACAATTCTTGTTGAAGTTCGAACTCAAGTTGAAATAAACTTCGAACTAAAGTCTTATGTAAGGTCAAGTCATTAGTCATCAGTAAAGGTTGAAGACAATTCGAAACCAGATTCAAAGTCGATTTCGGAAACATTCGAAGTCATGTTCGAAAATATTCGAAGTTAAGTTCGAAAATATCCGAAATTAAGATCGAATATATTCGAAGTTACTTTCAAAAAAATTCGAAGTTATGTTCGAAAATATTCGAAGTCAAAAATTTCGAAAAAGAGTTCAAATTCATAGTTATAAATTAGTTTCGAAGTATCTTAGTTTAAGTTTCAAGCCAAATTATGACAAAAATATTGACTTAAATTGAAGTCAAATTCAATTCAAAGTCAAAATCAAGTTCCAAGTCAAGCTCAAAGTTTGAAGAGAGAGGAGATTTACACAAGCCTTATCTCGAAATCAAGTTCGAAAACATTCGAAATCAAGTTCGAAAACATTCGAAATCAAGTTCGAAAACATTCGAAATCAAGTTCGAAAACATTCGAAATCAAGTTCGAAAACATTCGAAATCAAGTTCGAAAACATTCGAAATCAAGTTCGAAAACATTCGAAATCAAGTTCGAAAACATTCGAAATCAAGTTCGAAAACATTCGAAATCAAGTTCGAAAACATTCGAAATCAAGTTCGAAAACATTCGAAATCAAGTTCGAAAACATTCGAAATCAAGTTCGAAAACATTCGAAATCAAGTTCGAAAAAAATCGAAATCAACTTCGAAAACATTGAAAGTCAAAAATTTCGAAAATGAGTTCAAGTTCTTAATTAAGTCTTAAGTTAATTTTATAATTAAAAAAAAAATCAAGTTCGAAAATATTCGAAAATTTTGAAAATGAGTTCAAGTTCTTAATTAAGTTTTAAGTTAGTTTCGAAATTCAGTTCAGTTTAAGTTCTAAGTTAAGTTAAGTTCGAAGTCTAGCTCAAAGTTTGAACAGAGAGGAGTTTAACACAAGCCTTATCTCAAGTTCGAAAACATTAGAAGTCAAAAATTACGAAAACGAGTTCAAGTTCATAGTTAAGTTATAAGTTAGTTTCGATTTTCAGTTGAAGTAAAATTTATATGAATGAAGTCACAAGTCAATTCAATTTCAAAATTAATTTCGAAGTCAAGCTCAAAGAGAGAGGAGATTAACATAATATTCTCGCCTTATCTCAAGTTCGAAAACATTCGGAATCAAGTTCATCGAAGTCAAAAATTTCAGAAACGAGTTCAAGTTAATAGTTAAGTTTTAAGTTAGTTTCGAAGTTCAGTTCAGTTCAAGTTCTTAGTTAAGTCAAGTTCAAGTTAAGTTAACAGCCCGATTCTGCTTATTTGATATATTCACCTTATTGAATATTTATCAAGTATTGACTATTTATAAAGATTTGGTATTCTGTAATAGAAAAAAAGCTCTTTAATTGATAATTTTGTCAATATCTCATTTGCTATTGATAAATTTATCAAGAGAGTTGTGGTTGCTCGTAGCAGGCAATATCAAGGTTAATATTAACATAATAATATTAATAATAATAATTATTTTCTACAAATTAATACACTCTTCTGGAACATAAGGAAAATGAAAGCAGAAATCGTTTTAATTATTGCTGCTGTTGTTGTTCGTATATCGAGTGTTGCTGCTTTTCACACTCCTCTCTTTGCTTTTCATGCACCTCAAGCTGCTTCTCACGCTCTGCTCTTTGTGTTATGCTATTAATGAGAACAATTAGCTGTTAACATGAATTCACCTCCTCTGGTGAATTACGAAAACTTTGTTTTTATCAAGGCTGCTGTAGAATACTAAAAAAGGTTTCGCTTGATAAAATTCTTTACAAATTTTATTGATAAATTACTTATCAAGAAAACGCAGAATAGGGCGGTTAAATTCATGAAGTCAAGATAGTCAAAGTCAGTTCAATTTCAAAATCAAGTTCGAAGTCAAGCTCAAAGTTTGAAGAAAGAGGAGGTTAACTTTAAAATCAACGAATATTCCTAAAGAAATAATTCAAAAGGACAGTTCTTCTCATCTATGACTTCTTTTTTTAAAGAAGCGTCGTTGATGTGCAAAGCGAAGCCAGTGACTATAAACAAATTTTTGGTTTGTCTACCCTTTGTTGAAAAAGTCAAATAACTCAAACAGTTGTCACCATAACCTCAACATTCGGAGTAAAATGTCACAAAAAGCGACCAGGACCACTTCAGGCCTTGGTAAACAACCAAAATAAAATGCAACAGCAAACCCCTTTACCAGTCGAGTTCATTCCATTTTTGTTTTTTTTTTTTTATTTTGTGTTTTTGTCAGGAATGTATTTTTGTGACCAAAAATCGGAGCAACAGTAGTGAGGCAATACGGGGGGTTAGAGAAAAATTCCAAAATTTTTCCAAAAAGTTATACATTCTTCAGCAAAAAAAAAAAAAAAACAGAGTAAAGAAATAAAGAGAGCGGTACTTGTACAATTTATATTTTTGCACTTGTCGCTGCAGCAAACGATTTATTTAGTAATTTTCGTCGCCATTTTTATTGTATACGCTGTTGAGTTGTTTGTTGTTGGTCCTGATGTTGAGTTATTTCGTTAAAACATAAAACTACGGGCGGCACCAAAAGCACTGCCATCAACACCAACGATAGTGGACGTCAACACTCACATACAAAACACACAAGCACACACTAACTTAGGAGTAGCAATTCGTATACGGGTTCTGAACATGTAGTGTGTTGACTGAACACTCCAATCTACAAACTCATACTTAAAAAATATATCCAGAATAACTGTTAAAACAAAGCAGCAGCGCAAAAGGACATTCGAGTGATGAATTGTTGCGACTGTTTTATGCACAAGGACCACGACCGTAGCCAAAAGGACCCTTGCCTAAAGTTGGGACGTTTGTGCATGAATACCGAAATTAAAATACAGTGTTGAAAAAATGTTTAATGACATGTAAATAAAATAGATGAGTGTAGAAATTGAAAATTTTGTTTTGTAATAAAAATTTTATTCTGAACATACGAGTATGATGGGTTGCTGGCCTTGCTTGTCAATTTGTCAACATCAAAGTCACTACATTTGACTATGTTAAAAAATTCAGGTTGTTTAACTCTCCATTAAATTGTAACTTGCCTAAATGTACAACATTAATTTTCCCACTCGTCAAGTCAAAAAATATTAAGTTTCAATTTCAAGTCGAGCCAGGCAACGTAACGTCACAGTTATCAAATCGCATAATCAATCAAACTTATTTGTTCGTTGTTTTTTTCTTGCTCAACTTTTACGTCATATTAAGGAAAGCCAAGTTAAAATTCTGAGTGAACGCAGAATTCTGAAGGGTGCTCAAACTCCAGCCAACCGCACCCAAGTGACGCGTCTGGAAGCCATGTTTACAAAATGTTGTACAAACACGCAAACATAACTTAAGAAGGTTCATTTCAGTAAATAGTAAAAAAATAGAAAAAAAAAACAATGTATAGAAAATCGGCTCGATCTACTCACCAGTCATTGCCAGTTTTTGTTATATTCTGACGTTTGCGTCCGATTTGATGCGCCTTGGGCTCGGCTACCATGTTGACGTCTGCAAAGAAAAATTAATGATGAAACAGATGTTAAATTTTTAATGGTAACAGAAAAGAAGCATTTATTTATCTAGAAAATTAATATATCACTTAACTAAGTACTACACAGAGAAAAAGGTAACATGAAACTTTAAAATATTGTCATGTGTAATATTTCTATGGTTTATCATTACCCCAAAACGAAATATTCAAATAAAAAAATATGCGTTATTTAACAAAATATCGTTGGAATCGTGTTTTAAGAGAAAACAAGTTTGAATGAACTATTTTACTGTTTGATTCAAACATAATACTGTTCGATATTTCATGATACTTATTTCATTTCAGTGATAACAATCCATATATTGTTAAAAAAAAAAAACCAAAAATCGCAATGGAGCTAAATCAAGTGTATTTTTGGTTGGATTAACCCATTTTGAGGTTGATTTTATCTCAATGTATGATCGAGATAAATGTCACGTTTTACAACTCTTCTAATTCAAAAAGTGTGCATGAACCAAGGAAAGTTATCAAATATTTAGTCACCTCTGTCAAAGGCCAGTACTGATTTCAGTTCATTGTCTTAAAAAAATTTTTTGTTTTAAAAAAGATCTCTATAAAAAATAAAAGAGTTTAAAATAAATACACACACACGCGTAATTCCCGCTGAGGTCAATTATAAACGTAACATACACTTTTATTAAAATTTAGTAAAGGTAAATATAATTGATCATAAGAAGCTAGGTCAAAGTCCTTTCAAGGGCTGAAATGGCCAGATATTTACTTTTTTTTTTAAAGGTCAATACATCTTTCTTTTTATTACGGTATAGTTTTTCCAACTTTCTTTATTTTGATTTATACAGTCATTATAGAGGATATCGAACTCCCCAATAGCGAAGACACCTCTATAACAAAATTTTTTTGAAAAAAACTGTAATTATTTTATTTTTTTTTATATACTTGGACTTCTCTTTAGAGAACTCCACACAAACATTTTTTTTATTTAGAATAACTTCTCTGTAACGAATTTATTCAAACGCAACGTTTGTACGTAAATTTTGTTTTATAAAAAAAACTTACGTCGAATTTGTTTGCCATCGTTTTTAGAGACTCGTTTAGCTCTGCAATTAATACTGACATTTGCGAAATCGCGTAGTGGTGTTTCCGAAAACATTTTTGAATATATTACCTTGTTGGAAGATTTCGTTCATAAGGAAAAAGTCGAAGGCGCCAAGCCTACGAGAATTAACAATTTTTTCCAAAACAATAAATGTAATGAACATATAATTTTACATACATACTTCTATGTACATTAGACCATCTCGAAAAATAAATTTCCCCACACACCAGATTAGCTGGTCATTATTGGAGTTATTATTGAAAGAAAGTTTCAAAAAAACTTTTTTTGACCGAACGTAGGGGTCGCGCATTGACATATGTCTTCATAACTTCAGTATTTACCTTTCAATATTTAAGAATGATATGTCTATGATTTTGTCTCAGGAAGACCTATTTTTTGGCTGTAGGACTTATTGACCTCAGTTGACTCCTTATAGTACTGACCCACCGGACCTCAATTTCTACCTTTTCACTTTTCAAACCAATGTAAACAACACAATAAGCGCACTTACTTCAAAACGTCGTGAGTACGTTAATGTTAGAAAATGTAAAATTGAAATGGAACTGTCAAAACTCATCTGGCAATGCTTAGTATTGCCAAGGCACAAGATATAAAAGTTAGCCCTCTTACATGAACTAGTATCGCCTTTGGACGAAAATCGACAATATAAAAATTGAATTTTTTTTTTGTATTATTATTGAAACATTTTTTTCTTTCTTCACTCATGTGCAAACGTAACCGAACTCATACCGCACCATACGCATCACTCCATTCTAAGTTTTCATGTTCTGTGACTTTTCACTTTGAAAGCTTTTCGATATCAAACATTTCGAAAGCACCCTACTTCCCATACTCTTCTTTCTAGAAGAAGGATATCTCCAAGTGGATATATCTCAACTTTATGTTGAGTTTCATTGTTAAACGGCATTTACTTCCAAAGCTATTTGATATACATAAGAACTTTGAATTGCGGCATCACGCCCCCTTGTCTAATGCTCGTTCAATTTTTTCAGTCGAAAAACACGACTAAATATTAAGTTCCTACCGAGTTTCAGTGATTTGTAACTTATTGTTCGAAACTCATACCTAAAATTTGGGCTGCTGAAAAGTGACACGCCCCTCTTTCAACGCCCATAAAATGTAACCAGTGGAATGGTACGCATGATTTGAGGTCTAATACCGATTTCCGAGGCTGTGTGACCTATAACTCTAAAGCTATTCGATATCGCCAATTTGGGTTGTATGGGATGTGCCACGCCCACCATAGATATTCGGTACACTCCTTATCTCTACTCTTATTGATATAAAAAAAAAGTTATTATAATCGCTTGAGAAACACGGGAGAAAATAATTCTTAACTGTTCTGCCTACGCCTATTTACATATAGATGAAGGCGCGTTCCATAAATAATGGTAATGCAGTTATTTCTTAAAAGACTGTAAAGTGTATTGTGCACTGAAAGAAATTGTGTTTTATTCATTATATATCCTTTTTAAAAATGATACAAATACATGTATTTAGACCCCCTTCCCCCCACCTGTATTATAAAATCTTTAACCGACTTCAAAAAGGAGGAGGTTCTCAAGTTCATTGGTTTGTCCGCTATTTTTTTTTTTTTTTTTTAATGTATGTACAACGATAACTCCTAAAGCACTTGCCCGATTTCCGTAATTTTTTGTCAACAGATAGATACTATGAACGCGGAGGTCCTTTTTTAAAAAAGTGGGCGATATTCGACAAGGGGACGTGTCAATATTAGAAAAACACTGTATTTCAGTTAATACAGACACTAGGGTGCTGAAATTTACAGTAAAAAAAATACTGGGGTAGGCAGAATTATTACAAATCACGGTCAGTTAAGTGGGCGTTATTTGAAAAATGGGTGTGCTCATATTAAAAAAACACTGTATCTCGAATAGTATTGACACTAGGGTACTGAAATTTAGTACAGGGGTAGACACAATTTTTAAAAATGACTGCTAATAAAGTGGGCGTTATTTGAAAAAGGGGTGTGGCAATATTAGAAACTCACTATATATCGAATAATATTGACACTAGGGTTCTGAAATTTAGTACCTGGGTAGGCATATTTATTACAAACTAGCTGATACCCGACGCGTTGCTGTCGTAGCGGAAATGATTTCTATCTCTATCTCTATCTCTATCTCTATCTCTATCTCTATCTCTATCTCTATCTCTATCTCTATCTCTATCGCTATCTCTATCTCTATCTCTATCTCTATCTCTATCTCTATCGCTATCTCTATCTCTATCTCTATCTCTATCTCTATCTCTATCTCTATCTCTATCTCTATCTCTATCTCTATCTCTATCTCTATCTCTATCTCTATTTCCATCTCTATCTCTATCTCTATCTCTATCTCTATCTCTATCTCTATCTCTATCTCTATCTCTATCTCTATCTCTATCTCTATCTCTATCTCTATCTCTATCTCTATCTCTATCTCTATCTCTATCTCTATCTCTATCTCTATCTCTATCTCTATCTCTATCTCTATCTCTATCTCTATCTCTATCTCTATCTCTATCTCTATCTCTATCTCTATCTCTATCTCTATCTCTATCTCTATCTCTATCTCTATCTCTATCTCTATCTCTATCTCTATCTCTATCTCTATCTCTATCTCTATCTCTATCTCTATCTCTATCTCTATCTCTATCTCTATCTCTATCTCTATCTCTATCTCTATCTCTATCTCTATCTCTATCTCTATCTCTATCTCTATCTCTATCTCTATCTCTATCTCTATCTCTATCTCTATCTCTATCTCTATCTCTATCTCTATCTCTATCTCTATCTCTATCTCTATCTCTATCTCTATCTCTATCTCTATCTCTATCTCTATCTCTATCTCTATCTCTATCTCTATCTCTATCTCTATCTCTATCTCTATCTCTATCTCTATCTCTATCTCTATCTCTATCTCTATCTCTATCTCTATCTCTATCTCTATCTCTATCTCTATCTCTATCTCTATCTCTATCTCTATCTCTATCTCTATCTCTATCTCTATCTCTATCTCTATCTCTATCTCTATCTCTATCTCTATCTCTATCTCTATCTCTATCTCTATCTCTATCTCTATCTCTATCTCTATCTCTATCTCTATCTCTATCACTATCTCTATCTCTATCTCTATCTCTATCTCTATCTCTATCTCTATCTCTATCTCTATCTCTATCTCTATCTCTATCTCTATCTCTATCTCTATCTCTATCTCTATCTCTATCTCTATCTCTATCTCTATCTCTAACTCTATCTCTATCTCTATCTCTAAGTGGAACGACTCGTGTAAATTGATAACCAAATTTCGAGGCTATGCTACTTATAATTCCAAAGTTATTCGATATCGCAAATTTAGCTTGTATGGGCGGAGCCACACCCCCTTGTTCAATGACGTCTCAGTTTTCTAGTAGAAGAATATCACCCAATAGTAATTCCATACTGAATTTCGTTGTTAAACGACGTTTAGTTCCAAAGCTATCTGATATCAAAAATTTTAAGTGTATGGGCGTAGCCACACCCCCTTTTCCAAAGCCCATCCCAGATTTATAGTATAAATATATCACCAAGTGGAAACTCCATACTGAATTTCATTATTATACGGCATTTAGTTCCAAAGCTATTCGATATCATAAATTTGAATTGTATGGG
>OX030952.1:92740403-93106599 GCA_943735915.1 Pherbina coryleti
CGGTTTGACACTAGAAGTAAATGAAGAAATTGGCAATTTCAGCACTTGAATGAACTTTGATTGAACTTATGATCAAATGTTTAACACACCCGGCCATAGTCGCCACAATTTTTTTTTTAAATCGTTCAGCTGAATAATTTAAATAACATCTGAATTGTAATTTTTCAGCTGGTAATTTTTTTTTTATATTGGTCCAGAAATTAGGTTGGAAATTTCTCAGCTTGTTTAACATATTCGCTGCCGAAGAAAAAAAGGGAATTTTTTAAGTGGTTCCGTCTGAAAAGAACTTCTAACAAAAGTTCATATAAAAATGATATCGTCAAGGATATATGTCTGACAAGACGATTTTAAAAAGAGCTCTGTCTGGCACACTCAAAATCATTTAAGGCACTATTTAATACATTTTGTCAGACAGAATATCATTCTGCTAAGATCAGAAACTTAACGCTAATTAACGCAATTTCATGATTTTTTTTTAGTTCAGACATGGCAGCAAATACCATTAGTGTTAGTATAAAAAAACTGAACTTCATCCCCTCTATTATATTTCTTAACTTGTTACTACCATTAAGCAAACACGGCAACACGAGCTCGAAGAGCTCACTACATATTAGTGAATGGCTTATTGTTGTTTTTTTCTATTTATATAATTTTTTGTTTCCAAAAGTGTAAATGTTTTCCCTTCTTTCCGCCAATGATATCATCATGGTCTTGTGAATTGTTTACTTGGCAAATCCAGTTCTCGTTAGTTCCCCCCCACCAACGTAAGCTACTTCCTCTCACCGTGGATATGATAACAAATTTTTTCAGTTGAAAATGATGAGATAGCTATGTTGATTTTGTATTTATTTTGCTGTATTTCTTAATTCATTCCGGACGTTCAGAATGGCTGAGGTCATACGGTGATCGTGTGAATGCTCTCCTACACTTCGATCGGTGGTAGGTCACCAAACAATCGTTGATTATCTTTTATCAATTCCAGATATTTGGGCCTATTCTGCGCAATCTTTTATGAAAAAATTCTGTTATTCTGTTATGATTTCCCATACAAATTTTTTAGCTGTCAAAAAATATGCTATGCGTTCTAAATTCATATTCTGCACGACAAAATCTGCTATGAAATCTGTTAAAAATCATAACAGATTTTCGAACTGTCAAAAAATCTATTCCAAATTCTATAATTGGTATTCAGCGCGACAAAATCTGTTATGAAATCTGTTAAAAACCATAACAGAATAACAGACAGATTTTTGAGTCTTTTATCATAACAAATTCTATTAAAGTGACAGTTTATTTCTGAAATGGATATTTATTTGAGAATTTCAATAAGAAATTCTGATAAAAGGCGAAAAATGTAAGTAAAATAATTGTTAAGTATAAATATATGCATATGTTTATGTTCAATTTAATGTTTTAGACGAAACCATCGAGCAACTCTGCTAGAGTTGCAGCTTCAAAGCAATCTATTCGAGCTTCCTGATGTGCGCTTCGTGCAGCTATTTCGTTAGGACAAGGTGAATGCTCGACTACTCATGAACAAATTGGAACCAATCGTGGAACATCCAAAGTCTGTGATGACGAAACTCGATATTTAAGCTTTTATCTTTATTAATATGATTTTTTTATCTTTATATCTTTATTAATATGCACTAAACTTGCAATTTTGCATATGAACTTTGATATTTAACATCTACTTCGAGTATGAAATTCAACCATCGAATAAAAACCAAAACAAAAGCGAGTATTTTCTATTAAAACTATGACGAAAATATTTTTACAAATAAACATTTTATTGGCTGCTTAAGACTTTGAATATACTTTGGTTTTTTGGCCCAGTCTAAAATCATTTCTTGCTACTTTTAAATATTTAAGTTCTATAAAAACATTTTATTCTTCAACATGTATTTATAGTGTTAACACTGATTAAACATTTATACAATTTAAGTATAAAATACCAAATACAAATGCTTTAGCCAACACCCATTGTGTTGATCTGCAAACCTTAAAAAATTTGTTTGCTTGTTTGAGATCACAACAGGTAATGCGTTGGAATCCTTGGGTGTTCCATAGCTGCCATCCGAAATGACACGTAAGACGTACTGACCAGCAAGAGTGCCGTGCTACAAATCGTGCATATGATTGCAAGCAGCCTTAGCGGCAGACAGCCTACATGCGGAAATCACAGCAGCGCCACGCTTTTGCACGGTCTCATCAAATTTTCCCTGCAGTAAGTCGGCATCCCAAACTGATTTTATGCACACTGTCTCATTTCTAGCATCCGGGAATTTAGTCGAAAAATTATTTTTTTTACAGCAATCTGTGCACCTTAACATCCGTACATGCGTGCATGCAGATCCACCGTCTGGCCCTGCATCTTATAAATTTTCACGTTCGCCGAGAACATATCCTTGCGTTCCAAACCCTTACATGGCATTGAACTAACCATGAAGGCAGCGGCAACATCCTCAAAGCCCATAGCTGCATCAGTTGTTGGTACAACTTGCCGTAGTAGAGGTAGTCCACAATCGGCTAATCCCGTAACGACACCCTCGAGTACACCAACCATAGGAGGAATATCCAGCAAATGCAAGATGAGAAGCAATTTGGCCAGCAGCGCCGGCAACAACATGAATTGGCTGCATTTGTAAACTTGTTTTTTTTACGATTTGCTTATGAACTCCAGAATTTAAAGACGACTGAAATATACTGAATAAAATAAATTGTTTAATTTATAATTAGATTTTGCATAAAACAACCCTTAACTTACTTTTTCGCTCTGCATTTTGTTGACTATGAATAAATTTATTTACAACAATCAGCTGTTTCATAACAGAAGTTAACGGAATTGTAATAGATTTTTATTTTCGAAGATTGATAACAGGTTGCCATAAAAGTTCCATACACTGAATACCAATTTTAACAGATCTTTTATGATCGGCATCTGTTACGATTGATAACAGAAAATGCGTAACAGAATAACAGATTTCGCCGAATAGGCCCAATTACAGTGATATCAACTCGGTAGTTTAACAGTTCGACCTGGCTCTTTTCCAACTCTATATAGCGGGAAAAATTCAAAATACAGTTAACTTAAAATCTATCAGTTTTTGAAGACTTTATTATTTGTTTTATCGGACCTTAAAATATGAATTTTATGGAAAAAAAATGTTTAGCTTTCTATACAATAAGAGGGCTGAATGCAAAAAGTGATATGCTACTTTTTACATTTTAAATGTATTAAGTTTTAAAACATAAAAATTTTCTTTACAATTTTTTTTTTTTTAAATATTGTCTATAAGTCAGTGACATCCTTAGTATAACGTCTAGTTTTTTGGTATTATATTAGATTTATTCATTATTTATTCAAACTGTCATATATTTGCTAAGATATCAATGTTTTTATCTGCCAAATAAGAACTGACAGCTTTTTATAGTACCAGAGCATTTTGAAATTGACCTGTAAAAATATCAGGAAAACAAAAATAAGTCGAATTTATAAATGTATTTCATTACCCAAAAGTTATTTTTAATTTCTCAAACCTTGGAAGAGAACAAAAATATGACGTATTTTAACTTGAAAAATCGTCCCACCCTCTATTATTTTAGTGAAGCGTTTCTGTAGCGATTTTAAAAATTTAATTGATTCTACGCTGCGAAAGTTAACATCACTGTCTATTATAAATGCGTACATCCCCGTTCTCTTTCTCTCTCTGTCTGTTTTGTACTTTATATATTTTTGTTAATAGTAACCTTCGATTGTTTCTTGGAATTTCTGAGCAATTCACAAGATGTTTTTTTTGCCTCATAGCAAACACTCATTTCCATAAAATTAACAGCGCTGCCATGGTATAATAATACATGGTAGCATTGACAACTGCTTATTTTCTCTTCAACAGGAAAACATAAATTGTCAAAAACAGCTTTTTGTGGAAATACATCAGCAGCTGCTGTGGTTGTTGTTTTTTTTCACTTCAACGTTTTCAACATTGCTTGTGTTTTCAATGGCGGATTGTGAGCGCTCTCTTTTTGAGTATATTTTTTGACAGTATATGATTTCCCAAGCAACTGTCAATGCTACCATGTATTATTATACCATGAGCGCTGCTGTGAATTCAATCCCATTGTTGTTATATTAAAGCTATTTCCGCTTTAAAGGCACTTAACGACACAGTTCGACAAATTTAAACATTTTCGTTGTAACAGTAACAACATAGTATATTTCTGAAAGAGAACATTATGTTGCCATTTTTGCCGAACAATGTAAGAAGTCCGTACAACACTTGGTTTCTTTAAAAATTTTATTAAAATTGCATTTTTGTTCTACAAAATCTTTTGTTTCATCGTTACATAATGCCCGACTTCGTCTTCCATCTCTTATTCTCTGAGATCTCTTATTCTCTGAGATCTTTTATTATCTGAGATCTCTTATTCTCTGAGATCTGTTATTCTCTGAGATCTCTTATTCTCTGAGATATCTTATTCTCTGAGATATCTTATTCTCTGATATCTCTTACTCTCTGAGATCTCTTATTCTCTGAGATCTCTTATTCTCTGAGATCTCTTATTCTCTGAGATCTCTTATTCTCTGAGATCTCTTATTCTCTGAGATCTCTTATTCTCTGAGATCTCTTATTCTCTGAGATCTCTTATTGACACTGATACTGACACTGATACTGACACTGATACTGACACTGATACTGACACTGATACTGACACTGATACTGACACTGATACTGACACTGATATTGACACTGATACTGACACTGATACTGATACTGACACTGATACTGACACTGATACTGACACTGATACTGACACTGATACTGACACTGATACTGACACTGATACTGACACTGATACTGACACTGATACTGACACTGATACTGACACTGATACTGATACTGACACTGATACTGACACTGATACTGACACTGATACTGACACTGATACTGACACTGATACTGACACTGATACTGACACTGATACTGACACTGATACTGACACTGATACTGACACTGATACTGACACTGATACTGACACTGATACTGACACTGATACTGATACTGATACTGACACTGATACTGACACTGATACTAACACTGATACTGACACTGATACTGATACTAGTACTGATACTGATACTGATACTGATACTGATACTGATACTGATACTGATACTGATACTGATACTGATACTGATACTGATACTGATACTGATACTGATACTGATACTGATACTGATACTGATACTGATACTGATACTGATACTGATACTGATACTGATACTGATACTGATACTGATACTGATACTGATACTGATACTGATACTGATACTGATACTGATACTGATACTGATACTGATACTGATACTGATACTGATACTGATACTGATACTGATACTGATACTGATACTGATACTGCTACTGATACTGATACTGATACTGATACTGATACTGATACTGATACTGATACTGATACTGATACTGATACTGATACTGATACTGATACTGATACTAAATATTGTATTGAAAGAAATTTTATAATTCCTTACGGAAATATAAATCCATCATAAAAAATATTTGAGTGGGTAGACCTAAAAAATACTTCCCAGAAAGCATAAGTAAAGGAGTTCTTATATTTACTCGGCCGAACCGAAAGTACCCCCACAGTCGTGTATAATATAATATCCGAAGTTATGAATGCTATTTTAATGACGTCAGATTTTATGGAGGATAGGTGTGGTTTTCATTCAGTTTATCCAAATCTCAAACATATTGTACTTTTTAAATATCAGGGATTATGTGCAAAATATCAAAACAATACATAAATTTTAGTAGAATTTATGAATGTTTTTCTATTTTGATGAGAAGTCATACCAAGTCATACTAAAGTATGTATACTTTTCTATATCTACCACGCCCCTTTTGTAACAAGGATGCTTGACCTACAAAGTAAAAAGTGTGAACTACAATTTTTTTTCACTTTCTCATAAAATTTATTTGGAGTATAACTTTTCTGAAATACAGTACACGTCCAATATAACAAATACCCGATTTAACAAATGGCCAATATAACGAACGGCAAAATCTCTTCAGTGACTATTCTATATAACGAATTCAAATATTTTGTTGTCATTGATTTAACGAAATACTGTAGATCTGTTGCTGTAGATGAGATACTGTTGCTGTAATCTCATCTTCCAACATTCTGCATACACAGATTCTTTGGTTTTTGTTCTTGGTACTATTATAAATTCCTTTGAATCAACATTTCGTTTTTTGGACTGCAAAAAAGGAATGAGTGGTGCGTGCAAAGGTCAGATGTCATTTTTCATGCGTGCTTAAAGTTCTATATAAAATAATATTTAGCAATGGCAAGTAAGCGAAAGAGTTTTAAATTAAGGAGAATTAATTAAAAAAAAAGAACAAAAAATGCAAATATTTTATTAATATATAAATAAAAAATGAACTACTTAAAACTATATTTGTTTAAAATATTCATTCGATATAACGAATTTTTCGATTTAACGAAAAGGCTGGACAAAAAACCATTCGTTATATTGGACGTCTACTGTATATCTTTTTAAGAGGATCTTCGTGATGGTCCGGATGTATCAAAATCTGCCAGATCGATCCATTTTATAATGGACAGAACTTTTTTTATCAATATTGCTAGTGATTTGAACCTTTTAAGGCAGATACAAAAAAGGAAATGTATTGGGTTATAACGTAGTTCATCAAAAATGATCAGGATGATAAACACTTTCTGAAATAAAACTATGGTTACTCTGCTGCAAAAATGCTGCTAGACAGTGTAATTACGTGCTTGCTATGGAGACTTGTTTTCTACGTTCTAAATTTGCCTAATTTTTTGTTTTTTGTTTTGATGCTTTTATTTTTTCTAATTCTATATTATGATTTTTATTTGTTTCGCTGTGGATTTGCCTTAATTTTTGTTTTTAATGTGTTTCTTGCTCATTTCGCTTCAGAGTTTCACCAACCATGAGAAATCATAAAAATGTAAAACTGGGATTGTTTGTTTTCTTACTTCCGTTCAGAGCGGAAGACATGCAGTGCACCATTCCATTAGCAACAATAATAATACCAACAAGAAAAACAACAACAACCACAACAATAACAATAACTACATGTATTATTTTGCCCCATGAAGTCATGACGGAAATGTGTAGAAAAAAAAACAATAAATACTATAAAAAAAACTCAACTCAAAGCGTTGCCACCGTTCACAATGAATTTTTTTAACTATTTATGTGGCTCTCTTTTCAAATTTCCAGCTCAAAATATGTGATTCATAGATTATTTGGATGTTCAATTTAGATGGAGCATTAAAAATTAATGTCATCGTCACCTTAGCGTTACCACCTAATTATATTTTGAATACATATTCCAAAGTTTTGGACTCACTCTGTGAACTGACTCACTTTGTTACTATATCGGCAGCCTGTTTGTATGCAAGTCTTTATGTTTATTTTCTCTGTACTTTCTGTCTTCGAAAACAATATTCATCCATTCAGCTTTGCCATTTTCATTGTTTTTAGTATTGCCATAATTTTTTTATTTTTATTCATTTTCTATTCAATATATTTTTACCTGAAGGCTTGTCATGTACAATTTTCTTCGTGCCTCTTTTTTTCTTATGTTGGCTGCCTGACTGCTTGCCTGCTCTTTTGAACTCATTATTTTTTTTGCGCCCCTCCACTCTTTTTTATTTTGTTATGCTTTCAAGAGAAAGTCTGCAGCTGTTGCATTAAACTTTGCTGTGCATTTAATGCAGTTTTTGCAGTTTTGCAGACCCGTTAAAAACTACTTTCGCAATCGAGCCACTGCACAACGGTGTCGAACAATTGTTGTTACCAATTTTGCTTGAACAAACACTAACATGAAATAACGGCAGGCACATGAATGAAGAGCGAGAAAGATAGAGATCATCATTCAAGCTTGTGTAAAAGCTTTTATTGCATTTTAAACCATATAAAAAGAAAATAAACTTAAATAAAGTACTTTTCCAAAAAGGTACTCTTAGAAAAAATTAAGTTTTTGAAGTTAATTTTCGTCCCCTTTAGTGAAGAATAAAACATTTTCACCTCTTTGAATGATTCAATTCACCAAATCTTCACGTTATAAGTACGATTAAGGTCCGCTACATAAACATAATTCATCTAAAACGTCCATAAAAAAAACTTTTGAACAAGCCTCTACCTCGTTATTGGCTTGTTTGGTTCACTATAGAAGAAAAATTTATTTTTATAAAAGTAAGCCTAGGCGAAAATTATGCAAGTGTGTTTCTTTTTGTCTCTGCTTTGAACTCGCTTTCACATTTCTAGTCGCAAGAGTACGAAGTAATTCCGTCGGATAGCCTGATTTACCGTTTGTTGTGGTTTTTTATTTATATACTTAATTAAAATAAATCTTAATTGAATTTTGTGGTTTATATAGTTGTGACTTTTTGAATTCAAATTTATCGTTGAATTGAATTTAGTTATTCTTTAAAAACAAAAAAAAAACATAAGATTGTATTAAATTTGAAATCGAGTTTTATTTGTTTTAAGAAAAAACAGCACAATAACAAAAAATATTGAAACAACTTTGAGCTTTAGGCCAAGTATGTTGACAACAAGACAACATGAAGATAATCAAGGTAACAACCAACAACAACAACAACGGCTCTGTATAGAGCATTGGTGGGCATTCTTACACAGCCGCAATCTTGGCGTTTATGAGTATTTGTGCATTCAAAAGCTTTCCAATGTTAAAACAGTGTGTAAAAAGCTTTAACAGCGTACGTGTGAAGCGTACGTGTGGCGGCAGAGAAAGCTCTTTGCCCGCGAGCGACAGAATGCCCGACATTGGTATAGAGAAAATCACACAGTTTCGTTGGCCGCTACACCAACCCATCAGTAGTCTTGCATGACTTTTCACTGTTATCCACTCGAGCTACTTAGATCCTACTTATACTGCCAATGTGCCGAGAAAGTTACCCGGAAGTTTATTTGACAGAGAGAACGCTTTTACATTAGTAACTGTGTTCTTAACTACTTATGATGCACCCTGTGTCAAGATTAACCTTGATCGTGTCATTCTTTTAGGCATAGCCTTAACCATTATACAATTATACAAGGTAGGAATAACAACTGGCTATTTTCTCACGACTGTCTTGCACCGACTGTCATTTGCCTGTATATTTTATTTCGATTTTGTTTTGTACTTTTTTGTTCTCTAATTTATACTAGTAATGACAGTGAAGGTGTGTCTTTTGTGTGCTCTGAGCCCCAAGTCAGATTTAAGAATGCGAGAGATCGATTACGCCGAGATATTCATCTCCCACGACAAGATTTTCTGCTTTCGCACTTCCCCTCCTTGATGGCTCGTGGTGTTCTTACAACACGCGGACAGTCGATTATTCCACCAGTATCCTCAAACAACTTCACAGTACGATCCACGCAAGGTCCGAAAGATTTCTCCTCTTTCCATGCCACATTTTTTTTTAGACCAACTATAACAACACGATTTTCGAGCGAGCCTTATTCCATGATTATAAACAACCGCCGCCGAAAACTTTTTCGCGAAAAAGAAGCATAAATGCTAAATGTCAAATAGGCGAGGGCGTTCAGTGAGTTCACTCACAGTGAGCACATTCAGTCGTGTACCAAAACATGAGACTACTAAGTAATGTGCTCGGAGTAAAAGGACGGATTTGGAAAATTTTGAAAATTAACAAAATGGTGGACTTCTGAAAAACAAAATTCGTTTTTGGCCTTTTTTCTACTTCTGGTTCGAATTTCAACTGACACAGCACATTTCAATTGGTAATTGTAATGATCGGCTGTCACTTTTCTTCAGACAATTGCAATACTCTGAGAGTAAATAATACCAACCATGTAAAGCTTCATGAGAACATATTCGTTAGTCGTTCGGAGTCGGCATAAAAAAACTGGGAGGTCCAGTTTACGATCATATGAGTACAAATATGTAATAACATGCAACAATTTGATCAATAGAAGCTCGGTCAAAGTCCTTTCAAGGACTGAATAGGTCAATTTGTTTTTTTTTATCAGGTGTACAAAAAAGATTTAAAGGATTTTTTAAGATGACATCAATAGTTTTAAATCAAACATGCTCACGTAGTGGCCCGTATGGCCCGCGTGGCCCTTCATAGAAATTTTTTTTTTATCTTAGTTTTGTCTTCGCGATGGGACAAAATCATAGAACGTCACATTTTCCAGTCAACTTTACAAAAACAATGCATGCAAAGCCAAAATAAAAAAAAAAAACGCATACTCGATGATGTCCATTACTTATGTATGTATCGAGTAATTTTCCATGACATGTGATTTTAGCAATATTTTGTGAGCAACATTTTGTGTTTTTGTTTTTTTTAAGCATTGGCCCGCGCTTAAAATTTCTTGGGCCTCACTGTTTTAAATCGAATCGGACATTGTTGCAATTTCATTTAGAAGCCTCATCATTGGGCGCTCTTTTTCACTATGTGTCGTTTCGCTGAAATGTAAACAACATACTTTTTGTGTGCTTCGAATAAGTCAACTTTTGTGCCAACAAAACACAATTTGCGGGAAAGTTTATCGAATGCTGCAAGAAGTTTACGGGGAACATGCTTCATCGATTTCTAAATGTGCGTTCTGATATAGACGTTTTAAAAGTGGTGATTTTAATACCGATGACAAAGACCGCGAATAACGGCCAGAAAAGTTTGAGGATGCCGAATTGGAGGCTATATTGGATGTACTCGTGTCAAACGCTAAAAGAACCAGCAAAAGCATTGGGAGCGACTCAACAAGCAATATCTGTTCGCTTAAAAGCCATAGGAATGATCCAAAAGCTAGGATATTGGGTGCCGTATGAATCGGAGCCGAGAGACGTCAAACGCTGTTTTTTCACTTGTGAACAGCTGATCCAACGGCAAAAAAGAAATGGATTTTTGCATCGTATTGTGACTGATGATAACCCCAAGCGCAAAAAATGACACGGGCCGCCCGGCTATACGCCAAATTCGACCCCAAAGCCGAATATTCACAGTGGTAAAGTCATGCACTGTATTTGGTGGGAGAAATTGAGCGTGGTGTACTATGAGCTGCTACAACCGAAGCCATCACAGAGCAACTACCGAACTCAATTGATGCGTTTGAGCCGAGCATTGAAGCAAAAACGGCAAGAATGCGAGAAAAGGCACGACAAGGTAATTTAAACGCTCGGCCACATGTTGCGCAGCCGGTCAAAACATACCTTGAAACTCTGAAATGGGAAGTCCTACCGCACCCGCCGTATAGCCCAGACATTGCCCCTTACGATGACTATTTATTTTCGTCAATGACGAATGCCCTTGAGGATCAGCACTTCCGCTCTTTTGAAGAACTCCAAAATTTGATCTTGCGATTCATGGATCGCATCAAAAGACCTATCGTTTTTTCGAGATGGTATCCGAAAATTGCCAGAAAGGTGGGAAAAAGTAGTGGCTGGATAATACTTTGAAAAATTAATTTGTAACAAACTTTTTTTTACACCAAATTCTTAAGAAGTAATATGTTTAATCTTTAGGAGTATTATATTATTGTGCATAAATTTTAAAAGTAACTCTACCTCAAAAGGTTATTAATATGGAGCATATTTGGATGAAGCATATATGGACTACGAGCAAGCAAAAGGGTTACATACACTTTTCTGGTCGCCAAAAAAAGTTGGAATTTTGATGTTGGATTCCACTTTTCTTCCACTTCTGAAACAGAATACGTCGAATTGATAAATAAAGTAGAAATAGCAATAAACAATTTGATTTATTGCGATATTGCTGCATTAAAACATTCTATTAAAACATCTGTGGCAGCGCAATAACACACTTAACTGCTTCAACTCAATAAAGTAACGCAGCGCTGCGATACCTATATCTACTAATGTGGCCAATG
This sequence comes from Pherbina coryleti, assembly GCA_943735915.1. Classification (NCBI taxonomy): domain Eukaryota; kingdom Metazoa; phylum Arthropoda; class Insecta; order Diptera; family Sciomyzidae; genus Pherbina; species Pherbina coryleti. The sequence continues at coordinate 92,752,342 of OX030952.1, forward strand.
CTGGTGGTCTTGCCTGTTGGCTATAGAAAAAAATCTATGTTGATCATTGATCTCACGCTCGTTCTTTTTATACGCTCTCCGCTGATTGTATTCCTTTAGGACCTTAACAATAAAAGGAATGCGAACAACATCAGCTTCAGTTTCAGCTGGACCCGCACATTAAAATCTCTTCTCACGAAGTTCAGTGTGTGCTTGTGTAGGTGCCTCCCCCGGTAAAACAGGCAGGCACTCTTCTTTTTTTTTCATCCTGTCTACCAATATCTGCTCGTCTGCCGACGGACAGATGAAGAGATGGAGGTACTGGCATTGTATGCTTCGTTATCGTCTGTCGCGACTGCCATCACGTTGGCCTTTTTATGCTCTGGCAGAGCAAAGGCGTCGGCTTGTGTCTAAATTTCAAGCATGGAATTCCCAGAATTGTAGTGATTACTATGTGCATTAATATGTAGCATTGTATATAAGAATTCCTTGGATTTCAACGACCTTAACATAAGTCGCAAAGAGGTATGCTTTATGTTAGTTTTGGATCAGGATGGTAGAGCTAGCTGAAGGTTTCGCTGAGTCAATCTTGTTCCACAGCTCTTTTGTTGTTGTTGTCGAGAGACTCACGCGTTTTTCGACTCATTCGTTAATGTTTTACTTGAGCAGGCCTGGTCGGCGTTTGTTGCCCAAAATTATGATGCCTATTTAGCGATAAGCGGAAAAACAACCACTTTGTCCAGCGGCGATGGTGGCGGCGACCGCAAAGCTGACTGCTTTCCTATTTTCATCTTGCAGGCCCTTTTCCTCTCTCTAACTACTGATCTTGTTCCTTTTAAATTGCTGTCTTCTCTATTGCCTATTTTTTTCGTCTTGAGTATCATCCAATTTGGTGATTTTCTTAGATTTTCATTGATCTTTGCCGCCTACTTTAACCGTGGGCCATAACGTAAAATGATCGATCGCACCGCACGATCGATTTGAGCTCGATGTCTGTCTTTGTACTGCAGCGCTTTTGCTTCTCTCTCTTTCTCTCGCTCGTTCTGGCTACTCAAAGATGCTGTAATCGCATTTATAATCTTTGTTATATATGGTTTTTGTTGTTGTTTTTGTAATGTACTTTTTAAGTACATGACACGATCATCGACTGCATTTCTTGGAAGGACAGCAGAAATGTTATTGTTTTTCTTTTGCTTCTACTTCTTCTTCTTCTTCTTCCTCATATTGTTGCTTAATTTTATGCTTAGGTTTATTTATATTCAGTTGTATTCTTCCTCTTCTATGCTTCCATGTTGCATTCGTTAAACGCATGATCACTTCACTCGCTCGCTCACGACTTTGCTTCGATGGACTCTATGGTTTCTTCCAACTAAGTCTTGAGGGCCTCTGAAGCGTACAACTTGAGCTTTTGTTGTTGTTATTCTTTTTGTTGTTCTTATACCCAGTCTTGTCAATTGAGCTCTGCTTCTTCTTCTTGTTTCGCTTCGTTGTCGACGACTCGTATCACCGCATTCCAATCTCAGAATGAACCTAAAAGACATTAAACAAAATAACAAAAAAAAAAAACAAATCAAAATAAGAATGAATAGAATTGATAAATTCCCACAAAAATGTGTTCAAGAAGTTCTTGAATAACTAGCGATTGGCGGCAGTTCTTGTATTTCTTGTTGTTTTTGTATCTACGATCAGTTGCGATCGGTCGAGGTTTTCCGTTTTTCTTTTTTCCCTTCCTGTATGGGCTTGAGTACCTTGAGTTCCCTACCTTTTATCAACCTAACCGCCTTCAGCGAGTTACCTTCATGTAGTGAGGGCAACCAACCTTCTTGTTGAAGCAGCGCGTACCCGTCCAGTCCAGGCAGCAAACAACCAACCAACCGAGCAAAGTTGTCTAACTGCATTCCAATGTATTCATATGCTGCAATTGATTTTTTTCCTCTTAGTTTTTTTACCATTCTTATTTTGGTGTCTTGCAGCACTGCAGCAGTCTCTCATTCTTTGACTTGGTCTGTTTTTCCATCGCAGACTTTGCCTCACTAGTGCATTAAGTCTGTTGGTGCTAAGACGCACGTAGTCAAGAATAGATTCGCTTTCGTAAAAAATCCATAGTGGATTAAGTTCTTTATTTTTTGTTTTGTTTTTTGTCGTGTTTATTAAGTATAAAATTTGGTTAATCACTTGCATTTAAATTTGTTGAATTTTTTCAAAAACATTCCGAAAATAAACTGTGTCCAAATTAGGTGAGTTTCTTTGTGGTTTTCTTAAATCCAATAAGCATGAGTTTTTTTTCGTATAAGTTTCTGTGTTGAGCATATTGTCGAAAATGTCTTAAAATGTCTGCCAGAGCAGTTTTTCACATAAATTATATAAAATTTGTTTAATTGAACTCTTTCTCTATAAGTGAATTCACTAATTTTTTGTTCAAAATAATTCCCTAATTTTTAACATGCTTCTCTGTATTTTGACATGAAAATGCATTTAAAAAATTTCAAGTTGTAAAAAAAAATCGGGTACAAATGCAATGATCTTCACTTTTAACCCGCATCCATCGTTTGCATCAAATTGATGCAAATTCTTGAAACACATTCATATATTAAAAACAAATATGCATATTTAAATTCAGAATTTTGGCTACCTTCCTAAAAAATCAAAATAAACAAGTGATCAGTTCTACAGTTAGAGATAGTCTTCTACTTATCGCGATAGAATAGTTAATAAATTGAAAATATTCCCATGAATAATATTATCTTTTTGTATCTGCATCAAATTGATGCACAAGGTACTTTTCGTTTCTAGAAATTTCCGATGGATGCGGGTTAAAATATAAAAATATTTAAATTATATAGTGCTAAGAAGGAAATCGATGTGTCTGTATTATTTTGACTGACTACTTGTGGAGGAAAAAGATAAAACTCTCTTTAGTTAGTGATATTTTAAAAACTGCTTTTGAGAAGTCTCGAAGGCCCATCTCTTTTTCAATTTCAACCTATAGATCTATTTCAATCGCAATCCCAATTCCAATCGAAGTCTAGATTTCAATCTACATTTCAGTTCTCTATTTCAATCTCAATTTTAAACACAATCAAAACCTTACTTTCAATCGCATTCTCAATTTGTTAATTTCTCTCTCTTTCTCAATTTGTTAATTTCTCTCTCTTTCTCATCTCTCTCTTTCTCATCTCTCTCTCTTTCTCATCTCTCTCTTTCTCATCTCTCTCTCTTTCTCATCTCTATCTCTTTCTCATCTCTCTCTCTTTCTCATCACAATCCTAATCTCATTGTCAATCCCAATCTGACCCCATCATACTGTATCACGAAGCAAGACACGAACTTCATAAAAGAAACGATCAGCACTACTATCTTAAAAAATACAATTTAATCTCTATTTAAATCTAAAACTTAAACTCAAACTCTAATTCAAATTCAAACTCTAACTCAAACTCAAAGTCAAAGTCAAAGTCAAAGTCAAAATAAAAATCAAAGTCAAATTAAAACCCAAACCCCAAATCAAACTCAAACTCAAAACCGAAGTCAAAGTCAAACTTAAAGTCAAAGTCAAAGTCAAAGTCAAAATCAAAGTCAATCTCAAACCCAAACTCAAACTCAAACCCAAACTCAAACTCAAACCCAAACTCAAACTCAAACCCAAACTCAAACTCAAACCCAAACTCAAACCCAAACTCAAACTCAAATTCAATTTCAAATCCAAACTCAAACTCAAATTCAATTTTAAACCCAAACTCTATCTCAATTTCAATCTCTCTCTCTTTCTCCTCCCTCCCTCTCTCCCTCTCTATATCTCCCTCTCTCTCTATCTCTGTCTCTCAATTCCAAATTTATCTCTATCTCAATTACAAAATCAATTTTAATCTTACTCTATCTAAATTTCGATAACAATATCAATCTAAATCTCAATCTTAATCACAATCTCAATCTCATTCTCAATCCCAATTTAACCGCATCTTTATGTATTCCGAAAAACGCACTATCGTTCATGCACTAGATATGTTACATGCAAAGCTCGTCTTTGCAGAATGAGAGAGAGTGAGATAGAGAGAGTGAGAGATAAAGAGAGAGAGAGAGTGAGATAGAGAGAGTGCGAGATAGAGAGAGTGCGAGATACAGAGTGAGAGTGATATATAAAGAGATAGAGAGTGAGAGATATATAGTGGCGTCCGCGGCGTAGTTGGTTAAAGTGCGTGACCGCTATGTCAACGAACCTGGTGACCCAGGTTCGAACCCCAGCAGCGACAGAAAATTATTTGAATTAAAATGATTTTTCTGTACGGCCGCCACCTCTCTGCAGACAATGGCAAACCTCAGAGAGTAATCAAAATGCCATGTAAAGCTTCTTGAGAATAAGAACATTTCGTTCATCGCCGTTCGGAGTCGGCGTTAAGCCTGTAGGTCCATTTCTCGGTCAATTGTGTACAAACTTAATACACGCACAACACAATTGATCCTTAGAAGCTATGTCAAAGTCCTTTCAAGGGCTGAAATGGCCAGTTATTAATTTTTATTTTTTTTTTAGAGAGTGAGAGATAGAGATAGAGATAGAGGGAGACAGAGACAGAGAGAGTAAGAGATAGAGAGAGACAGAGACAGAGAGAGATAGATAGAAATATAAATAGAAAGAGAGAGTGTGAGAGTGAGATTTCAGAAAATTTCAAATTATCGTGTATAACATCATTTCTTGTCTCACAAGAGCCCCAAAAGAGCGCTTGGGGGACAATTGCTTTTTTCCATGATTGACAAAAAGTGTGAGTTGGGACAATGTTACACGGTAATGGAATTATGACGGCTTGTTTTGGAACTATATCAAATTTGGTTCCAATAAAACCGATTTTGCTCCAATCATACCTAGCTGCCAAATGTTTTATGAAGCTGAAATTTTTCTAAGATTTGAACAAATTCTTGGAACATGTTACTAGGTTATTTAATACGCCAACTGTTTGCTATGGTGTAACTTGAGTATTCCTCTTGTTGATGAGTGAGGGTGAACAAAATGCCATTGCCGATTTCTGGAAAACAATAATATTACAAACAACAACAACAACAACTACAAAATAAACATTTTTTAATAAAACTCAAGCAATTGCAATGGATTTTATGAGATTCCATTAAATTCGAACCACTTCAATGCAGCCCACTAGCTAGTCAGCCATTTAATTCCATGCCTTCCTCAAATCATTCACAAGTTGTACTTTGGACGCTGGATTTTTTTCGTGTTTTTGCTCTTTGCAAATTGTTTTATTTTTACTCGTTGTTTTGCTGCGATGCTTCATCTATTTAGTCTAGCTTCCTTTGATGCCCTGCCAACTCTTGCTCCCAAACAAAGTCCATCGTCCATTTGTGTGGCGCACAAATGTGTGAAGCATCATTCTCATGCTTCGCTAGCAAATCCTTGCCTTCCCTGCTTGCGCCTTAAACCAGTTACGGATACCAGCGCAACTGTCCTGTTCTGACTTCCAAGCCACACAGCATCTTGGCTGCTGTGCTTGCTTCCTGCTGCTGCTCTCCGCGTTTGCTTCTTCATGATGTACTCAGCCTTCATCATCATTGTTACAATGGCTCATTCCGTCATATCCGTCTTTTGGATCATTTTGGAGCATGTTTTTTTCCTTTTTTTGTTGTGCTGTTTCTCGTGTTTTCTTGTGTAAAATCTTGCTCTCGTCGTCCTCCACCTTCTCCTAGTTACAAGAAGTTTACGTAGGCGACAGTGTTGCCAGATAGTCGGATATAACAGACTTTTTACGATTTCCAGACTTGCATCCGATGATCCGATATTTTGGCAAAATCTTCAGATGCCATGATGATTTTTGGAAAAGAAATGACAGTCTTTAATTTTTGAAACATTTGATAAGAAATCAATTTTAAAAAATTTAATTTTCTATTAACTTAATTCATAAATTTGTTTGATTTTGATATTCACAGTAATAATATAAATACGAAATCATTTTGAAAATCTTTGAAATATGAATTCGGTTTTTGCGATTTATATGAAGAATAATTTTTTGTATTGAGTTCATGAGAGATTTCAAAAAAATCTGACGAGCTGAGTAAAGATTTCAATATTTTATCATGGCAACACTGGTTGGTTCCAAAGCAATGAATGTGCATTGAATATCCTCAGTTAGCCAGCCAGCATCGGCCTCAGTCAGCTTCAGCTGCTTTTTTGTTTTATTCGCCTAGCTGTCTATTCGCCTAGCTGTCTGTCTGTCTGTCTGACTGTCTGGGCTGGCGTTATTTCCATTGATGGTTTTTGCTGCTCTGCTGTTAACTTTTTTGTCTTTCCTCTCTCTCACTTACATACTCAATCATTGCACTTCACTCCGTCTCTTTCCCACTCACATTTAAGCTGACAGCATTTGTTGCTGCGGTTTCTTTGCTATGTTGCATTATTTTAATGTTGCATATGTTTTTGTTGTTGTTGTTGTTGTTTTTTGTTGCAGCTTCAATGAGCTGTTTGACTGCATTCCATTGAAACTTTCTCACAGTCTTAAAAACCCCCAAGTTGTTGTTCATTGTTGTTGTTATTGTTGTAATTTATGTTGGTGTTGCTGCTGGAGCATTTTTACATTGGAACTGATGGGAACGGTTTCAGTGCGCTTTGGTCGAAAACCATGTTGAGCGTGTTTTAGCAGTCGAACGATGCCAGCTTGTTAGCCAAGATAGTCAGCCAGCCAAACAGCTTGCATGCTTATTGGTCTGTTGGCTTGTCATGGCCTAGCTCGACTCTTGGCTTACAGCCTACCTGCCCGTTCGACCGCCCGCCCGCCCGCCATCACAGCTTCTTATCTTCTGGCCAACTTAATGCTATAAACATAAAATACAATCTCCTTTCTTAAAAGACCACCATGCCGCCGCCACCGCCACCACAACAGCCATTGAGTTGATATGAATTGACATAAAAGCATAAATGCTGTAGCGCTTTCGGTAAATCTCTGTAGTGAGCTTTTTGAGCTTTTGTTTGAAAAAAGAATATAAAAATTTATCCAGTAAAGAGCGAGATTTCAAGTCAAATGGTTAAAAAACTAAACTTTTAACTTAAGATATGTATGGTTAAGAAATTTAAATAAAATGGGTTTCATCTAGTTATTTGTATAAAGTGTGTTACCAACAGAGCTTTGAGTCTGCTAATTTTTATCATCTTTTAACTAAATGCTATTCAATTGTTATTAATCTTCCGAAATCTTTTTTAAGATTCAAAATTTTTTTGAGTGCATCTGACTTTGAAACAATGTCGGGCATTCTGTCGCTCGTGGGCAAAGAGCTTTCTCTGCCGCCACACGTACGCTTCACACGTACGCTGTTAGAGCTTTTTACACACTTTTTTAAGGCAGTACCAGGTGAGACTCGAAAGCGTGGTACTGTGGAGACTTATCATTGTCACTATCATTATTATTATTATTATTCTGCAAATAACGCATTTTCATGTGCCACAAACATTTTGTGCAGTGCAAAACACACAACCAAGAGGCGCGGACCGTTCAGCTTGAAGTTTCAGCGCAAACTGATTGAGAGAACTTCATGCATTGGTCGTGTACGTGTTTCGATTCTCGAATAAAGCTTTCGAGTCTCACAAGAGCAGTGCACTTGCAGTAGCACTTCAAGCGAGAAGGTTCGCCCCTCTTGGTCGTGTGTTTTGCACTGTACGAAATGTTTGAGGCATATGAAAATGCGTTATTTGCAGAATAATAATAATAATAATAACGATAATGATAGTAACAATGATAATGATAGTGATGATGATAGTGATAATGATAATGATACTGATAATAATAATGATGACAACAATGATAATTACAATTTTTATCAGTGCAGAGAACGAGAGAGCTACTAACACAAACACAAAAGTTGAAAATTGTGGTAGTATGCGTGTGAACACCACTGCTCTAAACAATAAAATTTATTAAAGTTACAGCTGTTCAACCTGCTGATGATACTTTTCAAAAGAATTTGTTGTTTCCGTTATGTTTTGTTTTAAGAATAGGCCAAATTTGATTTAGTTAAATTAATCAATTTGTTTTTAATAATTATTTTTATGAAGTTGTATTGTTTATTATTTGTTTTTATGAGTTTTAAGAACTCATTTTATTGAAAAAACATATAAATCAAGCAAAGTTTAAAATTATAAGTTTTACAATGAAAGCTTTCCTGAAATTGAATTAATAACAAAGCTTTCAACTGATTCATTGACATTCTGTTAAACGACTTGGACAAATTAGGGGTATTCTCTATACCTAGCATGTGCCGTCGCACCTTGCAAGAATAGCAAACGACATTTGCAATGTAATAAATAATAAATAAATAACTGGCCATTTCAGCCCTTGAAAGGACTTTGACCTAGCTTCTTATGATGATCAATTGTGTTGTGCGTGTTATTAAGTTTGTACACAATTGACCGAGAACAATTAAGTTTGCAATGTATGCTACAATAAAACCCATGTATAAGACGATGCATTAAAGTGTATTATAGGAAATGCAACCCTGTGTGGAATGTTTTTGTTAATAGTTTGACATAATTATTTAGATTTTTCAATTATTTTGTTTTCGATGAATGCTTTAAATACTCTTAACTTTTTTAGATTAAAAAACATTAACGCATAAAATGCTCAACCAGCAAAAAAGAAAGAGACAACAGCCGAATAGAAAGTAGAATGATCGAGAAGTGCAGCTTGCAATTTAGCTGTTTATTTTACCATGTCACATTTATGCAATAGGGCGCTTTCGGTCCGTTGCATATTTTCGCATAGGATTCTTACAATGCGTGCTCTTTTAGCAATTGTGCTAGACATAGAGAGTACCCCTATTATGTTAGGTCATCTAATTTGTATTTTGCCTAAAGCTTTTTTATATTTACCTCTTAATTGAGTAATTGAGCTTTAAACTAAGAAGTTAATTTTTTTACTGAAAAGGATATTTTTAAATAAGGCAGAGCAAGTTTTCTGCCTAGCCCACTTTAAACTCCTGAAGAGCTTAAAGCTTTATATCCACTGTCACGGTAAACTTACAATGAATTATATAAAACAGAAAGCTTTCCTGTCGTAGAAAAACAGGAAAACCTTGCTGACCTAGCACTTATTGAACTTTAAGCTTTTGTGTTGTCCTATAAAACAAGTTTTTTATATTTATTTATCAAATGCTGTAAATTATATGGTTTCAACAATCAAAGTTTCTGCTTAGCACAGCTTTAAGTCGGAAAAATTTCAAATTTTATAGCGCTTAAAGCTTTTTTCTCGCAATGAAATAGTGGAGTTTCTATATTTTACAAAGCGAAAAGCTTTAAATAAAGCTTTTAACGTTTTATTAAGGTCATTTGACTAGTCCTTAGCTCTGTCGCAAATGTATTTTGTGAATAAGATCGAATAGAGTTTGCCTCCGGCACAGCTTTGAGCTTGAATTTTGGAATGCTTATTGCGCTTTTAGCCTTTTATATTTGTATGCTTTAAAAACTAAACTCCTTAGCATCGTTTCTGTTGAGTAATCGTGCTTCTTTTTTTCTTGCAACAAAAAAGGGGATAATTTCAAAATTTTGTTAAGCAACTTGGCCTTTAGCTCAACAATTAGTCTCAATTTAATTGAATGAAAAAGGTCACATTAAATTAAATTCAAATGCTTTTAATTTATAATTTTTATCTCTAAAAAAGCTTCCTACCAAAGTTAGTGCACAGTTGCATCTAAAGCTTTAAGCTTAAGCTTTAAATTTGACTTTGCAAAAATATTTATTAAACTTTTTAAAAAGTGATACCATTAAGCTTTTCTACAAATTAAATCGCTTCAACATTGTGCCCAGCATTTTGACTGCTACAGCCTACAGAGGCTTAATCAGCAAAGCTCCGATTGCACATTATATTACATTTAGACTTTGCCCCTTCGTGTTGTTAGTGTGGGTTTTAGTCACAAGAGCAAAATAAAAGCATTGGAATTTTTATAAATCTGCTTAAGCAAAAAAAAAAAAAAAAAAATAAAAAAAAAAAACAAAACAACAACAACAACACAGCCGCAGTTGGTAGTTGCCAAGCAAAATGAGCTTGATTTGGCTCGGTCGCTGGAGCGTCGACAGTCTCCTGCCGCCTGCCGTAACATTTGCCCAGCCACGCACAAACTGCATGCAACTTTTAAGTGCAAACTCGGTGCATTTGTACTCGATTGATTGCACAAACTACTACTCGGTCGGTTCGATTGCACCGATGTGGTGGTTCTTCTGTGTCGCGGATGTGGTCCATGTTTGAAGGTGTCGGTCGGTCGGCCGGTTGTTAGGTAGGTAGGTTGGCTGTGGTTCTAAAGCTGCATTCTTTCTAGTTTACAGCGTTTGTTTTTTTCTTAATTTTGTTTTTTCTGATTTTATTGATGCAAACAAATTCCAAGAAATGCGTCGACGTTGCAACATTTAAGTTTTTTTTTTCAACTTCACTCACACGGCGTCTGTTATTCGCTTATACTCGCTCTCCCAGTGCTGCACACCCAACCCAACCCAAACGACCATTCATATTGCCTTTATACCTCGTCTTGTTTTTATCTTTTTTTCTTTTGATGCGGATTTTGTTTTTGAATTTTGTTTTTTCGACAAAGCTAGACGCCAACTTAAGTTCGCCGCCTCCACATAATTTTCTGTATGCTGTTGATTTTCTTGCTCTTCATTGATTATTATTTTTTTTTTTTTTTTTGTACCGCACATGACGCCATTACGAAAAATTCTGAATGCAGCTGCGGCTCTTTTTTTAAGCTGGGCATGCGTCACTCTTATTTATGCGCTGTTGTTGACGACAACAACAGAATATTTGCAATGTTGTTTTTTGTTTTTTTTTTTTTTTTGGTTTTTGCTTTAAACTTTTGCAAAAATCATCCCTCGTTTAACTACATAACTTACGCTCACTTGCGCAGTCTATTACTATTTAAGTAGTAAAAATAGTAGTGCGTACTACACTCATTTTTCTTAAGCGCCGGCGTGAGTTTATCCCCATAAATTTGCTCTAAGTATTGAATTTTTTTACTCCAACTTTACTATGTGGCAGTAGTAGTTGAATAATTTTGGTAGTAGTCGTCAAATGCAGTGACAGCAGCTGTCATTCAGTGAGTGTAAACGCCAGAGAAGAGCATACAATTTTGTATGTATCCCAGTCATCGGTGTTGCCGTGGATAACTTTATTAAATCGTAACTTTTGTAATCAGCTTGTCGAATTTTCTTCGGATTCTCGTCGAGTCTGTTGAACTTCGAACAAAACTTTTGAAAGTTTTTTTGGTTATATTTCACACAAAACAAATGTTTCCAAAATACAAGGGTTGCCTTTTAAGTATTGAGCTTAACAATGAAAAAACAATGGTTAATCAGAGAAAATGTTTTTATTGTTTTTCAAAGTATTCTCCAAGATGATCAATACACTTTTGTATTCGTTTAAATAAATTTTCGAAACTTTTTTTCCACTCCGAAGTTGGAAAACAGGTTTTTGAACGCCTTAATGGCCTGTTCGGACGTAGAAAAACGCAGTTTTTTCTTTCTGTGAGGGAGCATAAAAGAAGTTATTGGGTGCCATGTGGGGAGATAACCCATTAACTCTACGTTTTGAGTGCTTTAACCTCTTATTTGAGCTGATATGTGGGAACTCGCATTGTCGTTTCCACGTAGGATGTGGTTGGTTTTCCTCAACTCTCCGAAGACTTCCATTAAACAAATGGTTGTGTACCATTCAGCATTAACATTCGTTGCTCAAGTGGTACAGTTGCGACATGACCGAAAAAAACTGTCAACTATTTGCTTGGATATGCTCTATCCGCGGACAACTTTTGTCGGGTTTTACTCACTTTGAAAGACCCAAACAGTGGATTGCAGCTTTGTTTCGGGCTCATAAGCGTAGACCCATGATTCTTCACTTGTGGTGATGTAGACGTGTTTCAATCTACCATCGTTTTATTTTCCCAACATTTCCTTGAACCAATCGACGAGCCTTTATTTGCGCAACCTTCAAATTATGGGATATCCAACGGGAATAAATCTTTCTGAGACCTAAATGCTCATGTAAAATTGAATGTATGCTAGTACCACTAATGCCCAAAGATGAAACCATCTTTTGGTGTGTCACATGCCGGTCTGCTTCCAACAGTTCACTCACAGCATCGATGTTTTCTGCCAAAACAACCGTTCTTGGACGACCTTCAAGAAATTCGTCTTGGAGCGAACGACGACCACCTCGAACTCATTGAACATGCCTTTAACAGTCGCTGGCGCGGTGCTTAATCACCAACAGTCGAACTAAGTTGATCAATGCATGAGGGCATTGGTTTGTTGGGTTAGGGAGGAGAAAATCGCTATTCTCCAACATAAACGAAATTTTCTTTTAAGAAAGTTTTTTAAGGGCATTTGGGACCAAAAACCAAAATATGAAGTATAGGCTGTTCGAATTCCTGCCTTTGGAAAAAGAATATTTGCCTTATCTAATCTAAAACCTCAGGAAAAAGGGCTCTACTGTTTCAACTCTATTTCTACACTGAAAAAAAAAAGTTAGCTTGAAATTAAACACAATGTGTTCAAAAAATGTGTTGTTAATTTGACTTTTTTTTTATATGTTTCTCAAAATTTTTAAATACATTTGCTCTTACTTTGACGAAATTTGTTGCAAGCTATTTTTTAAACACAAATATCGTCAAATTAATAACAATTGTCGTCAATTTTAAAACATTTTTTTTTCAGTGTAGTTCTAATAAAATCTCTGAGATCAGACGATTCTGCAAGTTTTCGGAAAATCCACTAAAATACTAAATTTTATCCTCTATTTTAAAGAATACAAAACCTTATTTTCATCTCTTGTCGTCTTAGACTTCACACTTAGCACTCCACTTCAAGTAGCATATTTCTCGGTCTCTTCCACATTCTCCCAATTTGCAAAATATTCTCCCAAATCGCAGGGTGGCAGTGTGAAAAGGTAGTCAAATAATGCCACGTAGTTGAATGGGAACCCTTTAAAACTACCCCTGTTAACTACACTGTGTGTAAATGTTAAACTCGATCTCTTTCCGTCTCTCTTATGAATATCCATGAAATTTCTAGATTGTGCGAGCAGTATAGCTACTACGTACATACACTTTACGCTATACGCACTCACAATTTTATTGATTTTTTGAGGGTTGCTGTTGTTGTTGTTGTGCTGTGGTTGTTATTGCAACAAGGGTGCAAGAAACTTGGTGGTCTTCATTATACAGCCAGTCTGCGCCAGAAAAATACAAACAATCGAAAACGCAATAATTTAGTTTCATTGCCCGTCTGCGTTGGAATAGTTCATCTGTCGCGTCTAGTAGAATTCGTAGAGTGCAAAAACTATTTAATTGGTGTTATCATCAATACATACCCTCGTACTTAATTTCGTGTATATGTTGGAAAAAATGGCGGCCTAGTATATTCTAGTGTATTTATTTATTGCCGAGTTTAATCAATGGTAAATTGTGTAAAGTTTATTTGTACGCTTGAGTGTAATTTCTAAATCATTTTATGTTTATTTGTTTTTTATTGGACCTTGCGCTTAATAACAATTAAATTGCGATTTCCTGGAAATTTACACTGTTTCTCTTACTATCTTATATTGAAGCTTCGTAATCGTGTTATTTATTATACTCAACAAAACGACGTTGATTGACTAAGGGTCTGTCTTATAGTGTCTGCGCTTCTCAAGTGAAAAATTTATAAATGTTCATATATTTTTAAACAAAAATATTGAATTCAAAAACTGATGTGAAAAGTTGGTGAAATATGAGTTACTTCTATTTTACAATTTTGGTTTAAAAAAGCCCATTAAGTAATGTAGTTGTTTTTTTTAACATATTCAAGCTGAGCTGAGCAAAAACTGTGTGTATCTCAATGAACCCCTTTTTCGTAGTGAAAAAGGGAAGGAACATTTTCCATATTCTTAGCAGCTTTTTTTTGAAATTTCGTGCTAGAAAACTCCTCAACGTTTACAGAATTCAGCAATTTATTCTTGGCACTATGGACGATTTTTCTGTTCATAGGGGGCAGATCAGATTTTTCATAGACCCTTTTTACATTGGTCAAGAATTGAAAGCAATTATTTTGACGTTCTCTTTTGAACCCCAAAAATTTATTGGGTTCAACAACATGGTATAATAATATAAGGTAGTATTGACAGTTGCTTGGGCATCGACCATCTGTCAAAAAAAATGTCTAGAAAGAGAGCGTTCAATTATTTCTTATGTTTTCGCCATTGTTTATGTTTCAGCGCTTGCAAATAACCAAACATTTTCTTACAAAATATTGCCTATTTTATTTAATCAATAGTGAATTATTATTACTACAACGAAGATAACTTGTGAACTTTGTGTTATTAAGTGCAAACATAAGAAAAAATGTTGAAAACGTTCAAATGTAGCAACCTCAGCAGCTGCAGATGCATATGGACGAAATTAAAGAAGTTTCCAATTATTATTAAAACACCACGGCTGGAAAACGTTAAACACATATCACACATAATTTTTTCACAACTTTCATTATTATAATTGTGTATTTAACGCACATATTTTGCGGAATTTATTTATTTTTACATTCGTTTAATTCTTGTTGCACGAACAACTGTTTTTGACAAATGGTCGTTGCCTTGTTGCTGAGAAAATCTATACTTGTCAATGCTACCTGTATAATTGTATCATGGTTCAACAACACAAGCGTACCGTCGATTTGGCACCCTGCCTTCTCAGCCAATTCGCCGTAATTTACCTACAAACTCGAAAAACTGCTTTTTATTCTTAACCAATGTAAAAAGGGGTACATTAACTTCTCTGTTAAACATAATTTTGCATGTAATAAAAAAAATAAAATAAAAAAAAATAAAATATACATAAAAAATAAAATCTAAACAAACAAATAAATATAAATAAAAAAATAAAATATAAATAAAAAATAAAATATAAACAATCAAATAAATACAAATAAAAAAATAAAATATAAAAAATAAATAAAAATTAAAATGGATAAAAATTTTAATAATAAAAAAATGATAAAATAAAAAATTAATTTTAAGAATAAAAAATAATAAAAATAATAAAAATAGTAAAAATAATGAAAATAATGAAAATAAAAAATATTAAAAATAATGAAAATAAAAAATATTAAAAATAATAATAAAAATAATAAAAATAATAAAAATAGTAAAATAAAAAAAAATAAAAAAACAACAATAAAAATAATAAAAATAGTAAAAATAAAAAAAAATAAAAATAATAAAAATAGTAAAAATAATTAAAATAATGAAAATAAAAAATATTAATAATAATAATAAAAATAATAAAAATAGTAAAAATAATAAAAATAATCGTTAAAATAAAAACGAAAAAATAAAGAATTTTTTCAAAATGTGTAAAAAAATTTGTCTCGTTAATCTTCATTAAATTTGCTTTAATTTTTGGGAGAAAAAAAAAATTGTAATGAAATGGCCATTTCTCAAAATTTCCCTCTCGTAAATAATTGTGTTGTGAGTCTTCTTGTTTTTTCAAGCTTAACCTATAAGTCCTGGTTTGTACTGTTCAAGAATTGACGGTGCTTTTTTTATATTCCCTTTAACACTTGGCGCTCAAGTTTACACATCGTCACCTAAAATGCAAAATAACGTAACATCACTTTTGATAATTTTACAGGAGAATCAAAAAACGATATAAAATTCAAACAACTTGAGATATTGAAACGAAATTTTCAAATCAAATAACTTGGTTATTTTTGGTGGCAGAAGTTTAAAATTCATAACACACATGTAATATAATGTAGTGAATCGTAATCAATAAAAAACACAATTTCGAATATTTTGATCATACGTTTTTTTGCATTTTATGTGACGACATGTATTGTTTTCTTCTGAAGTCAAATGAAAAAATAACTGAACTCTGAAATTTTCCCCTGAAATCAAATGAAAAAAAAAGTTAACGGGCTCCGAAAGAACTAGCAAACAAAACTCGACGGTACCTTCAAGTTTGTTCTCTCCCTTTCACGTCTAGCCCTCAATTGCTAGACGTGATTGTTAAGTCTTGACAGGTGGAAACTGGGAATACGTGGGTTATTACATTTATCTCAGGAATAAATATAAAGACCGAATTTTTTTTCTTTATTGTTTTTCCAAGTAGTCCCCTTTATGATTTAAAATAATGGAGTTTAATGTAGAGACCTATTCTTAATTTTCAACTTTTAACTCTGGTTTTGAATTTGAAAATTTCCAAAAAGTTAAAAAAATAGAAAATTCCGGAATTTCTATGAAAATTTAGTCATTGCATGATATGAATTTTTCAAATACCCTCGTCTTTTTTGCTTTACAAAATCTGGGACATTTTTGAATTAACAAATTTTAAATCTGATTTTCAACTGTCAATCCTGAAGAGCGGTTTAAACTTTTTTAACCTAACTGTCCACTTCTTCAATATTAAAGCTTTTATACTAAAAAAAGCTTTACATGTATGACTATACTATTTAGTTTTAAATGTTTCTTTTGGTTGCCTATGAAAATGAAAGCATTTCCTCTATATCAAACGATGACATCGGACTTTTGACTGTATCAAGCAATGACGTCAGAGTTCAATTATTAAAGCGCTGATTTTCAACACGTAAAACCTATATAATTTGCAGATTGTCATGAAATACTGATTACAAACGGCGACCTTTATCGATTTCTCCCTCGTTTATATATATATATATTGTTCTTTTGTTATCGTTATATATGCCTGCTATTGTCAAACAAACTTTATCACATTTTTATTTTTTTAATTAAGGGTGTGCAGTTGTCGGTCTACTGCCTTATCTATTTCTATATATATAGCTGTTCTTGCTGAATGTGGTTTCAGTTCTGTTCCAAAAACATTTGTAATAACTGTAGAACTAATTACTTTACAACCGCATAATTTACTACAAAGCATTGCTGATTAATTTTCTAACAACCGGTATGTGTAGTGATAAAAATCTCAGAGATTTATCTCTCTTTTGTTATTATTATTAAATCATCTATAGAGATTTTTTTGCAAAGTGAAACATTTTTTAAATTTTATTGTGTCTTACATCGTGACTTCAAG
Organism: Pherbina coryleti; assembly: GCA_943735915.1. NCBI lineage: Eukaryota > Metazoa > Arthropoda > Insecta > Diptera > Sciomyzidae > Pherbina > Pherbina coryleti. The sequence continues at coordinate 92,769,373 of OX030952.1, forward strand.
TGATTCTGATTTGTTGTCAACAATCTTATCACATATTTATAATCGTTTCAAGAACTCTCAAAAAAAATATTTACTCTGATTTGTTTATATTTTAAATATTATCTCTGGTTTGACATATACATTTGAAATATACAAGCTTTAACGGAAAATTACTAAAAATTTATATTATTTGACATTTTATCGACACTCAAGTTTTTGTTTTGATCTTATCTCTCTTTCATTTCATATATAAATATGCATTTGAATAACAGTATTTTTGCTGATCCTAAAACTATGCAACTTGTTTCGAGTTGTGCTTCATTGACGATACTGCCTACTGATGTTTAGTACCTACCTACCATTTAGTATTATATGCAAGCAATCAATAATCTTGAAACATATGCGCCTTTGTTTTCATTTGAGAGAAGATAAGGGAATTAATTCAAAGTGGTAAGCAGTCAATTGAGGCTAATAATTTTTTAAAAGTCCTTGAAAAACTTGAGATTTAGAAGCAGTTGGCAAATAGTCAATAGAGACTAATAGCACGGTGTTACAAAATGAAAACAAATCAAAAAACTTGCCTCAAGACATAGAAGAGGTAGTAGGCCTGGTTGAACATAAGATAACTGCATACTTAGTTTTTTGAATATACCCTCAAAATCGGGATTTGTGGTCAAAAAACCGATTTTAGGTAGGTGCATGTATAGTTTGTTATGTAACTCCGTTATATCTAGCTCAATTTTAAAAATTTAAACATTGATAAAAAGAAGAAAAATATACCCTTAATATAGTATATAGACCGTTTTTCTACAAAAAGAATTGACAAAGTTACAGGCAAAATCATTTGAAAATTTCTCATTTTTTTTTAATTTTTTCAACTTCAACAACGTTTTGTTAACAAATTTTGTTTTGTGGCACTATTAGTTTTAGCAGGATTCTGAAAGCCTGTTAAATTTTGCGTTCAACAAGCTATCATTTACTTCAATTGGCTGAAATACAAAAGCACTATCGAATTTTTAGTATTCGTAATAAAATACAAAAAAAAATTTTTTTTTTTCTAAAAATGTTTTTTTGACCTTTTTCGTTTAAATATATTATCATAAAGCTGGTGTATTGCCCGGATGTGACGGAACTGTTTGCAGTTTTCAACCACAAACACGCTCCGAATGAATGGCGTTTGTTTATTCAGGGATCATGCAAGAGTATGATTTATTTAAAAACTTTTTGTGTGATTCTTGATATGTTAAATTCTGATATATGTATGTCGCCGACTTAAAGGCTCTAACAATACTGTTTGGAATGCAAGGTGGATATACCAAGTATCCTTGCATTATTTGCGAATGGGATAGTCGTGCGACTAATAAATATAAGGATGTTCCACCATGCTTAGAACATCCTACTTGATTGCCCTTTTCTTCCCACTAATCTATCATCTCATTTTCGAACCAAGGCAGACTTGACTGAATAGGTATTCCACCTCGAACCAAGGCAGACTTGACTGAATAGGTATTCCACCTGAAATCCTTGGTTCAAAGCTAAAAAAAAAAAATCTGATTGCAGCGTTTTCTAGGTTAAGTGAGGCCAAAATCAAAGAAAGTATCCTGCACGTTCAAATCTTTTATAAAAGTTATTTATTCATTTCGGTTATTCTAAGGTTTATTTGTGGGCCCACAAATTCGGAAAATTTTCTTGGACACTGATTTCGTTTCTAAATTAAATCCAGTTGAAACAAAGAGCTTGGAATAGTTTTATTTCGTTATGCATTTATTTCCTCGGCAAGAAGAAGAGTCGAAATTACTTAGATGTTGTAAATGAATTTTTAAGTGCCTACGAAGAAATGGGCTGCAATATGTCAATTAAAATACATTTTTTGCACTCCCATATAAACTTTTTCCCGAATAGCCTTGGGCAGTTTAGTGATGAACAAGGAGAAAGGTTCCACCAGGAGATGGAAGCTTTAGAAACCGGCTTTCAGGGAAAAAATTCCATAAACATGCTGGCAGACTTCTGCTGGTCCCTAAAACGTGAAATCGATTATAATATATATAAACGAAAAAGGTCAAATAAACATTTTTAGAAACAAAAAAAAAATTAAAATTTTATTACAAATACTAAAAATTCGATATTGCATTTGTTTTTCAGCCAATTGAAGTAAATGATAGCTTGTTGAACGCAAAATTTAACAGGCTTTCAGAATCTTGCTAAAACTAATAGTGCCACAAAACAAAATTTGTTAACAAAACGTTGTTAAAGTTGAAAAAATTAAAAAGAAATAAGAAATTTTCAAATGACTTTGCCTGTAACTTTGTCAATTCTTTTTGTAGAAAAACGGTCTGTATATTATATTAAGGGTATATTTTTTTTCTTTTTATCAATGTTTAAATTTTTAAAATTGAGCTAGATATAACGGAGTTACATAACAAACTATACATGCACCTACCTTAAATCGGTTTTTTGACCACAAATCCCGATTTTGAGGGTATATTCACAAAACTAAGTATGCAGTTATCTAATGTTCAACTAGACCTACAACCTCTACTATATCTCGAGCCGAGTTTATTTTCACTGTTACACCGTGTAGTTTTTCAAAAATCTTCGAACTTTTTATGATAAAAAATTTGAAGTTTTTGAACTTCAATGAAATCGTATAGAGTAAAGAGTTAAAACAAAACCTCAGTGTTTGTAAAAATTAACGTTCGTTCCGTTTATTATTTTAGATTTTCTCCTTTTACTTATTAAAGGGATCAAAAACGACACACTTTCAAAATTGTTGTCTCAAATCGTTTTTAATATAAATTGAAAAAAAAAAAAATGTATTCGTCCAGAGTTTGGAGTTTGAATAATAGACTTTGACTGGAGTTGGAGTTAATTTCTGTAAATTTCGCTTTCTGTTAAGTTCGCTTTTATTGATGTTTGAATTGTATTTAAGACTTAGATTAAGGATAAGAGTAAGAGTTAAATTAAGAATTAGAGTAAGAGTTAGAGTTAGAGTAAGAGTTAGAGTTAGAGTTAGAGTTAGAGTTAGAGTTAGAGTTAGAGTTAGAGTTAGAGTTAGAGTTAGAGTTAGAGTTAGAGTTAGAGTTAGAGTTAGAGTTAGAGTTAGAGTTAGAGTTAGAGTTAGAGTTAGAGTTATAGTTAGAGTTAGAGTTAGAGTTAGAGTTAGAGTTAGAGTTAGAGTTAGAGTTAGAGTTAGAGTTAGAGTTAGAGTTAGAGTTAGAGTTAGAGTTAGAGTTAGAGTTAGAGTTAGAGTTAGAGTTAGAGTTAGAGTTAGAGTTAGAGTTAGAGTTAGAGTTAGAGTTAGAGTTAGAGTTAGAGTTAGAGTTAGAGTTAGAGTTAGAGTTAGAGTTAGAGTTAGAGTTATAGTTAGAGTTAGAGTTAGAGTTAGAGTTAGAGTTAGAGTTAGAGTTAGAGTTAGAGTTAGAGTTAGAGTTAGAGTTAGAGTTAAAGTTAGAGTTAGAGTTAGAGTTAGAGTTAGAGTTAGAGTTAGAGTTAGAGTTAGAGTTAGAGTTAGAGTTAGAGTTAGAGTTAAAGTTAGAGTTAGAGTTAGAGTTAGAGTTAGAGTTAGAGTTAGATTTAGAGTTCGAGCACTTTTGATATAATTTATTGGACTGTAGTATTTTTATCTCAAGAAAAAGCTTAATTACGCTTTTATAGTAAAACTTTGATATCTTATGTGTCCGATAATATGTGCTTTTACATGAAAAAAGAAAAATCGATATTACCGATAATAACCTCCCAATGAAGTCACTTGGTTCAAGTCATTCTAGGGTAAATCTACTTGGAAAATTTTGAAAATAATTTCGAATGCTGTTTAAGGTGACAATATTGTTGGTGTTGATCGACTTTTCTTATCAACAACATACTTCCGTTGTTTAATTATTGAAATAATTTTCGATTGCAAGCTAGCCATTGATAACAACTTTCTGTTTTTCCAGAACCAGAACTTGTAATAGTTATAAAAGCGTACAGCAACAATAATCACCTTAGTGAATCATTTTTATCTCTGTCTGCATCGATGACGTTGCAAGTTTACTGGCGCCGAGAAGTGCACACGACAAAACTAGGCAACAAATTCCTACACTTTGACGAGTATTACGTGCTATTAACTTCTATTGAGTTCTTTGGAAAAACAATTTGTTTTTAATTAAAAACACGCGCTCTCTGCGAGAAATTTAATCTCTTTCTGTTCCGCAACGAAAACAAAATGCAACTGATTAGATAACTTAACTTCTTTTAAGTTCTTGTTTGTTCCAAGTCAGTTTTGGCTTGATGTGTAGTCAGTCTGTTTTAGCCTAAGCAATTGTAAGCAATAATACCCGCGAGTGAATATTCATTCTAAGCTATCAATTTTAAATATCTTAAATGTTTTTAGTATAAATATTTTACAAAATTTATTTCGTCAAAGCTTTTTGTAGCAATATTTTATGCATGACAAACAAAATAATTATTATGTCATTGAAAATGTCCAAAGTATGTATGTGTATGTCAAGTTAAACAATAAATAATTTAATAGGAATACCTTCCGGTTGAACTGAGTTTGCAAAACATGCATTTTTGTCTTGTTAGCTCAAGAGCTAATTTCTAGTGAAATGGTTCAACTTAGTTTTGTACTGGTAACTCAAATTAAACTCTGTGTTGTTATTGTATAACAAAGTTAAGTCTTTTTACTATTTAACAATTTATTCTTGAACTATTTATTTCAATTTCAATAAATTCGTTTTTATTCTGGTAACTCAAGAGTTTAAATCTATATTTAACTACCTTTTTATTAGTAACTCACGTCAGAACATTTAACTTATAATTCTTTTAACAATTAACTATTGCATATTTTTAGGCCCTAACCTAAAACCTAATTTAGAGTTACAGAAAGTAATTTTTTTTCTATAAATATTTTTATTTCAAGTTTTTTTTTTTTTTTTTTAAAAAAAAGGAAAAAAATTATAATCGTGGGAACTTTTAACCACAGATAATTCTCAAATGTAATTCAAAATATCTTGAGCTTTATTCTAAAGAATTTTTGACCACTCGATCGATCGTCATTGTCATGGTTTCTTTTTGGTTTTGTTGCAACTCTTTTATTGCTCAACTTTAAAATTTATTGTCTTGAGCTTTTCATGGCTTATAGCGTTATAAACAGTTAGCCAAATATGTTAGTAGCAACATCAAAACAACAACTACTTCCCAGCCAAAAACCAACAACTTGCCATTTAAGCCAAGTTTCACAAAGGCAATTCTCTCGTCGCCAGCTCTTTGCTATTCCAATGCTTTGTATTATAACAAGCTTTTTATGTTTGATTTTTCAGTTTGTTTTTTTAATTTTCTTTTTCAATTTTATTGTTTTTACAATTTGTTCATTGCATCTTTTTGCCAACGTCATTTTGACTTGGATTAGTGCTGGGCTAGCGTTGTGTTGTGTCACTTCACCAACTGCACGCAATGGTGGGTTTTAGTTATAGAGACTGAGAGGAGCTTTTTGTAAAAAAATAACCGTTGCCTTCGTAACATTTCCCCAAAATATTCCGTAAGAACTCAACTTTTCAAAAAATACAAAATATGTGTGAGGAAAGCAAAGTTAGCTCAGAAAAGGCGTTAATTCCGCTACCAAATTTGTAAAGAATTAAATTTTGTTCTTCATCTCCAAATAACAGCACAATTCAAACCTATCACCCATCACAATTCCTGAATTCCTGTAAAATAGGTGAAAAAAAGCTATCTTGAAGCTCTTAAAGTTCCTTCTGAGCAACAAACTTCATTGACCTTTCACTTCACTTTCACTTCCCTACTAGATACCGGACTGTATAATAAAAGTTACACCCTGCGTCATCATCTTCTTCTTCAGTCAGCGCAATAGGTTCATCTACCTATTGCTTCAGACAATGTAGAAATTCTTCCTTATCTTAACTTATCTAACTTGGTTTTATTGACCTTTTATAATTGCCTAAGTGTTTTCTTTGTTTTTTCCTATATTTTATAATCAGTATAAAGCCTGCTTATCTCACCTGCTCTCTCTTCTCTTCTTTTTACAGTTTGTATCAACTTTATCTATTGCAAGAAGAACAGCAACTACAACAACTGCAACTGCAAGAAGAAATATAAAAACACTTGCGCCAACAACAACAACAGCAACAACTCTCCACAAACAACAAGAGCAGCAACAACAGAATAATTTTCAAAATGGCTGGAATTATAACAGAAACACTTGCGCCTCGCATAGAGCGTATGGCAGGTTTGAGTGGTGTTAATGGTTATCCACTCTACGTTTCTGGCCCAACCTACACCATCTTTCCTTATACTACTAAGCAACCCATTTACAATATCAACAGCAGTTGCAACAACAGCAACACGAGCAGCTCTCAAAACACCGACGAACCCGATAATAAAACCAACGAGCAACTGCTTTTCCCTAAACTCATCAACAGAATGAATGACATCTTTCATCGCGAGGATGAACGTGTCAAAACCTTCGATCACTGGCCACTGGAGTGGTTGGACAAGTATGAACTAGCACGAACTGGCATGTTCTACACTGGTGATGCCGACAAGGTCAAATGTTATTTTTGTGAAGTCGAAATTGGACGCTGGGAAGAGCATGATTTGCCCGTGCCGGAACACATGCGCTGGTCACCAAATTGCCCACTACTACGTCGACGCACCACTAACAATGTGCCTACAGACATTGAGGCGCTGGATCGTATTTTACCGCCCATCAGTTATGATCTATGTGGAGCCAACGATCCTATTGAAGTGCGTCCATTTGCCTATCCTGAGGGCACCATCAACATGACGCCGCGCTATGGCAACGTCAATTCCTTAACGTCGTCATCGTCCATGAGCACAAATACATCAATGGCCTCTACGAGTTGCCCACCTACAGCGACATATTATCCCGAATATCCAGAATATGCGATAGAGGCGGCACGTATGCGCTCCTTTGCCGAGTGGCCGCGACACATGAAACAGAGACCCGAACAGCTGAGTGAGGCGGGCTTCTTCTACACTGGCAGTGGCGATCGTGTCAAATGCTTTAGCTGTGGCGGTGGTCTAAAAGACTGGGATGAGCACGATGATCCATGGGAGCAGCATGCTTTGTGGTTGAGCAAATGTCGTTACTTGAATTTGATCAAAGGTCAGAGCTACGTTGAAGGTGTGTTGGCTAAACAAAAGGTTCTCGAGGCTGAGGCAGTGATGAAACCCATGGAGGCAATCTTGCAAAAACCAAACACTGATGCATTGATGCCAGAGTGCACTGCAGCAGCAACAGCAGAAACAACAACAACTCCAACAACATTGAATTGCGATGTAGCACCCACGGCGCAAAAGTCGAACGAATGTTGTCCACCAGGCAGACAGCTGGCAGCAAAACAAATTCCAGTAGCTGCCGCCGCTGTAGCCAATAACACAATCATACCCGAGGAGAAGCTCTGCAAGATTTGCTATGCTGGCGAATATAACACGGCGTTTTTACCCTGTGGCCATGTGGTCGCCTGCGCCAAGTGTGCTTCATCGGTGACCAAATGCCCGCTGTGTCGAAAGCCCTTTACAGATGTGATGCGTGTGTATTTTTCTTAGAACTAAGGTATCGAGTGTTGCAGATGGGTTGCAAAATAGGTTTTTACTGGCCACGTTTAGCGAACACAACTGTTGCAATAGCGCGCAAGAAAATGCATCGCGGAATGGAGGAATTTTGGTAGCGCTCAGTGAAATTGATCAAGTAGCGAATGAGAAAAATAGCGCTTACAAAACAAAAATTCGCGGAATGGTGTAGTTTTAGTCGTGCTTTAATTGATTGAAATATTTTCCACAACTGTCGAGCACACCAAACGTCACTTAAGCTTGGAAACTTTTCTGACGTTTCGCATAGCAAAAGATTCAAAGAAAAATAGCGCTCACTGAGTACGCGCGCTATGTTAACAGTTGTGTTCGCTGAACGTAGCCAATATTTCGTCGCCGACGACGCCGAAGCCCAAGCTGCTGCCTGCAGAGGCTGCTGCTTTGCACATGTGAATTACTGATCTCACACCCTGTAAATACAAGGCCAATAAAGTCGATGTTAGTGGCCAGTTAAAGCTTTTTGTTTTTTTTTCTTTGTGTTGTTAAAAGTCTGATATACAAATTTACAGGGTGTGTCATTGTGCTCTATGCGGCGTTCAAAAACAAAAAAATTAAAGGCTTAAAATTGTTGGCAGATAATAGGTCGACAAAAATAATAGATACTCAGATTACGCAGCAACGTCACAATAGACTCAAATATTAGATGTTTTTTGCTGTCGAAAATTTCGGCAAAGCTTGGGGGAAGCTATGTAATAATAAAAAAAAAAGCTGAATCAATCAAACGTTAATTCAGAGGCTGAAATTTTGCTTTAAAAACGATAAATTATTGTGGCTAATGTTTACTTAAGGTGCGGTAAAAATTTTTAAATTCGATATAATTTTCGGACATTTTCATGTCTGCGATTTATAAAATATTTTCCAAATATTTTTCTGAAATGACAGTCACACCAAAATTTTTAGAAAAATATCATCAAGATGGTGTACTTCGTTTAAGGCTTAACACGAAAATGATGTAAACATGTCCAAATCCATTCTCAAAATACAATAATTTATCGTTTAAAATATATAATTTCAACTACTGAATTTCCCCACCAAGCGTCAGACTCACAGCTTGGTCTATTGTGGTTGCAACATTTTTATGGTATCTATTATTCTTGGTTGGCCGAAGTGTTAAAAACCCAGAATGCGAATCCTCCAGCAGTTGATTGAAAATAATTGAAATAAAATATTTTTGTAATATTTCGAACTATGCATAAATATCACTTGGTTTGTAGAGTTTCATACCCATAACCATCCCTAATTTTAATTTTCACATAATTTTTGAAATTTATTTTGTTTTTTAAACATTTCCATTAAATCAAACCACTGTTATTTATGCACAGTTCTTTAAATGCATCGTAAACCGCTCTCCCCGCAAGACCCTGTAAATAATTATAAAAGTAATTATCATGTTCTTACACAAAAAATTTAGCCTGGCAAATCATGTATACTAAAATTTTTTATCAATGTTGAAAATATTGCTCTATCTAAAATGGGACTAACTTTCAAAAAGAAAACAAAAACAATTGAAAGCTCTAGCTGGCTGCTAATAGCCGCTATAATAAACATTTAAGTTATTTCCTAATTTGTTAAAAAACACAAGAAAAAAAGTATAAAAAAAACTAATATATTAATGAGAAAATTCTGCAAAAACGACAAAAATTCTAATTTATGTATCATTGGTCGGTCTAATAACTAGTAAGTAAGGCAAATATTATTAAGAGTTAAACTTATGGCCACGTTTTTCAAATTAAACTTTAGTTCTATGCTAAAAATATAAATATTAAAATATAGTATTATTTATAACTTAATTTAATATTTTGCATTTTTGTGTAACTTTTAAATTTCAAAACTTACAAAATACATAAATAAAAGAAAAAACATGTTTAAAAGATAAATTTGAATAATTAAATTACAAATGACAATTTCTTATAAAATTACTTAAAAAAACTTATTTTCAAAATTGTTTTCAGAAGTATTGAAAGTTGTAGTTCTTTTCATCCACGCAGATTTATAAAAGAGCAATGCATAAAAATATTCTTCAATATTTCTAAAATTTTAAATGGTTAAATTTTCAAACATTCATTTTTTTTCAAACACAAAACCAAATTCCAATAAAATAGCTTCTTTTCAATGCAAAAATCTAGATATTAAAATAATAAAGCTGTTGCATAATTCACACTGAATATAGTAGACATAAGCATTTATCAAATAATATTAGTTTTAGTCTTTAACTGACTTTTTAACTTCTAGACACTAACTGTTGAAATTAAGAATTTAAAAAATTATAAAAAAAAAATATAATTAAATCAGTTCAAGTTTCACTTCATTAACAATATTTAATATTGAATAATAACAATTACCATCGTTTTTTTCCAAATTTATGCATGCAATAGTGCTTTGGTTCCAAAAATGACAAAAGAAATAATTAAAATTTTTGTAAATAAACACTCCTCCGATATGTCCACTAAAGAAAACCGTTTGTTTTATTTCTAACTTTAAACATTGTTGGAATTGTTTGATACAACTTCATGGATTCAACCAAATGTGGTAGTTTTTTTAAACTTGAGCCACGATTTTCTGGTGTTCAACTTTTCTTAGCATTTTATATGGGGTCGCAGATGGCAAGATACATATTTTTAAGAAGTAATTTGAGGAAATTAAATAAAAAATTAGTTTCTGGTAAGTATGGCATTGTTTGAAGTTTGAATTTTTGGCAAGGACAGTCTCTTTCTTAGCCGATTGAAGTTCTTCAAGATTAATCGTTTCAGCTCTTCTCTTTTTTCAGCTCAGTTGAATATTCTGATTTGAAATATGACATGAGTCCGTAAGAAGTAAGAGGATTTTTTTTATATGCACTCAAATACTGCACAAAGACATCAAAACATAGTACTATACATACAAGAAAACTATCCAAATTCAGAAATACATACATCTAGAAATATATCCGAACTAAAGTAGAATATAGAAAATATTATACACTATACTGCCGTCATAAAAATCGTCAGAAAATAAAAATCAGTTTTTTTGCTTTTTCTTAACCATATTTTTTTTATCTTAAAAAAAAAATAAAATAAAAATTACGAATTTTTTGCTCAATTTCTAAATATTTAAACCTGAATTGTCATATCTTCACAAATTAAATCAATCATTCAAGCAAAAACGTGTATCTACATAAAAAAAAAGTGGTGTATTCAGATAGACAATATCAACAACATTAAAATCTTTACAGAGGTTGGAGTTTTGCTTTACCTTGACGTTACCAAAGGACAGAAAATTTCAAAACTTAGTTTTTACTAATAAAACGTAGAATTGACGTAGATACGGCTTTTTGAACTTTTTGTGATAAAACAATCAAAAAAGCGGCATCTACCATATTTATTTCACAGTTTTCGCATTTTTAACAAAATCGGTAAAATATTGAAAAAAAAAACTGGATTTAACTATCCTGAAGAATCAAATATTTATAACCATCCAAACCCTAGTCAGTGAATTTTTGATAAATTACTGTGAGTCGTTTATCTCAGAATATTGAAATATGTAGATGCCGCACTTTACCTTATGACGGCAGTATACCAATGTGTTATTTTTGGCCTATCTTGCTTCGTTTTTGAGAATATGGCATTAACTATAATTATTAAAGGTTAAATTCTCGAATTGGTTCTGGTTTTTGATATGTACTACGATAAGTAACGATAGGGGGGGGGGGGGGCTCTCAGATATAGTATCGTGACCAAAAATAAAAAAAAAACTCGAAAAAATGGAAATTAATACACCCCATCATTTCAAAACATTTTCATCCTTACATCTTCATGTTTAAAACTGCGTGAAATTAAATTCGTAAGATAACGAAGATAGCAAAGACACAAACCAATATTTCTTCTCTGTGCAAAGTAAAATTCGTACTTTTTTGCAAGGTACGAATTTAACTTTGGATACGAATTTAACTAACGACACTACGAATTTCACTTTATTTGTAAGGAAATCACTTTGACATCGACTTGGAAACAGAAAAGTTAAAAATGTATGAAAAATTCTAAAAAATATTTTTAAATTTAAACAAATGCAAATAAGTAATTTCATGTAAGGATTTTAGGCATATAAAATTTTTGAAAAGTAGTAAATGTCAGGTTCACCAATGAACAGGTAATTGATGCACCTTTCCAACGATATATGACTCATTGTGGCACAGTTAGGATTTTGGCCACTGGAAAATAAGTTATCCAGTTACTAGATAAGTAGTAAATGTCAGGTTTATTAAAAAAAAAAACTAGAATCGGAACATATTTGCACAAGAAATAATTTTTGTTTTGGTAGGTCGGATATTTGATATTTTTTTATTTTGGTTTCTGTAAATATGTAATGAAGTCCTTTTTCGTTGCTCTGTAAGGAAACTGTTTTTTATGTCCGTCTACGACTTTCAGAATCTGTTTTTCGCTTTCTATTTTGATAACTTTCTCATAGAATCTTGTAATCAAATTTATTGCCCTTTCGGCGGCATCGTTTACGACTTTGATGCTTTTGACAATTTCCTAGGCGCGCAAGTAATTTTTATTGTTAATCCAGCGGCTGGGATCGATTCTCAAAAAAGTCTTGAAATCTGTTTCGTTCGAATCTCACTTTGTGTTTGTGTTTGACGTAACGAAAAAAAAATTTATGAGTGTTTGACGTAACGAATCTATCAATGCTCAAATTTGAAACATCAACTGAGCCTACTGCGATACTAGCTTTCTTACACTTTTTGTCACTTTTTGACACTTTTTGTCAATTGTAACAAATCAATAATTCAACAATTTTAACGGTTTGTTTGCTGGTAATATTCCATATTGCAAAATGGCCGTTAACCACATAAAAACCAGTTTGGATGACATGAACATTTAACAAGTATCAAATGCCACGACGGTACTTTTTAAAACCTGAAATGGATTACCCTTTATAATTCAAAACAAATATTATAACTTTTGACCACATTTTTGGATTTTCGTCCCACAGTGCATTGTGTTAATAGTCTACACATATCTATAAGTTTGTGTTATAATTATATATTGCAATCGCTTTTGAAATTTAATCGAACATCAATGAATATTTGCCGAACTCCTACATGAAAGTCGTAGGATCAACTTCAAGTATAGATATTATAAAAATAAATATCAAAAGAGTCAAGTATACACCGACTTATAACATGAACTATAGTATATGAGGTATTTATAAAAATAACTAGGAATTTCGTTTTATACAACAAGTGGATACTTCACTAATACTTATAAAATGAAATTTTTGATTAATACGAATTTCTTTAAGGATATAATATCGATATGAGTTTTAATCACAAAAAAATTTTAAAAAAAAATCAATCCTAAATCCTCAAAAAGTTATGAAAGAATCAAATGTTATTTTGGAAAATTTTTTCAAATACATAAAAATAATTATGAGTTGAGAAAAATTATCAGTTATTAAAAATTTCAACTTGAGGTAGAAAAAGGATCCATTGGAAAGTTTTACATTTTTAAGCTTATACGTACTCACAACATTTTGGTGTACGTGCGCTTATTGTGGTGTTTCTAGCTGAACCCCTATACATTTGTATGGAACAATATGGTACATATATCATTATTTATAGACCTACACTAAGGGAAAAAAATATTAAATTTATCCAAAAACTTTTTTAATTTATCCAAAAAGCGAGTCGTTTTTGCACCAATAACGCATTTGAATAAATCGACTACGTAAATATTTAAAATTTATTTGAATACTTTTTTAATTTAATTAAATATTTAAATATTTAAACAGAATTAATAAAAAATATATTAAAATTATGCACGAATTTTTTTAAAATATCTTTCAAATATTTACTATTTGAAAATAAACTATCGCATTTAAAGAAAATTTGAATAAAAATATTGAATATAAAAAAAAACATATTTAAATTGAATATGTTTTTAGTGGTTTTATGGTATTATTTTCTTCTTATTGCGTTCATCAAATGCCATTGCCTGTATAATTTATTATCGCTTCACTTTTTTCGTTCTCTAATTTATACCAGGGATGAGAAATGAAAATTTTAAAATGTACCTAATTTCTCAAAAAATATGTACCTTTTTGGGCATAAATGTACCTAAAATGATTCACAAATCGCTGTAGTATTAGAAAGCCGCCGAAGGAAAGGAATGAAAGGAAGGAAAGGAAGAGTTCTTAAAGCTTATTTTTTTTTATATGTACTATTCACAATAGTGTGGAATGCAAAACAGAATAGAGTTGCCAAAAGAAAATTTTTGGTCTTAAAGCAAGTAGTTGTTAAATTAACTACTTGTTAAAGAACAAAATATAATTTTGAAGTTATTTAGTGGAAAAATCGTTCAACCAAATGCGAAATGTACCTTAAATTAAGCTATTGTACCTAATGTACCTTTAAGGTCAAAAACGTCGGAAAAAGGTACAATTGTACCTACTTTTCCATCCCTGATTTATACTATTTTTGACAGTTGGTGCACTAATATTGCACCAACTGTCCAACATAGTATAAATTACAGAACGAAAAAGTAATGTACAACATATGTTTAGTCAGAAGCAAATTATGCAGGTAAATGACAACCGGTCCAAGATATTCTTGAAAATACCGAGTTGCCACTCCACCCTACATTTAATTTCTTTGCCAAACATGCATAATATATTGCTCTTGCAACAATAACTAAATGAGAACTGTAAGAACTGCAAATGCAAGAAATAAACTCAGGAACAAAGTGCGATGCTGTTGCTGCTTGTCGGAGTATGTGTGTAAGTGTGCGATGCTGTTGCTGCTTGCTTGTATGAAATATGTGTGTACGTGTGTAGTATAAATAAAATTCAAATACGGGAAAAAAACGAGTTGTAAGGAAAATATTTGATTTATCCACGTAAATATTTAAATAAAATTCATACTCAGGCGTGGATAATGTTAATATGCATTATTTCCCTTAGTGTAGAAGGTATGTATTTTTAATCTTTTACTTTTTGTAATGGTTTGGACATCTATTGAACTACCTGGAGAAGTGAAAATAATTCCTAAATATCTTTTGGTTTTCAAAGGAAACATGTTTCTTTTCGGTTCATTTTGTTTTTTGTTTTTAAATCATATAAATTGAAGTCAAAACAAAAGGGATTATAAATGATAGATGATACGAATTCTCTTATGGGTTCTGAGGATTGCAAGCAAAACATGTATACGAGACTTTTGAATGGTGTTGGCTTTTTTGCTGTGCCTTCAAACGATTTCGAATAATGAACGTTGGAAAGTAAATTGACGGCTCTTTGGAGCATAGCTGCAAATCGAAACATCTCTTGAAACATTTCTTGAAAACCAAACAGCGTTGAGAGCACGGGACGAGAATGACTCTTCTTCATTTCTGGGGAAATACATTTTTTGTTGGATCGTATGGTGCCAACTACAGCGAGACCAATTGCAGCAAGACGCTTAGCCGCATCCAGTGTGATGAAAAAATTGTCACCCACCATTGTTCGACCACTGTTGACATATCGATTTGCGAATTAAAGTAACACATGCATGCGTAAATATGTTCTGCGTGAACATAATAGATAGGCTGAGCACATATTTACAATGAAAAAGTAATAAAAGCTCAGGTAGAATGGCCAAAATGCATTATATTTCATATGTTTCCATACAAAATATGGCCAGACCCGCGGTGTACAACCAAAGGTGTAGTTTTTACATGTACATTTTTCGTCCTGTTCGAGGACCTTTTCTTAACGGTTCTTTTTTAAATCGATAGAGAATTAAATTTTGGGAAGCTACGTGAAAGCTCACTTCGTTATCTAAACTAGAACTATGTTAAAAGACCGCTCAAAAATGAAAAAGGTCTGGCCAGACCCCGGTGTACAATTAAGGGTTAACACCTGAACATTTTAGTGCAATTATTTTTGACAACTTTAGATGTGAATTATCTCAACAAGAGTGCATCAATCAAGTCAATTCGACTTTCGGTGGCTCACTGACAAATTTCGTGAGGACGTCCAAACAAATGCTCGATCGTAATGCTAAATACCGTGAAATTGAGGCATCTTTAGGCATTACTTCATCTGCCGTATATTCCTGATTTGGCATCCAATGACTTCTTTTTGTTTCGCCTGAAGAAGCCGTTGATGCGGCTTTAAAAACTATATTTTGGAGGAGTCTCTAGCGGAATGTTATGACAAATGGTTCGAATGTATGCAATAAATGCAAAACAATAAAGCTTTTTGCAATGAAAAAATTTCGTCATTATATATATTCCTGAAATATATGTAGTAACTCTTGTAATAAATATAAAATGTAGCGTGCACAAAGCTTTAGCGTTATCAAACAAAAATAACAGAGTTCAAGTTCTTAAGAGCGAATAGTAATAACGTGATTGAATAAGAAAAAAAAAAATTATAAATACCTATCATATTACGATGTTGTCATTTGAATTTTCTATAACTATTTCTTAGTATTATGTTGTAATGGCAACACTGCAGTGAGTAGTGAGCTTTGATCTTTGCGTCACGCCGCACAGTGAGTTATCTCCATATAAGCGAAGGACAAAAATTAAAAGGAATATTGAATTCAATGAAATTCGGTAAATCAGCTAATTAATATATTTAGGTTAAACTCAGAAGTTCATTAAGATTAATTGTTAAGATCGTACATAACCTAGAAATGCGCAGTTTATATAGAATTTATTTGATTACTCAACCTTAACCTTAACCTTAACCTTAATCTTAAACCTAAACTTAAACTTAAACTTAAACTTAAACTTAAACTTAAAATCAAACTCAAACTCAAACTTAAACTTAAACTTAAACTTAAACTTAAACTTAAACTTAAACTTAAACTTAAACTTAAAATTAAACTTAAACTTTACTTTAACATGTATTTAAACATTTAATGCAGTGAAAATGTAACGTTTCATGAAATTATAACTCCGTTATTATGGACGCTTTGATAAAAATTAGGGATTGACCATCATATTTTTGGCCATATGATATAAAATATAAAAAAAATTTGGCGGTAGGCAGGAAGCAACGATAGGTTGCCAAAAATGTCAACAAAAACTGCAAGCTAGGTTGTATTTGTTGATGATTATAGGTGCAAAATCCGTTGGAATTGAAATTCTACCTGGTCCTTTTCAAAAGTTATTCATATTTTTATATTTCAGATTGGGACAATTTGGAATAAATATCGAAAGTTCTTTTCTAAATAGTTATTTAAAAGTTTTTTATACTTAATACATGTCAAAACATTGAACATATTAAACAATCAAAAATAAAAGTAATGGCAGATGGAGGACAAGATTTCTTCAAAATTTCTCTTTCAATTTTAATTCCAGAAGACGACTTGAAAGAAAATGACTTGGATAAAAGTAAAAATGTTTCAACTTACTCTACTGGTGGAAGTATACCAAATAAACGTAAGTTGACTAATGCATTTAAATTGCTTTTATTAGGTATAGTGCCTCGGATTAAAGAGACTTATGATAATTTTAAAATTTTGGTTGAATTGACGAAACTCAATGAGATACCCTTTAAATTTGTTGGAGATTTAAAGCTCGTTCTATTGGTCAATAGGCAGCAAACTACAACGGCTTTCTACCCTTGCCCTTATTGCTTCGTCACATTAAATGAATTAAACAGTTATGATAAAATGATTGAGGAAAATTACATAAGAAGTGATGACAAAAATCTTGATTTGAAGACCTACAAGCATTTAAAAGATGACTACTTTAAATTCAAGAGCTTGGGTAATGACAAAAAAAAAGGCTATAGAATGTCGCTTGTATGTACTTCAGAAGTGTATTCCTCCTGAACTACAGCTATTACAAGGGTTTGTCAACCATCTTTTCTGGGACGGTATAGTTAAAATTGAGGAAATTGGAATAGATAGAGAGTTATTGTGGCCGAATAAATTAGGCATATCTGATAAAAGCTATCAAGGAGATATTTTTGAAGGCAACCAATGTCGGAAATTACTCAAAGAGGCCGATAAATTGCAGGATCCTGAAATTTACGAGCTTGCAAGACCATTTCGTTTACATTCTTATATTGCTGCATTTAAAGCTATGAATACAATTGTTGAAAGGGGCTTTGCTGCCAAAAAAGCTGATCATACTGACTTTAAGAAAAATTTAAAAGAACTCCGTGAAGCCTTAAAAAGTACTGAAATTTCTCAAATACTCAAGATTCATATTGTCCTGGAGCATTTGGAGGAAGCAATCATATTCTTGAATAATAATGGTTTAAAGTCCGAGCAGGCTGAAGAGTCAGTTCATAGCGAGTTCAATAAATATTGATAGATAGATAGATGGATAGATTTAAAATAAATTTGCTAGATGAACCATCTTTTATAAGTCGCTTTAAGAAAGCTGTCTTTACATTTTCATCACAGCACGTTTAAATCTACAAACTTAAGTTTACAAAACTCTAAATAATATTTACAGAAATAGTACCACATCTTAAAATCTAAAAATAAAAAAATAAAAATATATATAAAAAAACAAAAAAAATCTAAAAAAACAAAAAAATATAAAAAAAAACAAAATATATATATAAAAAAAAAAACAAAAAAACGAAAAAAAACATAAATATAATAAAAAATAATAAAAAAAAACTTACGTAAAATTCTTTACTATTGTCTTGCATAGTAAAAATTCAAACGAGATTATACTTTTGATATATATTCCAAACTGTCCCGATCTGGAATATAAATATATGAATAACTTTAGAAAAGGAACAGGTAGGATTTCAATTCCAACGGATTTTACACCTATAATCATCAACAAATACAACCCAGCTTGCAGTTTTTGTCGACAATTTTTGTGCAACCTATTGATGCTTCCTGCCTACCGTGAAGTGGAGTTTTTAAATTTGATTTATCACAGCCGGAGTCGGAACCGGAGCCGAAGTCGAAATCGGAGTAGGAATCGAAGTAAAAGAAAGGTGTGTAAGATTCTCCGAAATAGTTCGAAAAGGAAAACAGAAAAAGAGAAAACAAATATACTGCGCTCGTGTGTAAGATATGTCAAATCGTATTACGGCCAAGATAGTCGAGTAGGTAGCGTGCTCGACTGTCACCCCCCTGAGGTCTCGGGTTCTAATCAACTGAAATTGGAAACTCATCAATATTTACGACTTGAAGTCGTAGTTGGTGGTAGAGAAGTTTGAGGATGAGATTGCCTTATAATTTGAATTGACTGATGTAAAGGCATAACACTTGCCTCAGATTCAAATTCACATGTTTCTACGGCTTTCCACCACGTTTAGAACATTCTACACATGTTTCACTTGATTACCCTTTCCCTCCTACTAATCTTTCACCCCAGTTTGAAGCAAGGCAGACTTGACTGAATAGGTATTTCACCTGAAATCCTTGGGTCAAAGCTAAAAAAAAATTAATTGTTGGGTTTTGAGATACAAAAGTAATTGATTGATCACTGTGCGCCATCTACAAATATACAAGTAAATATTTTTATTTACTAAAAACATTAGCTCAAGTTTCAATGCAATCTCCGCTAACGTCTGCAAGATATAAACAACATTAATGTTGTTTACAAAAAACAAAGACGCCAACAATTGCAGCAA
This sequence comes from Pherbina coryleti, assembly GCA_943735915.1. Classification (NCBI taxonomy): domain Eukaryota; kingdom Metazoa; phylum Arthropoda; class Insecta; order Diptera; family Sciomyzidae; genus Pherbina; species Pherbina coryleti. The sequence continues at coordinate 92,788,531 of OX030952.1, forward strand.
GAATAACAAATAATCATTGCTGACGCATTTCACTACACTATTCCAAATACGGAAATCAACTAACGAAGGTTAGTTGTGGCCAACGACAACTTCTCGGAAGAAGTATGTAGGTAGAGCGTAGGACGACGATTTCTCAATTAGGAATAAATATACATATATTTTTATTTTTTAAAATCGCATGAATCAAAGACCTACAAGGAAATTTTTTAATTTCTATAAATTAACTCATGTATGCATTGTGGACTTAAATAAACTGTGGACTTAAGTTACTCCTTTGATAAGACATACAAATAATCAACTAAATATAACATTTAAATTTCATCAACAAACAAAGTCAATTTTTATTTATATTAAAGGTTAAATATCTTAGTTCAGAGAGCTACTTGTTTACACATTTTTAACTTTTCATCAAGTTTTTGGAAAATTTTGCTTAAAATTGTTGTGAAGTCCTTTTTATTGAGTTTAGGGTTGAAGGCTTTGCACTGTCTGTGTAAAGGTACTAACTGCTTACAGAGCTAATAAGCGTTAGTCCTTTTTAATTGGTAAAAATTTGGCGATGCTCCTAATGTAATGCAGAACTGTAAGCGGGATGTGATATGAACTGCGTTGTTGTTAAATTTTGCGTGTTTGTTTTCACTGTTAACGCAAGAGTTCGACTGCATTCGCTTTTGCAGCTACAATGTGTTTCATAACAAAAAATTTTTAATTGAAGTGAAATTGAATGTGAAAATGACGTTTTTTTTGTTTAAATCTAAATAAAAAATGGAAATACATAAAAATTATTTTCCATTATAAATAAAGATCTATCAAACGAAAAATCTTAAAAAGAAGGTGACAAAAGAAATAATAGAACTAATTTTAAGTTAATGCCAAAAAAAGTTGGAACTTGAATTTCGTTATGTTTTGTGTCTTATCTTCTATCCTATATCTGACCACTTACTGTGTACGTTAGATATAATTAGTGTCAGGGTGATCAAGATGGAGCAAATGAAATAAAGAATTGTATACAAAGTAAATGTGAGTGTCCTGTGAGTGTTAGTTGATATTTTGGTGGTATTTTTGTCTTTCAACCCGGGTGAAAAATTCCTTAACTAAGGCCCTGAGAATAGCCTATTTCTACAAATACACTTTTAGTTTTTTTCCCTTTTGAAAAGGTTCATTATTTGAAAGACCCTTCTAGAATGGGTTCTTCAATATCTGAAAGATATACAGCTGTCCACTTTAATAAAACATCTTGTCCTTAAGTCAAATGTCTTAAATTTAACGATTGGAGAAGTAATGTACCGAACACATTGACGACAACAGCGACATTCCGACATTTGTCAAATTTTTATACCCCCACGTTTAAAAAACGTAAATAGGGGTATATTAATTTTGTCACTCCGTTTGTAACGCCCATAAGGAGGCGTGGTAGGTATAGAAAAGTATATATATTCTTGATCAGCATCACCACCCGAGTTGATTTAGCCATGTCCGTCTATCCGTCTGTCTGTGATCACGATTACAGCCGTAATTTTAAAGCTATCATCACGAAAGTCAATATTTAAGCTTTTATCTAAAAAATGAAGGTCAAGTTCGTAAATGAGCCAAATCGGTTGAAAACCACGTCTACCTCCCATGCAAAGTGACTTTATCAAAACGGTAAAATCTCTTAGAATTCAACAAAAATAAATATATGAACTTGCAATTTTGCATATGAGTTTTGATGTTTCAAATACACTCTAAGTAGGAAATTCAACCAATTCGCCTACCTCCTATACAAAGTGACTTTATCAAAAAGGTAAAATTTCTCTAAAATCCACAAAAATTAATGTATGGACTTGAAATTTTGCATATGAGCTTTGATATATAACGTGTACTATGTTTATGAAATTCAACCAAATTGAGTGAAAACCACGCCCACCTCCCATACAAAGCGACTTTATCAAAAAACCAAAGCGAATATTTTCTGTTAAAAATATAACGAAAACGTTTTTACAGATAAACATTTTATTGATTGTTTAAGACTTTGAATATACTTTGGTTCGGCCGTGGGGGTATTTTAACTTCGGCCCAGTCGAAGATCATTTCTTACTAGTTTTTACATATATTTCTTATGCAGAGAGTTTGGTCTACTGTCGAAATGTCGTGTCGTCGAAATAGAACTATTCCTAATTTGAGAACTTGTCGTTGCTGCCGTCGTCAATGTGTTTAGTGCATTAACGTTAAAATATGCCATGTTGCGCGTCGTAAGGCTAGAAGCTGTTTACCTTTCTGACTGGAATTGGAAATGAAATTAAAGCCTTTTACGTAACCAGTTATGAAATGCAATTTGGTGATTCAAAAAGTATTTGCATTTATAGACTGCCTGGCCTACCAATAAATATATAATTGCAATAAAAATGTCCAATAAACGAACTCACCGCCCGCTCACTGCAAAAACGTTACCACTCACAAGAGTACTCATGATACGAATTAACAAAAACATAAATTATTCAGACACTTAACGTGCGTTGCTAGCGAATGTGCGAGGCATTTCAATGCTACTCTATAGTCAATCCTAGATTGGAATTTAAAAAAAAAAAATAAATAAATAACTGGCCATTTCAGCCCTTGAAAGGACTTTGACCTAGCTTCTTATGATCAATTGTGTTGTGCGTGTTATTAAGTTTGTACACAATTGACCGAGAACCGGACCTACATGCTTAACGCCGACTCCGAACGGCGATGAACGGAATGTTCTCGTTCTCAAGAAGCTTTACATGGCATTTTAATTTCTCTCTGAGGTTTGCCATTGTCTGCAGAGAGGTGGCGGCCGTACAGAAAAATTATTTTAATTCAAATAATTTTCTGTCGCTACTGGGGTTCGAACCTGGGTCTCCAAAGTTCGTTGACATAGCGGCCACGCACTTTAACCAACTACGCCACGGACGCCACCATTGGAATTTAGAATATAAGAAAAATAGCCAGAACACATTACAAACGTCAACAACGTTACGACACGTTGTTAAGGGAGAAATGTAGTAATCTCATCCATGATACAATTATACAAGGTAGGAGTGACAACTTGCTTTTTTCTCAACATCACCTTGCACCAACTGTCATTTGCCTGTATATTTTGTTTTCTATTTTCTTTTCTTCTTTTTTCGTTCTCTACATAATTTATACTATTTTTGACAGTTGGCGCAAGACGAAAGAACTGTCACTCCTACCGTGTATAATTGTATCATGATCTCATCGAATGCTTGATTATTTTGAAAATGGCAGCTATCAGTGAAAATGCTGCCTAAATGTAAGCAAAATTGTAACAAAAAAAATTACCCACTAACTTGGCTACGATGGAAATGAGCCAAGTCCCACGGTCTCGACGCGATTTCTGCACACCTAACTATGCTTCGGTCGTAGCTCAGGGAAAATGGGAGTGGGGGTTACAGATAATAAAAAAAATCAGGTGCAGAGGGTTAAGGTCTATTCTACCCAAACAAACACAAAAAAAAAGAACTCGTTGTGACACGGACTGGTGATGGTGATTCGAATTGTGGGAGGGGAGGAGGTGTTGTTTCCCCCACCCGGTCTTCACCCACCCAACCTTCTCCAATTTAGATACTTTTTGGAGCCCTTGTCAAAACCAATGCCTACCTTATTTGCCCCGCCGCATTACCTTAGATGTGAAAAAATAAAAAAGGGATTTTTTTTCTTTTATCTAACACATTTTACATTAATTTATTCATGTAATAGTAAAATTAACAATAATCCTCAGGGAATAATAAAATTATAATAGTAATTAATAGTAATTAATTGTAGTAGAAAATAAGCTAATGGTCAATTACAATATTTGCAAATATTTTTATACTTCATTTTGACCAATTCATTGTATTTAGTGTTGTGTTATATTTGCTTCAAACGAGGTGAAAAAGAAAAAAAAAACTATGTTCGATTTGTTTGCTTTAACGCTTGTGGTAGCTGATAGTTCTTGTAAAAACAAAAAAAAAAAAAGAGAAAAAAAATTGTTAAGCACTAAACATGATCATGTTCGCCTAACAAAATTGCCGAAGATAAACAGCACAGAATTGCATAAAAAAAATTAACTATAATAGCATGAAAGCAATTTCAATTGATGTGTTGGTATTCCTTTCTTTTATCACCCCAAACGAATGTCAACAAGTTTTTTCAAGTTAAGTTAACGTAAAAAGTTTTCAAGGCTTATTAAGTCAAACATAAACAAAAAAAAAAATATGAAAATTAAAAATGAATTGTTGAAATTAAAAAAAAATAAAAAGAAAATCATGAAAATTTATCATTGGTAAATTCATTTCCTCATTAAAAATAAACTTATTATTTGTTTTATTAAACACAAAAATCTAAGAATAAGCAAATGATTGACTTTCGCTTTTATAAGTAAACTTAAAAATAATTTTAGTTAATTAATTAAATTTATTTTTTTCTCCCCCTTTTTTTTCAACTATGTATCTTTTCTTCTTGTATTATTATATATGGGGGTTACTCAACTTGCGTGTTGTGGCGTCGTCGTCTATGTGGCTATTGCTTCCCATGCAGCTATTTTTGTTCCTGATAGAAGTTGGTGTTGCTGTTGATGCTGAGGATGCGGTGGTGGAGGCTATTGTAGCGAATGTTGTTGCGGTTGATGCTGGGCACTTGTGCCGGAGCTACTGGACTGCGTTATCGCTGCAGCGGATGTTGTTACTGCTGGGGTTGTTATTTCTGGGCCATTTTATGGAAGGCTGTTATTTGGCTTGCAGCCGTTGTTGTTGTTGCTGTTCGCTGATGCTTCGGTTGATGGTGATCCATTTAATAAGGCACCATTTAATAAGATCCTCAGATAAGGCACCAGTTGCAGCGGTTGTATCGAGACGAAGTCGAACTTAATTACAAGTATTTAATCCGAGTTTGAATATTTGCTCGGATATCAATGAGTCTTTTAATCCATACTTTTTCTTTTTAGTTTCTTCAGTATTTTACTGAGGAACATTTTTCACGGCGACAACAAGAGAGCTCTTTTCGACCACGTGTTGCGGCGATCACAGTCAAAAACCAACAGACAGAAACTTCTTTTCTTCTTTTCTTCGGCTGCTCTGCTGCAGCATCGTTTTTTCGTTCATTTTTTTTATCTTTTCAACTGACAGGTGAACAGGGCTGGCACAGGCATGCAATAAGGTGTGATCACACTGCATAATAGGGCGTTCACACGTGAATACACGTAGTTACGCGTAGTTGTTTTCTCGTTATACCTGTGTTAGGAGCTTAATCGTTCGTTAAGTCGTCGTCAAGATGGTGTTTGGTGCACAACTTCGGACAAGATCCGATAGGCATAATGTTAGAACGTCGATTTAGATTGGCTAATGCCGGCTCAAGCACGTGCTGGCCATGTTGAATTTTCTGTACATATCGAACCTGTCCAGGGATGAAATTGAAATTTTGAAACCGCTGCGTGTGTCTACCGGTAGATGGCGCTTGTCAAACAAAAAAATATAAATATGTATGATAAAAAAAAAAACATATGAAGTGACATCGTGAAAACCAAAACTTCACTTCCGATGATCTGTCACGAAAGCAACAACAACATATCCGGTCGGACAAGAAACAAACGTTGGCCGCCATGCTCGACTTTTGAATTTGAATTCAAACTCGCCGTTGAACATGGAGGTCACCATCTATCGCCATTTTGAACTGTCACAAGGCAAAGGAAAATATTTTCGTGTAATGTCAAGGGAGGTGTTCAGAAGACTCAAAAGCTGTCAAACTTCGCAAATCGAGCTGTCAAAGAATTGGAAAGTGGCTCGGGAGGTGTTCAGAAATTTGGACACAAGCCGTCCCTCACAAAATATGAGAAAATTGGTCTACTTCAAATTATAGCCTGAACACAATGACAACGGCAGCAACATGTGGTGATGTCTCAATGACATGGCTATATTGCAACAATGTAGCTGTCGTCAGCTTATAATTTATTTTTTGAAAGGTAACCAACATGAAACTGATAACTTGAGTACATTGCATATGAAAACAACATTACGACAAGTCGTTAAGGGAGATATGTATGTTATGAATATCGTCGGTTACTTAATTATTTTGAGTGTGGTAGCGATGAGAGAAAATGCTACCAAAATGATCGATGGCAGCAACATTGGTGCAATAAAGTTATGTCGTTACGACATTGACACCACAAAATTATTCTCCATATGAAATGCTAATGAATAAATTTTGACATCCATATTAGAGAGCTGCATGAATGTGTTTGAAATGCGTATCAAAACATTCACTTCATGGTATAATAATACATGGTAGCATTTACAGTTGCTTGGGAAAACATATTCTGTCAAAAAATATACTCAAAAAGAGAGCGTTCGCTGGTCGGCCATTGTTAATAAATGAAAACACAAACAACAAACGAATTTTCTGCCAGCATCAAGCCACAGGCATCAATCCACCGCTGGCGACGAGTTTCGTTATTAGGCACTGAATAAAATTTAACATCACGGACTGAAAAACTTTTCGCACAAATTACACAAGATCTTTTTATCACTTTCATGATTTTAAATGTTTATTTCTTTATGATTTCTTTATTTAAACGCACAATATTCTTATTAGTTTTTTATGTTTATTTTTGTCACTTGCTTTAATTTTCGCTTCGTTTCGCAAACAGCTGTGTTTGACAGTTTATGTTTTCCTGTTGAAGAGAAAATAAGCAGTTGTCAATGCTACCATGTATTATTATACCATGATGTTTTATTACACGGAACTCTAGTCTGCATGAATGATTTGAGTGAAATAAACTTCAGTACTGCACCCACTGAAGAGAGATGAAATGAATGAATTCATGCAGCTCTCTAATCCATATGTTGTTATATTGACGTCTCCTTCAAGTGTTCCGGATTTGTTAACATTTTGTGTGAATTTTCTCTTGTCGCTACAGTTTTTTATATAATCAAGTAGTCGGCGATAAAAAAACATACATATATACCTTAAAGACGTGTCGTAATGTTGTCGTGTATAAAATGTATAGGCTATCAATTTAATTTTTGTTGCCCTTCAAATTAGAAAAAGTTCCGAACATTGTTGCAATGAAGCCATGTCGTTACGACTATTACACAATATTTTTCTACATTAGAAATGCATATAAAAAATTTGACAGATGTCATTATGTTGCTGTCGTCGCTATTGTGTACAGTATGTTCAGTAAAACGATAAGTTATTTTTTCCAATTTTTCATATAAATACTTGCAATACACATTTAAAGTAAAAAGAATAAAAATCAAGAGGAAAATCTAACAAGTAATTATTTAAATAATTAGACGTCCTTCAATACGTAGTATATTAATATGGATTATGAGGATAATGCTTTAAATTATCTTATTCTGCTTTTAAGCAATTTCAAAATACATTAAATCATTATATTTCATCTGATATGCTTTGTTAAGATTGGCATATAATGCTATGTCTATCAGATCTGTGTTGGTGAAATAGTCCAAGGCAACAACATTTGCCGTAGCACTCCACGGACCATACAGCCAGCTATTAAGCTTAGGATTGATTGTACAAGCACGTTCCCGAGACGTCTGCAATTTTTCATGAGAATTCTGAAAAAGAAAATCAAATCGGTGAAGAGTCTCCTCAGAACACAAATATGTTTAAAACAGCGATTTTGAATTGATTAAGGATCAAGTTATATTTAATAAGTTTTTCTCACCAATGACAGCTCCATACCCCGAACGGCATGAAAAATCCAACCTTCGTCTTGCACCGGTGATGTGGGACGTTTACTGAAAAGCAAACGCATATAATCTAAGGTCTGTGAGGTGTTCATGAAGCTCGTGGTGAAACGTTTCCATGTGGGACACAAAATGTTGGACTCTGAAATGTATGTTAATTTATTTTTTTAAATGGGACAAAACTTCTATCAATCTTAAGAACTAGTAATTGTGCTACAGGGATAACAGTATCATGCGACTTGCTGTCATAAGTGTTCGAAATGTCTTGTGGCCCACTGAAAGGTCGATATATAATGTACCTTACTGTTAAAAATAAATTTTAATTAGCGTTTATAGCCTGAACACATTGTCGAAGAAAGCAAGAAAACGACATTTGTCAAATATTTTTCCTGCATATTTTATGAAGAAGAATATTGTGGTTATGTCGCAACGACATGGCTTCATTGCAACAATGTTACTTAGGGCCGCTTTACATTATCCTACTGTGTGTTACGACATGTCAAAACTTTCATGTATGATAGAATGTACAATGGTGTAAACAACGAAAAGCAAAGTGTGTTCGAACCTGTTTTGATTTTTTTGACATGTCGTTCTACATTTTAATTTTTTGGTTTGTTTCTAATTTCATCACACATTCTATCCGACCAGAGATGAGTTTTATAAGATTTCTTCGAATTTAATTTGTTGAAAATCACCAAGCTGCAAGTTACATTTCATCAAATGCTTAAAAGCAAGCAAAATAATGACTGCTTTTATTTTTAATGCACAATTGGCCCTAATAATGCTTACAATAGCTGCTATGTCCCGATTCATTTTAAGTATTTTAAATTTTTACATTTTTATTGAATAAAAGTGCAATGTGACTTTGTGAGATAGTCTAAAAGAGAAAAATGAATTTCTTTATACAAAAATAAAAAAATGACAGTGTGATAAGATTCGGTTATACTTTCTATCTCACATGTCGTAACCATAGAAATAAAATATAAGGAAGTGGTGTTCTACTCACACATTCTATGCGTGTGTTGAAGAATTTTTCAACCGAGATAGAGCATGATTTTTTGACATAAGCTCTTGCACATCAAAACAAAGAAAATGAGTGGTGAAAAGCATTAAAATATTAAATAATTAGCGATTGTCATCGCTATAAATTGTATTAAAACGAACATAAATAAAATAAATAATTAAATAAACATGCGTTGTGCCGTGAAAAGTTGTGAAAGTTCACAAAAAACACATAATAAAGAGGTTTAGTTTCACAGGTAATCTTGCTTTATAGTTTGTTGGTTCCCGCCATTTGTGTGCATGAGTCATGTGCAAGAGCTTCTGTCAAAACAAAAGTTCAGCTTCATGAGCGCATTTACTCCTTAGGGTGGCAAACATTAGGGCCCTAATTTTTTTTTTTGATTGAAGATAAGTTTTAATCAGGGGCCGTAACTGTTATAAATTTCTTCAAAAAAGTCAATAAATAATGGTTATTTTTACCGATTTTTTTTGTTTTCTTTTTTTTTTATTATTTACTTTTATTTATTCGGTCAAAAATACCAGTTAAAATATGTTTATTTTTCGGTTAAAAATAGAAGTTAATGTATGACTTATTTTTTCGGTCAAAAATTTATATATGACAGTGATATCCTATATTAAATACTAGCTTACCCGGTACACAATTTTTGCACCCGAAAATATGGTAATGAGCCAAACGACTAGTCGTACCATATGTGCCGTATTTCACGGGACGTGCCGTATTTTGTAAGATTTTTTTAAGTGTCCTGCCGGGAAAAAATTTTTCCCGTATTTTTGGCATTTTTTGTAAAATACCTATGATTTCAAATACAATAAAAATTAAATAATAAAAATAAGTCTGAACACCAAAAAGTTTTCGCCTTTATTTACGATATAACCTAATGCGGCCCTGTTTAAATGTTTATGTATTTGCATTAACTTCATTGTATTTGTAAAATACTTCATTTCTGTTCAACTTCACCGCTTCCTTATCTCTTAGTTCTTTGGTCGTAACACACAGTAGGACAATGTAAAGCGGCCTTTACTGGCTTCGATTCCCAGCTAGAACACTGACCGTCAACTGACGCGTCAACTGACGCTCAGCGCTGATAGAAAAATGTCAGTTTTTTTGTCAGTACGGTCAGTCGGTGCGTGGATATTGTTGTTGCGGTGGGCCAAAACTGACACTTTTTTCCTATCCGTGTGATCTGGCATCTCTGTCTGACACCCATCTAACTTTAAGTTTCCTTGTTTTGCAAACGTCTCTTGTTGGGAAAGTATTATGTGAATGTGTTAGTTGATACCAAAATTGGTGTGGTTGTATTTGAGATTTGTCAGTCCTGTCTTGCTGGGTTATAATCTATTTTTAATTTGAAGTGTGGCAAACATGAAATTGATAGCCTGAATACATTGTAAAAGCCGCTTTACATTGTCCTACAGTGTGTTACGACATGTCAAAATTTTCATGTATGATAGAATGTAGAATGGTGTAAATAACGAAAAGCAAAGTGTGTTCGAACCTGTTGCATGAAACCCAAAGATTTTCAATGTGTTGTTTAATTATCAAAATACAATTAGAAATTCATTACAAATAGACAAATTTACAAATACCTTCTTTCTAAAGAAAAGAAGATGTTCCTTGCTTGAGTAAATAATAACAGAGTTATTTTCAGGGGCTTTGTTTTTTATTGTCTTTAAATGTTTTACTTAAATTTATCTTTTGTAAATCTATCCATTAATAAAAATAGAAAAAAAAAACATTTCTAAACAAAATAACAAGAAAAACATTTGGCTTAATTTGGTGAAGGGTTTGAACCCGCACATGTTTGCGTTAAAGGTCAGCGCGCTAGCCGCTACACCATGGTGGAAAGGTTTTGCGAGCCGCTAACTGCGTAGTTATGTAAACAGCTGAGCTTGTTATTAAATTCTTTACGGAATTTGTAATTGGTGTGAAAAGAGCAGCTAAAGCTTTTTTTATTGAAAAAATCATATGAGGCAGACAGAGATGCCAAATCACACGGATAGGCAAAATGCGTTAGATTTTTCAAAACTCTAGAACAAACCTAACGTGCTTTGTATGGAGAATTTTATATGAACCTAACGTACAAGGCGTTAGGTATATGCCATATATATGGCATATCTAACAGTTAGGTGTCTAGCTGGGTTATCTCCGACTACTTGATTATTTTAAACGCGACTGCGATAAGCGTTCCAAAATGCAAACAAACCCCTAGCAAATTGATCATAACCTGAAGGCATACGATCATGAACATTTTCATGTATTTCGGAAGGAGAAAAATTTTGTTTCAATGTCGTAGCGACTTGCTTTCATTGCAACAAAGTTGGTGTCGTTAACTTGAATCTCTTTCTAATATTAAGAGAGACAAGTATGAAGGTGACTTCGAACGATTTTGGTAGCATTTTCTCTCGTCATTACCCCGTTCAAATTAATTAAGTAACTGACGATATGGCTACATATCTCTTTTAATGACTTGCCATAATATTTTCGTTGTCGTTTGCCATGTATTCTATCAATTATGTGTTAAGCGCTGATAATAATAGATGGAACGGAATGGTCAAGTGTCACGTAACGTTACAGAAAAATCAAAAATCTATATATCTTAACGTCGCACTCCGTTGCGTCTTATTATAACCACACATATAAGAAACTCATTCGTGGCGTCCGTGGCGTAGTTGGTTAAAGTGTGTGGCCTCTATGTACAAGAACCTGGAGACCCAGGTTCGAGCCCCACCAGCGACAGAAAATTATTTGAATTAAAATAATTTTTCTGTACGGCCGCCACCTCTCTGCAGACAATGGCAAACCTCAGAGAGTAATCAAAATGCCATGTAAAGCTTCTTGAGAACGAGAACATTCCGTTCATCGCCGTTCGGAGTCGGCGTTAAGCATGTAGGTCCGGTTGTCGGTCAATTGTGTACAAATTTAATAACATGCACAACACAATTGATCATAAGAAGCTAGGTCAAAGTCCTTTCAAGGGCTGAAATGGCCAGTTATTTATTTATTTTTTTTTTTATAAGAAACTCATGTAATGGATTCCAAAGTGACAGTTCCTAACACTTCGTTGACGGTCAACTCTTGTGTTCGAGGGCGATTTACCCATGTGGCAAGGGGAAAGAACAAATTTGAACGTACTGTCAATTCTTGGGATATTTGTTTTGTTTTTAATTTTATTTCGGGGTCATCAACACAATAGAAAATGTCGGAAAAGCGAGAAGCGAAATAAAAATTGACCGTCAACTTTTGAGGAGTGTAAATTAAATTAAAGTTTAAAAGATAATATGAAAAAAAATGACTGTCGATTCTGTTGACGTGTTTAAACCGGGACTTAACAACATTGTTGCATTGTAGTCATGTCGTTGCGATATTACCACATGTTGCTGTCATTGTCAATATGTTAAGGATACAATTTGCAAGGCGACAAACATTAAATTAACTCATTTTCTCACGATTTTTTAACACTTTGGTAGCATTTTCATTTGTAGCTGCAGCGTTTAAAATAATCAAGTAGCTGTTGAGATGTCTTTATTTTTTCCCTTAACAACGAGTCGTAACGTTGTTGTCGTTTGCAATATAATATGTTCAGGCTATTATTTTGTAGAAAATGCAGAAAACTCTGAGATATTCAAAAATTCAGTCATAACTCGCAATTGCGAGTCGCAAAGCATTGCGAGTTCTTCCGAATTCTTTTAAAGAAGCAACAGCTTCTTAAGTCAAGCGTGCAAACTTTTAGGTTATATATTTTACCATTTTCTGGATAGGGTAACTCTTCCGGTGGATAGATGAGCAAAATGTATTTTCCCGTACTGGTTATGTTGTTCATTGAGAGCTCGTAACAATGTAGCAGTTTTCCTTTTTCATTGGGCACCCGTTGATATACAAGATCACCGATTTCATCAAGTATCACACGAAATAAATCACTGTGACGTTCCGGGTGTTTATAGAAACCTAAGCGCGAATAAAATATAAATTCGTAAATCTCTTTATAAGAAAAAAAAAATAATTAACATTTAAATAAAACACACCCATGGGAAATGAGCTAAAGTCCAGAATGACAAGTTCATGTGAAATCATTACAAAACGTCGCACATCTCTCAGAATGTCCTTGAGTGGATTTATAAATTTATGCTCATTGACAATCCAAAAGTTTTTGTCGCTATGCGGATTCAACTTGTAGCTTATATCGTAGCTGTAAAGAGGAATTAAAAGTATGTTAATATTTTATGAGTTTTTTCAATATAAAAATAGTATATGTATTAATAGACTTTCAAAAGCATAATTATTGTTTCTTTAAGCATTTCAAGAGTATATTTATAATAATTTAACAACGAATAAATAGGTCTCTTGTGGGAGTTAAAATCCATAAATCTCACCCAATACTTAGATCCAAAAAACGTATGCCAAAGATTAATTGTGACCAAACATCAAAATACTGAGTTGCTGCATAGTCTCGAATGAGTATCGACTTGTTCTTACCTCTATTAAGGTAATAAGCACCGGAGGCATGGGTACCTGGAATAAAAAGATATAAACATATTAAGAGCTACGAGTTTATAAAAAAATTTTTAAAAGAAATTAAATTGTGGCTGGTAAATAAATTGTTCAAATTCCACTTTTAAAAAAGTCAAATTTTAATACATAAAAGGTGAGCGTACTACTGGCCACCCAATATCACTCAAACTGTAATTATTTCTTGCTATTACAGTGCTTCTTGGGCTTCTTAAAATGTTCAGCCTGAAGGTATGCACAGAAAATCTTAATACATAAAAGGCAAGCGTACTGCTCCACATCTAATATTGCTCAAACTGTAATAAGATGTATCCTTATCCCTATCCTCATTCTTATCCTTATCCTTATCCTTATCCTTGTCCTTATGCTAATCATTATCCTTATCCTTGTCCTTATCCTTGTCCTTATCCTTATCCTTATCCTTATCCTTATCCTTATCCTTATCCTTATCCTTATCCTTATCCTTATTCTTATCCTTATCCTTATGCTTATCCTTATTCTTATTCTTATCCTCATCCTTATCCTAATCCTTATCATTATCCTAATTCTTATCCTTATCCTTATCCTTATCCTAATCCTTATCCTTATCCTTATCCTTATCCTTATCCTTATTCTTATCCTTATCCTTATCCTTATCCTTATCCTTATCCTAATCCTTATCCTTATCCTTATCCTTATCCTTATCCTTATCCTTATCCTTATCCTTATCCTTATCCTTATCCTTATCCTTATCCTTATCCTTATCCTTATCCTTATCCTTATCCTTATCCTTATCCTTATCCTTATCCTTATCCTTATCCTTATCCTTATCCTTATCCTTATCCTTATCCTTATCCTTATCCTTATCCTTATCCTTATCCTTATCCTTATCCTTATCCTTATCCTTATCCTTATACTTATCTTTATTCTTATTCTTATACTTATCCTTATTTTTATCCTTATCCTTATCCTTATCCTTATCTCCTCCAAATTCCAAAACATAGTTTTTGAACGTATCAACGTGTCTCAAGTGGTACCGTGGCAAGAATTGAAAATTGTCTTGTCTTTTTAAAAAATTTGTTGAAAGAAATCGATCTTTATATTTATTCCCAAAATATATGTAGTAACCGTCTTTGTCCGATGCAACGATATTGCATTTCTGTTACATAAGTGTGTGCTTCCATGCTGCTTCCGCAACCTAATGACGTCATAATTTCTTTTTTATTTTCGTCGTGAGTACGAATCCTTTATTTTCGTTTCAGAACATTTTCTGTGGTGCCCTATACTCACTGGGTAACAATTTCATCCAATACCATGTTGCATTTTCGATCTTGAAGCGGCTCCCATCGCATCCTCATTATGTCATAAATTTCGTGTTTATTTTTGTCATAAGGTCAAAGTATCAACCATTGCTGTCATACCATAACCTTAATCGTAGCGAGTTATCATTCCAAACACCGTTGCATTTCGATTAAAAGGCCTTTACCAACTTGTTAAAGTCGACAGTATCTGCTTAAAACTAACGTGAAAGAAGAGTTACATTTGTCACTAAAAAAAAAAGAAACCTTTGATAGGTCCGACGTGACAGTTCCTCTAAAAAGTATACTGGAATTAGTGGGTTATGCCGGGTTACAGCTGTCTTGTTTAAAATGTCCACGATAGAAAATGCTTAGAGCTGCCATTCGAAGGCTATGTTGCTCACTGGCCGACTGTCATTGCAAATATCGTTGTTAATCGGAACTTTAATAGAAAAATGTGAATGGAAATGGAAAATGGAAAATGGGTAATACTTGTATTACCTCAAATATTTTTGTCAAATAAATATTTATTGAATTAAAAAATATGTCTTCTCTTTTAATAATACCGTAAAAATGGCTCTAGTGGATAATAAATAACTGAAGGAAGAGGTAAATAAATGGATCGTTTAAATGGGATTTGTACTCAAGAAAGTCTAGATTCTTTGAGAGAAAAAAATGTAAAAGATGAAAACATGAAATGTACTCAATTTGCAATGTCGATTGTTCCATTTCAACTCATGAATTGTACAAATAATTTCATTAAATTCTGTCATAACATACCAGGAATAAATAGATCCTTTAATGGTATCCATGGGATATGTTTATCGAATTTAGCCATCCAGTTTGGTTTGATCTTCAGACATTCCACAGAAAGCAGCTCTGTACCATTAAAGGCGGCCACATAGAAGGGCAAACATTTGCCCTTGGGATAATCGATTGGCACCACATTCGTATCGTTGCGATTCCATCCGCTGGGAAAACTTATTTTGCCTATTTTAACACTAGTAACGATTTTTCCCGAAGTATTTTGCAGCTCAGCCGTATAGCTAACGTCGGGCTGTATGTGCGAGACGGATGGATCATCGCGATAAACACCAACCCATTCAGGTAGCTGACGACAATAGGGTCCCCAATTAATCTCCAAATTTGAGTCCTCCAAAGTTTTGCCAGTCAGTGCAATGGTCAGGTAAATGCGACAAGCTGAAAGAAACAATAATTTCAGTACTTAATTTGGATTCTATAGGTAAAAATAAATCTTTACCTTGAGTATAAATTGAGAAATTAACTAAGCAGAGCAATAATGCCAGAAAAATCTTCATCTTTTAGTGAAACACCTAAGAGTAATGCGCTCAATTCAGTTTGATTGTCAAGAATTCCGGCAACGTTTTAGTTGCTTCAAGCATCTATGCGAGTATATCCAAAATTGATGAGATGAGCTCGTAGTTATAAAGCTAATAAATTAAATTCTTTCTTGAGTTTGAGCGTTATTCCAGAAAGTGCCTCCAAAAAATAAAGCTTTCTAACAGGGTGTTTAAACATACATTTCAAGATACTGCATTGGCTTTAAACAAAAGCTTAGCTTGAGGATAGCAGATATCTAGAAAATACAATGAAGATTGATTTCACTAGGAAAGAATCACCTTGTATACAATTCTAGCGCGCAAGCGTTATTTTCACCACTTACGGCTTAATTTAAATTTACTCGAATGCATACTTGGCTTGGGCTAGAGCATGGCATCAAGGTTCACTCAAATTTCAAATTTAATTAAATGCTCTTTCAACCATGGCTTTGTATGTATTTGTAGAGATTTGGTTGAAGTGTAGAGCAGGAGTTGAATGGATTTATTTTTAAAAATGAAAAAGATTAACTTTTTTGTTGCAGTGGAGGAGATATGCCTTGAAGATTTTTCGTAGTTATTATTTGCGAGTACATTTATTTAACCTTTTTATTTTCTTAAAAAATGTTTATTTGCAAATATTCTATATTCTATATAAATATAGGTAGATACAGATCCCCTACACAAATGTGTCCCACTCAGTGTTCAGATGTTCTTTTGCAAATCGAAGACGAAGATCATTTCTAATTATTTTAAATGACTTCAGCGATGCATTGTGCACCAAATTGTGGTTTTTGACATTTTATTATGCATGGCGGCAACTAAGTTTGCGCATGACTTGGTGGTGTTAACCCGTTAATCCTTTCAGCCCCAAATTAGCCCTGGTGGTGCTAAACATTCCAAACTTCGTTCAGGATAAGTTTTGGATCTGAATTGATAACATCGAGGTCTTCAAGATTAAATTTTTTCTTGTTAGAGAAAATAATCTTTCCCACAAATATGGTCAGACTCAGATGAATTTTAAGATCAATAGTAATAACTTATCGTGTCCCAATCGGTGTATAGACGTTCTTCTGCAAATCGAGACGCGAGTGATTTTGCTGTGGCAAATTATGGCTTTCGTCGTTCCTGATAATTTTAAATGGTAGCAGCGGTGCACAGTGTGACGAGCCATATAGCGAGTGGACAAAAATAGAAGGAGATATCCTAGAATCATGAAATTTTGTAAAAATTAGTTTTACGATGAAAGACTTGTTTTTGCAAAATTTCGTTCAAATTGAATGAATGGCACGCCTACCTCCCATATAACCGAAATCGGTAATATGAAATAGTTCCCCAAAATATTATCCTAGATCAATAAAATTTGGTACACATAGTACACGTAGTTCGTTATAAATAGCTGGTGTAAAAACGAACTAAATAGGTTCACTAATATGACCACCTCCCTTATAACTCAAATCGATAATCAGGTATATTTACACAAAAAATTACCCCAGATCATTTAAATTTACTAAACATAGTTATTTTATAGCTATAAATAGCTGGTGTGAAAATTAGCCAAATCGAACGACTAGCACGCCCACCTCCCATATAACTTATTTTCCAGTATAAACGTGAAGGGCATTTTAGCGAAAACAAGATTCAGATAATTTGCCAATTACTCCTTTTTTTTTTGGCTTTTTTGTTGATAAAGTGTTTTATTTGAAAGTTTTACTAAACAAATTAATTTTTTTTTTAAGTTTGTGAATATTTTCTTTATTTTTTCATATAAAATTGCTTATTTTCGACAAATCATTCTTCAGAAAAGTGGGCGTAAAGTCTTTGTTATTAAGTTTCGGCAAACCAAGTTTTGGGAACATATTTAAGAAGTGTTGATATTACACATACTAAAGTTTAAAAAAACACAAAAATGCTTCTTTTATTTTATTGCTTTTATTTTGTTTTTATTTTTTTATTTTGAATTTTGTGAAAAATTTGTTATTTTTTCATATAAAATTGCCCATTTTCGCCAAAATATGCTCCAAAAAAGTGGGCATAAAGTCTTTATTTTTGAAAAAAAAAAACAAATATATATAAATTAATTTTTTTCCATATTTTTTATACTAAAATTTACGCCTTATTAAGATATATACAGTGTCAAATTGTAAAAAGAAGAATTTCATCATCTTTTCAAGTCAACTTTTAAAGAGTGGCATGTTCGTAATTGAAAAGATATCGCAAAGTCCTCTTACACGAAGAATATTCGTACTCTAAACTATTAAATTGTGATTTTTGACAGTCAATTGTGCACGACGGCGACCAATTTGGTGGATGACTTGGCCGAGTTCGAAATTTGAGAATTTTTTATTGCTTTCGGAAAGACGGCACTAGTTTTAAAGAGTACTAGAGTACCCGACGGCATTTTGTTTAACCTTAAACACGTTTATCGGGTCATATTGACCCGAGGCACTTTTCATTTGCAAAAAAAGCATATTAAAAATCAAAAATAAGAAAAAAAAAAAATTAACCATTTTATTTGTTAAACTTTTATCTTTGCACCCATGTTGGAAAAGTTTTAATGTGTGACATATGTGCATAGCAGAGACAAAAAACTGACAAGTGCACTATACGTTTATCTGGGTCAAAATGACCCGACATTTTCTACCATACGATTTGTATGAAGGATTAGTTTTTGTAGTACTTTTTTCACTACTTTTTGCTGTTGTGCAATCCTTCCTACATTTTTTGTAACTGTGAGTTCATTGAAAGTGAGAGACAGCATTATTCTGTCGTTGGCGTATGTACTTTTCATACTTAAGTACACATACACATACGAAAACAGCTTTTTATGTGGATCTGTTGTGCACGTCTTTTAGTATTTTCGTTATATGTATCAGAATAAAAATCAATTGGCAAAGCGATGCAACACTCCAATGAAAGAATCAATAAGGCCGTGTGATATTCGGAAACTTTTCACTCGTGGTAGAGAAGAAGTTACTGACTTGAATACAATTATGTTGAAATATAATTATCATTTTTACCCAGCTAGACAGCTCCATGGTATAATAATACATGGTAGCATTGACAACTGCTTATTTTCTCTTCAACAGGAAAACATAAACTGTCAAAAACAGCTTTTTGTGGAAATATATCAGCAGCTGCTGTGGTTGTTGGTTTTTTTCACTCCACCGTTTTCAACATTGCTTGTGTTTTCAATGGCGGATTGTCAGCGCTCTCTTTTTGAGCATATTTTTTGACAGTATATGATTTCCCAAGCAACTGTCAATGCTACCTTGTATTATTATACCATGAGACAGCTCTAACGTAGTTACAAACACAATGAAACAAAATTTGGTGTTCACTAATACACTCTTAAATTTTGATGTCATGTTAAACAAGGAAAGTTGTATGTGCTTACATAGCTTGCTCCTTTACGCAGCAAACAAGCTGAGGACGTGAAAAAAGTAGCGAAAAAACTTTAAGCGATGCAAGTGTAAGTCACGCAATAAAATAATATCATAAATGATAGGATTTAAATATGATGTCCGTGGCGCGTTGGGTAGAATGCGCAGCTTATGTGACAGAGACCGCGGTTCAAATACCGTCCGACACAGGAAGGTTTTCATTGAATTTAATTAAATAAGTTAAAATATATATATGTAAAATACACTAAAGAGAAATATAAATGTTAAAAATGCCCAAATTCCTTTCTAAATAAACGCAAGTTTTCCTTGCTAGAGTAAAAATAATAGCCAATATTTGAGAGATATTTTTTTTATTTTCTTAAATGTTTTGCCTAAATTTATCTTTCTAATAAAAATATTAATAAAAATAACAAAAAAACACTTCAAAACAAATTTATAAGAAAAAAAAATTTGGTTTTGTTTGGTGAAGGGTTTAAACTCGCGCATGTTTGCGTTAAAGGCCAGCGCTCTAACCACTACACTATGGTGGAAAGGTTTTGCGGAACGCTAACTGTGTACTTAAGTAAACAGCTGAGTTTGTTATTAAATTCTTTACTGAATTTGTTGTTAGTGTGAGAAGAGCAGCTATAGCTTTTTGCAATGGTTAAAACATATGTGGCAGACAGAGATGCCAGATCACACGGATAGACAAAAAGGCGTTAGGTTTTTCCCAACGCTAGAACAAACCCATGGTATAATAATACATGGTAGCATTGACAACTGCTTATTTTCTCTTCAACAGGAAAACATAAACTGTCAAAAACAGCTTTTTGTGGAAATACATCAGCAGCTGCTGTGGTTGTTGTTTTTTTCACTTCAACGTTTTCAACATTGCTTGTGTTTTCAATGGCGGATTGTGAGCGCTCTCTTTTTGAGTATATTTTTTGACAGTATATGATTTCCCAAGCAACTGTCAATGCTACCTTGTATTATTATACCATGGAACAAACCTAACGTAATTTGTATGGAGAGTTTTATATGAATCTAACGCCTTTGGCGTTAAGTATATGCCATATATATGGCATATCTAACAGTTAGGTGTCCGGCTGGGTACTGTGCCAAATGGTCGATGATATTTTGACAACTAGAAATTTTGACGTTTTAGATTTCGGTAGTATATTAGCGCAAGAATTTACCTCTTAAATGCATAGCGTGCCATATATGGCAAAACCAACAAATTTATCCCCATGTCTGAACGAGAGCAATTTTGGGAAAAATAATAAACCCTTTCGAATCGCAAGCTCACAAGTGTTTTTTTTTTTCTATTTTTGCTTGTGTCCAAAATTCTCTTGTCGATTGTCAAAATTTATACTAGCCCCTGGGGCTAATTGAATTTTTGAAAGTCATATTCACCTCTCAAGTGCCAAATATTCTCATTCAGGCTTTCAAAATTTCGAATAGTGAATAGTTTCCAAATAGCACACGGTCTAAGAATTGCTTTGAGTTTGATTGGTATGAAGCCAAAAAGCCTTACAAAACCGCTTCGAATGCCACAAGTTTAGGTAAGAAATAAATAAATTAATTCCATTTCAAATAATTTTTTTGTTCATTCTTGTTTCATTTACTATCTTTACTAGGACAATAAACAACGCCGTATATGTGAAGCATATAAGGGTAACAGCAAAACAAAGGGCAATAAAACGTTTGCTGTGTGTGACCATTGTTTAAAACCTCTTTGACCTTTGCATTATGTTCATTCATGTTAATCATGTTACCTTCCTGACCTGATATATTGCAAGATTACGATGATAATGATGGAGCAGATCTATAAATGCCTGGTACATCAAATACAGCTCAATCGAAGCGACGCTATCAATTGGTTATAAATCTTTGTTTTTTTTTTAATTCTGTTTGGTTTTTTTTATCAACATTCATATGTAAATTGCAAATGTTTTGTTCAAACATATATTTAAAAAAAAAAACAAATATTAAAATCATTATTTCATGAAATAACAACACTTTTTATTTTTAACTCATTGAAAAATGTA
This sequence comes from Pherbina coryleti, assembly GCA_943735915.1. NCBI lineage: Eukaryota > Metazoa > Arthropoda > Insecta > Diptera > Sciomyzidae > Pherbina > Pherbina coryleti. The sequence continues at coordinate 92,809,812 of OX030952.1, forward strand.
AAATTTCGATACAAAATTCACTACGGGTCAATATGACCCACATAAACGGGATTAAGTTGTAAAACATGTAAACGAGTCTAAGGTTAAAAATTATTTTTATTTTAATTAAATTTGATTAGAAACTCGAAACTTATTTTCGACTATTGTCTACTATGTCGACTATGAAGCAACAAAAAGTGCAGCAAAGAGGCAATCGACAAGAAAAACTTAACGTTTCTTTGGCTCAATGTGAGCTCTTACTCATAGCTCTCATACTAGGGGTATTCACGATCCAGAGCTCTTTGTAGAGCTCTTGTGCAAAATAGCGAAAGTGCAACAAAAAAGAGCTCTACAATAACAAAATACACGTGCTGTCAAAATTGTTCTTTATTGCTCAAGCGCACTGGCGATACCCTGTAGTTCTTTTGTAGAGCTCTTGAGCTCTTGAGTTCATTTTGTTAATTTTTGACAGCAAACAAATAGTGATGATATATTGTGTACACTTCTAGGTACTAACTTCTTTCATATCGTAATTTCACATCACTAACTTTCAAAGCGGACTGAACTTAACTTCAATTGCTAAGCCTGTGCATGGGGTGTGTTCACAGTTTGTAGCGCTTTTTTGCTCTTTTGCACAAGAGCTCTACAAAGAACTCCGAATCGTGAATACCCCTACTGTACCTCAAAGAGAAAGAAGTACAATAGTCCATATTGTGCAAAGAAAAACATGTTAAGAAAGTTTTCTCTGATTTTAATTTAATAAGTACTTAGTTCAATCAATCCATAATGTGTCTTTTGATTATGTAATGTTCCTTAATTCTGAAGCTTATTTCGTTTCTATCTTTATAAATTCATTTTATGCAAGCATTGTTTGGAATTCAAAAGGTTATATAATTTACCATTTAATGCGCAGTAAATAGGACACCCCACAATGGAACATCTGTTTTATTATTAAGCAACAAGATTTCACTGATATTCTGACTATAAATACCTTGCAGTCACCCAGTGTTAATTAGCTTCACTTCAACAACGAATCGTTACGTTTTGATAAATTAAAACTTTTTTGCAAATAATCATGAAAGTACAAATATTCGTTTTGGTTATCCTGTCTCTCGTCATAGTATCAACCTATGCACAATGTCGCCAACCAAGTGAGAATCAACTTAAATCAATATCCTTCTTTTAGAACTTTTGTAAAATTTTATATATTTCAGTACGTCAAGATTGCACTGGAAATAAAGATGAAGGCGTGCGCTTTTTCCGTATATGCTGGCCCACAACTACCTGGTGGTACAGTACTCGAGAGAGGAAATGCCTAAAGATGGTGTATAGAGGATGTGGTGGCAATAATAATCGTTATTGTTCACTGAAGGATTGCCAACGCAAATGTCAGCGAAGGTCAGGCTGATCTGGAAAAATTGATTTCTATGTCTGGCGAAAATATTATTTTGATCTTAAATAAAAATGCACATTAAAACCCATTTGACTTTTACTCTTTTAATCGGGTGAAGATAAAGGACATTGTTTGCAATTTACAGTAAATTTCCTTAAATAATTTTGCGTACTTAATATTAAAATGTACGATTTACAATTGATATGAATATCGCTCGGATTACGCTAACATTGAACTTAAAAAGGTGTATTATTTCCACTTAGTGGTAAATACACGGAGAGAAAAAAATCAAGCATTCTATGCTGGAATCAAAAAAATAGGCTCTCAGCTTACACTCAAGCATAAATTCCTCAATTCAAGCTTTATTTTGCTAGAATTGAGCAAATTTAAAACACATGATATTAAGAAAAATATGCTTGATTCAAGAAAAATTTGCTTAAGACTCTAGAATATTTTTTTCTATATTCAAGACTAATATTAGCTTAAAGTGAGAAAAATTTGATTAACTCTTAAATTGAGTGAGTAATAATTTGCTAAAAACTATAATAATTTGCTTGATTTGAGAAATTGAGTTTCCTTGAATTGAGAACAATTTGCTTGTTTCAAGTAAAGAATTTCCTGAAAACTAGAATAATTTGCTTGATTCAAGTAAACAATTTTCGTAATACTAGAATGTTTTGCTTGATATTAGAAACTTAATTTTCTTATTATAATGAAAATCCTTCAGCAAATATTTAGGATTTGTAAACGTTGTTCCGGTATAAGTCTTAGTATGGTACTTTGCCAAATTATACTGAACATAAATGTCAAACTCATGTATTTACTTCGACAATTGGTTTGACGTCTATCCCTTTAGGAAATTTCATATCTCTAAAAAAACACCTACTACATTTATGTATATTTTGTAGATAAGCTGACCCTTTATTGATATACGTATTGTTGTAGAGAGAAGATCACTTACATCTTATCTCATTCAAAGTTTAAATACATATGAATTCTTTTTTTTATAGAATGGTAATGTAGAGCAAGTACTTTTCATTACTTAGTAATATATTCCTTCTGTTTCTGAGATGGTACTACTATGTTTGCAATTTCGCAAATCTCTGTCGTAGAATTGAAAACAATCGGAGCCTTCAAGATTCCGTTCTTTTCTCGTACGAGAAAATAGTCTTTCCCACAAATAGCTATCATCAGAAAGCTAAATCTTAAGACCAATAGCAATAACCCCACTAAGATTTTTTCAATAAACTTTCTTCAGGTTAATTTATTTCTGATTGGAAATTTGCTTAAATAGCTCTAATATTCAAAAGTGGTAATACAAATGACCCATCAAATTATAGATCAAACCCAACATTTTCTTTTATTTTGAAACTTTTTGAGAGTATTATAAAAAATAAAATTTATTTTCAAGTTTAAAGAGTTAAATAGTTATTACTCCAATTCAATAAGGGCTTGTATCGATATAGATTGTAGATGCTCCAATTGGCTTATAGACGTTCTTCTGCAAATCGAAGACTTAAGGATTGTGTCATTTCAAAAGATGGGATACTTTGATCGTTTCTGGTCAGACAGCACCATTTTTCTACCAACTGTCTTTAAAAAAATTAAAATAACTGTAGTTTCGTAGAAAATTTCGATTTACCCATTGACTTCTATTAATCTTTTTCGATATTTGCGATCCTCGTTGCATGTCAATATTTTGCCACGCTCTTTAATCGACGATATTATGCTCCTCGCGGCATTTATAACTAAAATTAAATTCATAAAGTGTCTTATGATTATTATATTAACTTTAGTTTTGAAACTTATTTTGTGTTTTTCTTTATGAATTCATTTCAAGCAAGCATTGTTTGCAATTCTTAAGGTTATATAATTCCATTTTATACGCATTAAATAGTGCACTCAACAATGGAACATCTGTTGCATTATTTAGCATTAAGAATTCACTGATATTCTCATTATAAATATTTTGTATTGCAAATATAAATATTAACACAGTCACCCAGTGTTAATTATCTTTACCTCAACGACGAACCGTTAAATTTCAATATATTTGAACAAATAATCATATATTTATATGTTTATATATATATATTAAAATCTTCATAAATTTTGCATATTATCATGAAAATACAAATATTCCTTTTGGTTATTCTGTCTCTCATCATAGTGTCAACCTATGCACAATGTCGCAAACCAAGTGATATTAACTTAAACAACCTTCTTTTAGAACTTTTGTAAAATCTTATATATTTCAGGGCGTCAAGATTGTACTGGAAATAAAGATGAAGGCATCGGCTTATTGCGTCATTGTCGGTCCACAACTACCTGGTGGTACAGTACTCGAGAAAGGAAATGCCTTAAGATGGTGTATAGCGGGTGTGGTGGCAATAATAATCGTTATTGTAAACTAAAGGATTGCCAACGCAAATGTCAGCGCAGGTCGGGCTGATCTGGGAAAATTGATCTGTATGCCTAGAGGAATATTAATTTGATTTTACATAAAAATGCACATTAAAAACTATTTGACTTCTACTTTTCTTAATCGTCAAAGACATTTGGAATCATTACATTGTTAATTTATAAACAAGAAAATGTAATAATTCAAGCTGTTCTCCAGCCGAAGATTTGTCGGTGGCCACCGTAAATCTACTTCATGACTCATTTGCAGAGATATTGATACCAATTTCAGATACCAAACTCAAAACTTTCTTATATTTTGAAACTTTTTGAGAGTATTATAAAAAGTGAAATGTAGTGTCAAGTAAAAAGAAAATATTCCCAATCAGGGACCGAAAATAGCCGTTATTTTAGAAATTTCAATTCAAAATGTCGGGCGGAAAGAATTTGTCTTTTCGATATTTGAATAAAGCAGTGCGATGCTTGTTAGCTTGTATCCGACAGAAATCGGATAATCAAGCATACCTGAGTTACTTGTTGTTCTCTACCCAACCTTATTCAATGAAATATCTAAAATACTCATTTTCATTCGGCTTAAAATAGTTTTAAAAATAAAACTAATTAGTATAGGGTAAACTGGGGTACATTTGACTTTAGCATTTTCGGTGATAACGCAGCATTATGCTTTAAAATTTAATTTGAGGAATTTGGCAGCATTCTGTTTTACTAAACGCTCCGAAGTTTGACTGTTTTTGTAAAACTATTTTAAAAGCAACACGTGTTTTTGTGTTCAGGAGTGAGTAACTACAATTTTTCGGCATTTAAAAAAAGGAGCTTATGTTTGTAAGGCCGCAATAGACTCCTAAACTACTCATCCGATTAGCATGAAAATTTGTGTATACAAGTTTTTTGGTACGGTGCGTGTTTGTGGGCTATCAATTTTAATCCACCTTGAACACCAGAGGGCGCTGTAGTACAAATTTTTTAACAAAACTGCCTAAAACTCATAAACTGCTAATGCGATTTTTTTTGTTGTTTTCTTAGGTTACATGTGCAAATATTTACAAAATATTAACTGTTTCTTAAATTTAGTAAAATAAAAATAATTTCCGTTATTTTCACATCAAACTATGAAAAATTTTACTACAACGATATATTTAATGCAACATCGTTGCTCAAAAATGAGAAAAAAAACAATCAGAAATTCAATTTTGCGACTTTCGAGTCAAATATCTCCGCTGCTTTTGTATACATTTTGTTAAATTTTTTTTTGTCATTAAAGCTTCATCAAAGTACTATGAAAGCCTTATTGCAAAAATACCGTTAGTTGAGTATATATATTTTAAATATTTTTTTCAAAAAAGGTCTGAATTTGGAGTTTTCCTCACAAAAAGGTTCAAAATTTGTTTTTGTTGAAAAAATAATTTAAATTCATATTCGTAAATTTTCAACTCTATTTAAAAGCTATAAAATTTATAGTCAAAAGTTATTTCAATTTTACGCAAAAATCAAAAACCATTTTTGTGATTAAAAAAACGAGGCCTACCCTTGATTTTTTCGAACAAATTTTTTTTCCAATATTGTGTTTTTATAATTTTGAAAAAATATACAAGCTAAAAAATTAATTTATTAGAAAAAATTATCTAAGTATCTCTTGCCAATCAAAAGTTATAGCCAATAATGTTTATCCAAAATGTATACAAAAAGCAAAACGCTGTCTGTGTGATGGCTGGAAACTTCAAAATTACTTAGCCGATAGAGCTGAAATTTTGGCAGTACATTCAAGTACGAGATGGCTTAAATTTCTGTGACACCCCCTTTTACCGCCCACAAATCAATAAAAACGCTATATTTCCTACGGTTTTCGTCGGTTGGGCTACATTTTGGTAATTTAGTCTGTATGCTTACTGTCGGCAACTGTACTAAAACAGGGTAATGTCCATCTACTAGAAAACTGAGATGAACATTATATAAGAGGGTGTGGCTCTACCCATACAGTTAAAATTTGTATTATCGAATAGCTTTGAAAGTAAAAGTAGCAATACTAACATACAAACTCAAAATGGAGTTACTATTTGGTGATCTCCTGCTACTGGGAAACTGTAACGGGCAGTGGAAAGTAACAGTGGTGTCAAACTATGAGTCTAAGAAAAGTTTTGAATACACTTATTATGTTCTCATATAGTTGCAGGGTGCAGCAACGCGCGCCGGGAAAAGGCTAGTTATATATAAAAAAGGTAAGCTTGATTCTTTATTTATTTGAAAACCTAAAGGAGTTTGATTAAAAGTAAATAAAATGCAAAACTATAAAAAAAAGCTGCCAAGAGCATATGGGATACATTTGACACTTCTGAAAGGGGCACTTTTGACATATGTCAATTTTATATTTACATATGTATATAATATGCACCAAATATATTTTTAATGTTGATTTTGGAAATTATTATGTAAAATAACTTAAAAATATGAAAGCTGAGTGTTCCGAACAAGCACAGTTGTATCGATCTGATCTCAACATTATTTATTTTTTTTTTTTTAACACTATTGAACTTTTTCATTACAATTTACTGAATTTTATTATTTTTTTTTGCGTTATTGCAATGATACTAGTGACCACCGGTGCGCTTTGCTGCCCCCAGCAACTATAATAACATAATCTATATAAAGAAGAGGCAGAATTAAGTGAAATGTGAGCGGAAAATTGCAATAAAAAAAACCTGTATGTATCTTGGTTGCTAGCGTTCAGCGCGAGCGGCTTGTGAAAGCTTTATATATTTTTTGACTTTCATTTTGTTGTTAACAGACGCTCTATTAAGAAGAGACAGAAGAGAGCGAAATGTGAGCAGCGAATAGTTTTGCTCTGAGTTTGATAACGTTGTTCTCAGCTGCTCTGTTAATGAAAGAAAAACCAACATAACAACAACAATTATATGCAATTATATGCAAACTTTAATAAGCTATAACTTCAAAAATATAAATTTTTAAGAAATAAAAAGTCCAGTTTGCATATCTACAGGTCTAAACCTATCAAACCATACTAAATTTATTAAAATTGGACTTGTACTTAAAAAGCCTTATGCCGGACAAAATTTGGGTTTGCGTAATATATATAAGATGGGTATTTCTCATCAAATTTCGAAATTTGATTCCCGAGCCATTAGTGCCGAGTCATATGCATTAACTACATAAGTCTTTTTTTTATTTGAATGTACGCTGGCTATACCGCTATTGTTTAAAAAGAAAACGTATTACCTCTAAAGAAAAAAAAAGATATGGCTACTTTGTTACCGTGAAAATCATTCACTCACCTTGTCCCTTAGTTCAAAAATATTACTAAAATGCATATATTTATCTGAAATATATCAATATTCTTAATAATAAAATTATGCAAATATATAATAAAGATGTTTGTTATTGTCTATAAAAGCTTCCATCTTACAACAACGAATTTATAAAAACAATAATTCGATTTTAAATATGTCCCGCGATTTCTGAACGTGTCAGACGATATTTAGGAACGCAACCTTAAGTTTTTAGTACCTGGCAACACTCTCAAATGATTCAAGATGGCGATTTCTTCTCAACCGTAGGTGAGTTCGTGTAAAAAATATTTTGCGAGAAATTGTTAAAAGTTAAATTTATGACGATCATTACCTCACGTTACATGAATGTATTAAGCATTTTAATATCTATCATTAAAATTTGAATATTATAAGTCTTTTCGGTAAAAATCGGGCGTATTGTGCATTTAAGGGTTAAGTTAAAATTCGCCATTCCCTCACTGCATTTAGGAGTTATATATAAAAAAAAAGTAGCTAAAAAAGTTATATACAAAAATATGAAAGACCAATACCGCTGGACAGATCTCTAAAAGCAACTTTTCTGATCTCTGCAAAAAAATATCTAAGTTTATAAAAAAAAAGAAATTTCAATAATATCTCAAATTTTGAGATTACACAAGAAATACCCATATATTTTAGTATTAATAATGCTGGTATTTTGATTACTCAAAGAGAATAAATATTTATGTCAAATGTTCCCCTTCAAAAGTCAAGGGTGTCCCATAGTAGGGGCACATTTGACAAAACGACTTTTTTTAGAAAATGTTTAAAAAATATATTTAAGGGTTTTTATAATACAATATCCTTTAAATGTTTTAAAGTCAAACAATCAACCTTTATAGGGAAGTAAAATATTTTAAAATCGGTTAATAATTTTCGGAGTACTAACACTTTAAAAAAAAAAAATGTCAAAGCTACCCCAACTTACCCTATTAAAATACTTATACTCATTAATATAGGATATCACTGTCAAATTTGTATCCCATGTTTTTAATAGAAAAAACCAAACTCAAATTTTAGCTCTTATTTTTGACTCAAAACAAAAAAAAAAGTCAAACTTTATATGTTCTATTTTGACCGAAAAAATAAAAGTAAAATTTGAACTTATATTTTTGACCGGAAATATAAGTCATAGTTTAACTTTTATTTTTGACCGAAAAGAGAGCACAAGCAGCCCTGTGCTCTCCTTGTTAATTCTACTATGGGTGCAAATCACTGATGTTAACGGCACAGTAATTACTGTTTTCTACAGTAATTTGACTGATCATACAGTACGACAGTAATATTTTGAAATATCAAGTAAATTCAATGGCCGGACAAAAATATAAAGTTTTTTAGAAAAAATTTGCTAAAGTCACATTTGTAACATCTCTGTTCTTCTCAAAGTTTTACCATCCTTGGAATTTAGTGCAAAATGGAACGATGCCTTGATAACTTTGCAGATTATAGTGTATACATGGCTAGTACTAACAACCGTACAATTCCAAAAAAACCATTTTGCGCTTTTAGGAAGATCTATGTACGGTCATTTAGATGAATCATATCTAAAATTCTTCATTTTTTTAAATGCATTAAGTGTCAAACTATATTTTTTACGTTTGTATATTATAAGCCGTATTCATAAAAATATTTTAAAATAGCTTTAAAATGCTCAATAGTTAAAAAGCTTTTTAATGTTAGAAAGACTTTAAAAATTTTTTTATTCATAAACATGTTGTAGCGGCTTTTGTAGTTAAAATAGAAACACTTTCGGTTTGAAGTGGAATGAGTGTAAATAATGGTTTGTGTATTAGATAAATTCAATTACTTTATATTGATGATATATGATGATTTATATATATTTGTCACAATTTCGTCAATATTTGTGAATGTTATGTTAAAATACATCAAAAGTTGTTCGAAGCTACCCTCTGCATAGAAAAATTGTAATTTAATTGTGTTTTTCGTAAATATTTTTAAATGTTTTGACAAATTTTCTTGTCATTTATTTCCTTTTTTTTAAATATTTTGCAAATGTTATATTATCAATTATTTTGATAATTTTAGACAATTTTTGTGTTCAAATGAGAGCAAATAATTTAAGAAATGCTTTGTGAGGAGTTTATAGTATGTTTCAGCCAATTTTAACAAACATTTTTTGACTTTTTGTTTATTTTTGAAATATTTTGAATTAATTTTATATATTTTTGACAGATGAATAATTCAAATAATTCAAAGGGGTTTATTTAAATTTTAAACATTTTTTAGAATTATCTCATTTATGAAGCATTTTAAAGATATTTTTAACGCTATTAACGTTAATGAATAATGTTTCTAATATTTTTTCTTATGAAGGCTTTATAATAGGAAAGCCTCTATTACAATTTTTTATGAATACAGCCGATATAATAAAACAATTATATAAAAATTTGCGTTTTTATTGATTTTTTATTCGTTTTAGTTATACAGTAATTCCACAGTAATTTTTGTTCCAATTCACAGTAATTTTGCACCAAAAACAGTAATTTTTCGTGCCCAACACAGTAATTTCATCAAATTATGTTAACATCACTGGTGCAAATAGTTAATATCGAGATGAAGCCAATAAAAATTGACTGGCTCCGGCTCGCAAGCGTTAGCTGCATATAATAAAAAATAAGCTCAAGTCGAGCGAGGAGCCGCTAAAGGTGCCAGTAGGGAGCAAACATTTCTGTTCCTTGTTTATAACTAAAATTCAATTCATAAAATGTCTTTTGATTACGTATGGACCTTAGTTCTGAAACTTATTTTGTTTCTTTCTTTATGAATTCATTTCAAGCAAGCATTGTTTGCAATTCTAAAGGGTATATAATTGCGTTCTATACGCATTAAATAGGGCATCCAACAATGGAACATCTGTTTAATTAGTAAGCAATAAGATTTCACTGATATTCTGACTATAAATACCTTGCAGTCACCCAGTTTCTCAATTATCTTAACTTCAACAACGAATCGTTAAGTTTTGATAAGTTTAAACTTTTTTTGCAAATAATCATGAAAGTACAAATATTCGTTTTGGTTATCCTGTCTCTCGTCATAGTGTCAACCTATGCACAATGTCGCCAACCAAGTGAGAATCAACTTAAATCAATATCCTTCTTTTAGAATTTTTGTAAAATTTTATATATTTCAGAACGTCAAGATTGTACTGGAAATAAAGATGAAGGCATCGGCTTTTGGCGTCAATGCTGGCCCACAACTACCTGGTGGTACAGTACTCGAGAAAGGAAATGCCTTATGATGATATATAGAGGATGTGGTGGCAATAATAATCGTTACTGTTCATTGAACGATTGTCGACGCAAATGTCAGCGAAGGTCAGGCTGATCTGGAGAAATTCATTTGTGTGTCTGGGGATGTTATTTTGATATAGAATAAAAATTTACATTTAAAAATATTCGAATTCTAACTGTCTTTATCGGGAAGAGATGAAATGGGTTTTTTGTGTTTTTTTTTTTTTTGGCAAATTTAAGTGGTATAGGCGATCCTTAAATTAATTTGAGTTCCTAATACAATACAATTGATAAAAAAAGCAGACAGATCTTAAGGGTAGAATGCTCGATAATACATGTAAATGCTCGAAAATCAGTAATTTTTCGTAAATTATTTTGAGGGTGATAAAATAGTTAAATCATTTTACACTTTTGACATAATTTAATGACATGTGTCTGGTAATAAAAACAATTTTTTTTTTTTTTATTTTGAAGTTTGCGGGCTCAAGGTTCAATATATTAAAAATGAAAAACTTATTTGTTTTAATTTTTAATTTTATTTTCCAATATTGCGATCGCCGCCGGCAATCATCATTAGGGAAAACGGAAAACATTTACAATAATTTTTTAACAATTATTTTCACTTTAAGCAACTTTACTTGAAATTTAAACAATTAATTCATTTAAACAATTAGAACATTAAGTGTTTAACATACAACAATTGACATTTTACATATAACATTTATATCACAGATTTTAAAGATGGAAACAAGAACTTTAATGAACAAATTTACAAAAAACATCCACTTCTTCTGCCGTCAGGTTCTTAATTGTTGTCTTTAACATAACATGTGTGCACACATGTCTGTGTCTGCTTTGAAGTTTAGTCTCTAAAAAATTGTTCAAAAAGGTCGGAAAATATATATATATATTTTTATTTTTTTATATTATATATTTTTTTTTAATACAAAATGGCGGCGGTACAGTCCCTCCATGAAGTCCGTTTTTGCCGAAGTCGTAAAACGGCTGCCATCGCTCAGCTTTTTCTATTGGTCTGAAATAAAAAAACAAAAATATTTCGATTACTGATGAGTAGACCTCGGATGTTGCATATTTGCATATTTTTGAAGGATTAAGATAAGTTAATTCTGATGACACCAAAGTTTGTTTCATTGAATATAGAATGTTTTCAATTCTATGCATATGGGCAAATCCCAAAAATAGTCCACCAAGTGTGAGAAACTAAAGATGCTCCTTTTCCAAGAGCATTATTGTTTATTAAAAACTTAATATATCTACATTTAAGTTCCCAATCAATTTTTTTTTCTTGAGGTTTTATGTAATAAAAAATAAGTGATTCACAGTCAATATTCGAGTTGAGTTTTTTTTTATTTTCAGTTTGTTTACTGACCTAAGAAAGCTATTGATATAAAAGCTTTACGTATAAAAGTTTTTCTATTTCCCTTTGCACTTCTTTCTTCGCAAATTGGTGCCATAATAGGTTTGACAAAATTTGTGCATAACGGTATATTTTGCAAAATAAAAATGATTAACTCTGTTCTGACGTCCGACACATAAAAAGGGTTTTATTTAGATAAAATTGTTAAATCGAATTAAAAACAAAAATTGAAACCTGTTACAAAGCAAGTTTTTGCATATTTTCCAGAATATAACTGCTGATTTAAAATATAAATAATTTTCAGCTCATATCAACTGGGCAAACTTAGAGGCGACATTTTCAAATAGAATTGACGATGAATTTCGTAGAAAAGAAGCTGAAAAAAGCGTATTTATCGCAAAAAGTTAAGGGAACAAATAAAAACGGCCACCAGGTAGCTAAACAAAATATGTGTGGGGCAGCCACGCATGGTAGAAGTGAAACTTGAATATAGTCTTATTAAAAAAGACCCATTTCATATAATTGAAAGATTGGATAAAATCTGTTTTAAAACAATTTCGAAAAGTTGAATGTTATGATACCATACCACTATCATACCATATTATCATCCTATACCGTCATAATGTATCATATAACAATATCATGCTATCATTCCATGCTCACCTTACCACCATACTATACCATCATACAATACTATCATACCATACCATCATATATTACCACCAAACCATACCTACCAACATTTCATATATCTATACATCATTTCATCGTACCATACCATAATACCGTACTATTAACTAATCATACTATAGCCATCATGCCATACCATCATATTATAATATCAATTATCATACCATACCATTAACCCTTATCCAAAAATTTTAAATAGAAAAACTTTCTTCAATTTGATCATACAAAAACATAAAGCTCTTTATCGAGGTTATGAATTCTCGAACTCCTTCTCGAACTCCTTCTCCTGAAACCTCTTCTTCAGATGTCTTTAACTGAGGTTTCAGGAATTTGTTTCTTTTGAGCATCTTTTAAATTTAATTCACGCTGACACCTTTTAAATTTGTCATAACTTAAAAGCAATTTGGACAGGTTGTTGACAATTTGCGGCGAATTGGTGGTGACAAAAGGAAACGAAAATTGAAGATACACATGGGTTTTTATCGCCAGTTTTTTGTGAAGAAAAGACAAGGTATTTATTTCTCAAATGAAGGCAATGTACATAAACGCCAAAAAAATTGAAAACTACGTAACATCGCTCCACAATAGATGGAAAAATATTAAACATATTGCAAAAATGAAACCTTCATTTATATTGCTCGAACAGCCTATTTTTTGAACGTAGAGTAGATGTTAATATTAAAAATAATTAAAAAAAAAATCTATAAGTAAAATAATGTAATGATGGAAAAATTAATGACGTCCGACACATGACGTCCGAACAATAATAAATATTACAAAAATAAAAACAATAATAAAAATTAAGGACTATGCTAACTTTTTTGGAAATTTCAGTTAATTCTTAACGTTTCATTCATATCATATATTCTCGTAGCTCGAATCAGTTCGCTGCAAATAGTAGATTTTGCAATTAATATAAAAACTACTTATATTTTAATAACGTCCGAACGATGAATATCAAAACCACTGTTCATGTACTAACACTTATATTGTAGTATTTTCTGATATTTATAAATAGCAGCCCCTTAATACTAAATGTTGCGTCAGTTACTTTTTCCTAAACAAAACATTTTCAGCATTTTAATTGGAAAAAAATTCGTTCGAATGTGACGTCCGACACGCAGGATTTGCGCATGTATAAATTTTTTCGGCATATTTGCATGAAATGAGTTTAGGCATAGAGTTAATCTATGAAATTGAGAAAAAGTACGGAATAAAAAATTTGGTACACTTTTTAATAAAACATTCGTATTTCCGCCTATTTTTTTGACATTTGTTGCCTCCTTAAATGATTATTTATGCAAAATGTGTAATATTTTAGAATTATTCTATGGGTAATTATGTTGACCAAAACCCCTCAAAATTTTAACCCGATCGATTGATAACTTTTTGAGTTGCAGTGGCAGCCGTTTTTGAAAATGTAGTTTCAAGAAAATTGCGTTTAAAGTTTTAGGACGATAAAACTATTAGTTTTTGCGACTTACCGATCAAGCAGCAATTTCAGGCGCATACAATAGCCCTTCAGCTTCCACGAAAAGCTGATTATCTTCCAGTTGTTGCTGTTTCCTGGCAGTACATTTTACAGTAGATTTTACATGTATTTCTCCCCTTAATGATAGATAACACTGTGCGGCACGAAAATTTGTATTTGATAATTTTAACGTTTTTCAATTATTTTTGGTATGAGGAATCTCGTGGTGACATTTGTTTTACCACTTTACAGAACACTTTAGAACAATATTTTTTTTAAGATATATAGCTCAGAATGAAACACTAAACATTATGATACCTTTTGAAAAATAATTTTGTTGAAAAATAATGAGTTAAATTATTTTTTTTTCGTCAAACTGCAGTCATATAACATAATGGTCAGAGTGGGGTAGCAAAAAAATCAACTATTAAAAAAAGCTCAAGCCTGTGTTAGATAACGGGCGCATAGGTCAGACGTAGAATACGTTAGTCATTAACAGCCTTATTCAATAGATTTCCTTAAGTTACGCACTGTTACGTTTAGTTACGCACTGTTTAAGGCTTTACGCAGCTTCTATGCAACCTTGCTAACATTGTTATTCATAAACATTTTACATTTTCTGCTTATGATTGTAAGGTTTGTGTCTGAACTATAGAAAATCTCTACAAAAATTAAGAATTCCTATGGATTTACAATGGCCGCCGCATAAAAAAATGCTGCAAAGGGGGCATATGGAGCATGTCTTTGATATTAAAAGAAAAGACAAACAAAAATCATGGTTGTATTTACGTAACCTTTAAACGCCAATTTCGGCGTTTAAGTTACGCAGCTCTTAAACAACTACGAAAAATGTTTATGAATAACGTTTTCTTGTTTAAAGCCCGTTTAAAGTTACGCTGCCTCTAAAATGTGTTTATGAATAAGGCTGTAAGACATTGAGGATGTCTTAAAGACGTGGCCAACTGGGTAAGCACAATTTTGGTTCTCTGCTTCGCTTATCAATGTTGTGTATGTACACATCGTTCGCTACTTGGTCATTATACTTCTTCTCTTTCTCACACTGGTTCTGTGATGAACACACAGATAATCGTACTGCTCTTACACATGATGTTATAATACATAAAATACAAAACATATGAAAATTAATACAAAATTTGAAGGAGTTAAATTTTGATTTACTTATTGAATCAAAAAAATTATATGTAGCAATATGATTATTTAAATACAAATCAAAAGAAGACATATTAAATATGTTACGACCATACTTGAATTTTCTTCAATGCATGCATAAAGTATTAAAAACTTATAATGAAAGTGACAAACATTTTCTCAACGTTAAAATGTGTAAATATTCATGAGGGTTCTTTTATTTTAAAATTAAAATTAGTTAGTTTTAAAATTAGTCTGTGCTATTTAATAAGTTTTAACTAGTGTGGATTAAAAAAAAAAAATACTTATATGTAATCCCTGATTTCGATATGTGTGGCAACGCCACAGGAACTCATCTTTACTTTCTTTAAAAAAAAAAAAAAATAAATAACTGGCCATTTCAGCCCTTGAAAGGACTTTGACCTAGCTTGTTATGATCAATTGTGTTGTGCGTGTTATTAAGTTTGTACACAATTGACCGAGAACCGGACCTACATGTTTAACGCCGACTCCGAACGGCGATGAACGCAATGTTCTTGTTCTCAAGAAGCTTTACATGGCATTTTGATTACTCTCTGAGGTTTGCCATTGTCTGCAGAGAGCTGGCAGCCGTACAGAAAAATTATTTTAATTCAAATAATTTTCTGTCGCTGCTGGAGACCCAGGTTCGCTGACATAGCGGCCACGCACTTTAACCAACTACGCCACAGACGCCACTTTCTTACTTTCTTTTTACTCTTTCATTTATTCTTGAGTTTGACATTTTTCATATTCTGTATGTATATTTCAAAAATCAATCGTGAAATGTTAACGGACAAAGACTGTTAATTTTAAGTTCTCTTTCTACTTAACTTTAACAAAAATATATTAAAATATATCGTTGTTGTTTCCACTCTGGCTATCTGTCAGGAGCCATATTAGTTCTTGCTTCATAGAAGTAGGCGTTCCCGATGTGGAAAAGTATATATATTCTTGATCAGTGTCACCTCCTAAGTCGGTATATATAGCTATGAACAAAAATCCTAAAACTTATATGGGAGCCCCTCCTGAGGACGAGTCGGAGGGAATAGGTCCTAAAGGGAAAAATGTTCATCTTGCAAAAGTAATGGGGGTCGGTCGTATATATTAACCCTCTCTGGCTTAATATATACGACCAACCCCCTCCCCCCTCCTGTGGTACGAAAATCTAGGGTAACCCGAAAAAAACTGACTTCATATTCGGCTTTAGCGATCTCGAAAACATTAAATAAAGTCGTCAAACCTCACGGGTTTTTATTATTTTTGTGACAATTGTTGTTCAATGATATTGTTAAATACAGGGCATCTGCAAATATTTGTTCTGATAGATGAGACCCTCAAATGAAGTTATACCTATATATAAAGCTGACTTTTTTAAAAAATTAAAAATCGGTTAAAGTTCGTTATACTTATTTTTATTATAAGAAGAAGGAGTTGTAATGAGAATGCTACTAACACAGCTGTTAAATTTCGGGTGGTGTTAAAATTTGTATTTTTTATAGCATCTGTTCAACATGAATGTTGTTGTTTCCGCCATTCAGAATACATTTTAAGAATTATTTGCATTTTATTTAAAAAGTTATAAACATATTTAAATTATATAGGTGCTATATAAGTCACCCAAAAACGAAAAACATCTGTTTCATTCATGTTCATCTGGTTCACAGATGTTTCATATATAATTGAATATTTTCTTTATATAGTTAAATTATTGTTAAGACTTTCTGTGTACGGACGATTGTTTGAGATAGTGTATGTGCATGGCGTTATGTGGTAAATATTATTTTTGGTGCCAATCGGACCAACATAGCCCGCAAAATTTAAGAGTTCCAGTTATTTTTTAAACTGTACTTTACGAACTGTAGGTATCTACTAAAGAGCTGCACAAAACCTTTGCAGAATCAATGCAGTCGACTTTTTAAAATTTTGCGACTAGCAAAAGAGTAGAAAAACACTGCTTTGATAAAGTGAATAGCGCTCCTATAATTCCGCTCTGATTTTATTGCTATTGCGCTTATTAGCTTGTCAAAGTTAGTGGACTTCTAGAACCACTGAGACTACTGATGAGTCGGAGTAGCGTCCGACGAAACCATGGTCTAGTCAGCTTGGTTTGTTCTGCAAAGAACTTTGTTGTTGTAGCAACCTGTTACTTCATGAATTATTTGGCATAAAGCTCTTAATATAATTCTTAAAAAATATGTTTTTTAAGAGTTATAAAATTAAATAAACA
This sequence comes from Pherbina coryleti, assembly GCA_943735915.1. NCBI lineage: Eukaryota > Metazoa > Arthropoda > Insecta > Diptera > Sciomyzidae > Pherbina > Pherbina coryleti. The sequence goes on from OX030952.1 coordinate 92,827,112, forward strand.
TATAAAAATGCCACAATTTTATAACTCAGCTGCACAAAACCTTTTATTCAGAGAACTTGATTGGTGTACACTACCGGGTTGCAGTGTATTTCAGTGAAGCCTCGATGAAGTGAATCCAACAAAACAACCATTGCATATTTTGAAAGATTTTTTTCAGTACCGAAAAATGCTTGAGTTGTTTTTTTTTCAATGAAGTACAAGCAACGGAAAATCATAGCGAGCACACAGAGTGCACCATGCGTCAATAGTTTCTAAGGGGCTCACAAGTAAAGATGGTCAATCGATGCTATTATTTAACCCTAAAAAAAGTATTATTTTTATTGGCTCTGCTCCCGAGTGTTGAAGTTTTTAAAATATTGACTGACTATTAAAAATATTAAGGTCCACATAATAAAAAAAAAAATGTGCTTAGGCTCGAGAGCTACATACTATAATCTACATATGAGCGTAATTTTTTTAGCGAAAATGTTCTAATTAATTAAAAAAAAAATTATGTAATTTTGACACCAGAAATATTCACATATCTTCAAATTTGCATACAATTTTAGCATAGTCTTTTTCTAATAACATCGTTAGAACCTTTGAATAACAAAAAACTATCAGAAATTCGTAAGTTTTACTTTTGGTGCAAATAACTCCATTGTTATTCAATATATTTCATTCAATTTTTTATCACTGATGAATTCAATTTAAGCACTTGATAAAAACCACTTGATAGGTACTGTTAGTTTAGCGTATATATATTTTTAATCTCTTTTTAAAAAACCGGTTCAAAGTATTGACTTTTGACTCAAAAAATGGCTCAAAAGTTTTTTGTTGTCAAAATAATTAAAAATCAAGATTGCACTTTTGACTACCATCATGACAAAAATTTCATTTTGACGCTATCATGACATAGCGTTTAATAGCAAAAGTGATTTCAGTATTACGAAAATTTTAAGCAAAAATTAACCGTAAATGATGAGATTTTTTAGATCATATTTGGATTAAAAATATTAAAACGAGGACTGAACATCAAAATCTTACATTTTTTCCCAAATAACACCGAGTATATTAGTTTTAAAGCTTTAGAGCTAGTTTTAAATAAAAATCTTTATTTAAATTTTTGCCGTATGGTTTTTTCATAAGTTTTATTTTCAAATTTTTGTCATTAAATATTTTAACAAATAAGTTTATTTTTTTAATATAAATAAATAACTAGACTACATTTAAATTTAACTTAAACTTAACACAAATTGTGTCTAAATACTTTCACTAACAATTATTTACAATTAATTACAAAATTATTTAATAAAAAAACAAAAAAAGAAAATCAAAACGTTTTATAAATATATTTACACTTTTGTGATGATTGGTTTAAATATTCGAGTTTGCATTGAAATAAATTAAGTACTATAAAAATGAACGGAATGTAACTACAGTTGGTAACGATTAATTGAACTGATTGAATGTTTTTAACAAAAAATAAACTAAAAACAAAACACTACCAAATTAAACAGGTACTAATTATTTGTTTATTATTGTGACGGTATTAATAAAAAAAACTATATTTTTTCTTTTGCATTGTCTTTATGAGGTAGAAGGTCAATGTTGAAAGTTAATTTTTAATAATTTTTGTTTAACTCAAATAAAAATGGGTTTAAAATGAGTTGAGTTCTTGGAATGAATACAGATTAAATAGGAAATTTATAAAAATATTCCTACTTTTGACGGATTTTCAGGTATTTTATATCAATATTTTTTTTATACTTTTAATGTAATGCTTTTCTTAATGTATTTAAAGTAATTAAATTAAAAATATAATTGACAGTCTTGTTGTTGCATTTTTAAGTGTGTGTGTGTGTGTGTGTGTGTGTAGGTTGTGAGTATGTGGAAGAAAGTTTTATTGGATCACTTGTGTGTATTTTTATATCAAAAACTGTTGATGTAACTGAATCTTCCGACAACATTTTACATATAAACATTTTACATAAAATAAAGGTTGTGAGCTTTTGTAAATTAATATTAAATGCACACATATAGAGATTATAAAAAAAACATACATACCTACAGACATATGTATGTATATATTTTGTAATATGCAAATAATATGCTTTAATGTTGGCTTTGAACTACATTATTAAGGCTTTCCGAAATAGCAGGGATGTTCTCGATGTGGCGTATTTACTTAAGAATTGTACATTTGTGATAAATTTGTTATTTTTAGTAAATTTTTTTAAAACAGTTTTAAAAATCATACATTTTTATCAGATGTACAATTATAACGAAATAATAGCATGTTCAAACCGAGCAGTTAATTATGTTAAATCGCGTTAATGAAGTTAAATCGAAAAACAAGTTCTGAAATGAAGTTTTGATGAAGTTAAATGCGTACAATTGTTGTTGGAAATTTAACGTGTTAAATGATTTAACGCGTTTCGAAACACCTTAAATCACTGGTTTGTGTTCTTGCTAACGTCAGAAAAGCTTTTTTTTGCTTTTTAAACGCAGCCAAATCTGACAAGAGCTTTTTATTTTGATGTTTTGAATATAAACATATAAATTCTTCGACAAATTCTTCTTAATTCTTTGACAAATTTTTGAATTTATTTGAATTTTTTGTTATTGTTTTTATTTTTTTTATATTTTTGAATAAACAATTTTTTATTTCTTTCAAAATATAAACAAATAAACTGACATTTTGAAACTAGTTAAGGCAGTATGAACGATGATGTTAAAAAAAAAGCTTTTTTCGAATAACACGTTAAATGAAGTCGGTTTGAACATGCTATAAATCTTTATACCTTAACAGCCGTATTCATAAAAATATCTTAAAATAGCTTTGAATCGTTCAATAGTTAAAAAGCTTTTTAATGTTAAAAATGAGTTCAAATAGGAACACTTTCGATTTGGAGTAGGAAGAGTGTCAATAATTGTTTGTGTATTAGATAAATTCAATCACTTTATTTATTTGTCACAATTTCGTCAACATTTTAATATTTAAACATCAAAATTTTTTCGAAGCTACCCTCTGCACGGAAAAATTTGTCATTTTATTATATTTTTATCCATGGTGAAAAAAATTATATATTATTTATTATAAAAAAAAAATAAATAAAATATTTATTTCACCATGATTTTTATGTAAATATTTTCTTTGTTTTTGATATCATTTTATATAATTTTGACAAAATGTATGCCCAGATGAAAGCAAAAAAAAATTTTAAAATGCTTTATCGAGGGTTTATTGACGGTTTCAACTATTTTTGAAATTCTCTCATTTATGAAGCATTAACAAGAGTTTTTAACGCTAATGATCGTTTATGAATAATGTTTTTACATTTTTTCGATTGTTTTTCTTATAAAGGCTTTATAAGAGCCTCATAATTTTTTTATGAATACAGCCGTAAATCTTTAAAAGGTGTTTTCTCAAACTGGTTAAATAGCCCATAAATACCAGTTTGTTTACAATTTTGTTGTAAATATTTTAAAACTTCTTAAATGGTTGCCAGGAAAATATTCCCTATACGGAAAAAGGGAATGGAAGTTATGATAGTAACTGATTTTCAGTTTTTTTTTTTTTAAATTTCAAAATAAATTATTATACAAATTATTATTTTTGAACTAACACTGAGTGAAGAAATTTGTGAATTTACTTAAAAGTATCTTAATGTACGTGATCAGCGTACACCAGTGGAGACTTTAACATTTTGAGTATTAAGAACTTGAACTCGAATTGTAAATTTCAAGTAATCAGTAGCTAAAAGTAATCATATATCTTATAGCACTAGAAATGTTAAGAAGAGAGTTTTAAGAAAATTAAAAAATTTTTTTTTATTTGTATACTTATTTACAGGCATAATGTTATAAACAAGGTGGTCGCGAATTTTGAATTCTTGATTCTCTGTCAAATTCAAATTCTGTCTTGAATTCTCTGTCAAACCATCATTTTTTTTTTCTATTTCATTCACTTATTCATAAGTTTGACAGATCCATGGTTGAATAAAGAAGTGAATCGCGCGAATGTATGAATAAATAAGGTTGTCTCCATGGTGTCATTAAGAAGGTGAACGCGAATTTTTAACATCTCTCAAAAAAATTTGACCTACCCTTGTCAAAAACAGCTGATGGTAAATTCTAAGAAAAGTTGCTAAGCAATCTATTACAATTTTTTATTGAGTGCAAGTGATTTGACACTTTTCCGCACTTTGTCTCTTTTTTTCTTACTTTCTCAAAATTTTTTTACAACCGTAGGGAAATTAGTAAACGTCACGTTCACCTTGTTAATTACACTATGGTTGTGGCAAGGGTGAGAGCGAGTGCCCATAAATGTCAAATCGAAGTTGACAGCTCATACAAAATCTGAAAGCGAAAATTGATAACATTTAAAGCCGATGAAGTTGTCGTTGTTGCTTTTCATTGATTTTAACAATTGTGGGTACTGAGAAGAGAGTACGATCAGCCCCGAGACAACCTTATTAATTCAACCATCTTCGGGCGGTTGAAAATCCTCTCTTGCTCAGAGTCGAAAAGGTCAAAATCCACGCAAATCTCTACTTTTTGTAGTTGTTTGTTGCTCAATGTTTTTTTAAAATTCTGACTCTTGGCTCTTAGCCTAGAAGTCTATCTTGTTTATTCTACCATGGACAGATCTGGCCAAAAATTTAAGTGTCACGTTCACCTTGTTTATTACACAATGTTTATAGGCTTCTATTTACACTCTCTCTCTCCCCTGTTCTATTTACATCTTTGTGTATTCTTAAGACTACTTTCATATTTGGTGCTCTTATGAAATAAATTTGAACTTTATTACTTAACATAACTTTAATATTTACAAATATTCTATTGTCAACAAGTTGCTACGAGCCCTAACCACTATTAATTCGTACAGCAAGCACTTTTATGCCAATGTAACATGTAAGGGTACATATTTTATTAAATAATATTGATAACACTATTAAATTTATACTTTTCTGAAAGTTTGTTTTATTGTCTTTAATTTCATAAACAAATATGTGCACATATCATGATAAAAAGTTTTGAAAACAGAAATTAACGAAAAGTCCATTTATTTTGATAACAAAAATTTGACCACTATTAATTCGTACAGTGTATAAATTCAGCTAAAGACAACTCTGAAAATTAAAATGCAAACAAATAATGAAAATTTACCGTTTTATTAGAGTAAAGAAATGCAATTGAACAATAACACGATTTTTTTCGTGTTGTTTCTTTTTATTTCTGATTAATTGTTCAACGATGGCACTTGGTAAGCCAGTTTGTGAAGAAATTCGATTATAAATTATTGACAAAGTCAAATCGGGAAAAAGCTATAGCGAAATATCGGTTGAATTAAAGCTTCCCAGATCAACAGTATCAAGTATTGTTCAAAAATACAAAAAAAAATGAGAATTGTAGCAATAATGTTGCAAACAGAGGCCGGGTCTCCAAAATAACGATTCGCGACAAAAGAGCTTTAGAAGTTATACTTAAAAAAAATCGTCGAGGCACTATTAGATACATAGCTTCAGAGTGGTCAGAAAGAATTGGAAAAACCATTAAACGTGAATGGACGCGTCGGCAAATGAAAGATATAGCTTATGGTGTTTATAAAGTAAGTTTAACACTCTACTACTGGTGATACCAAAAACATTTATTGAAACTTGAATTTTTTAGGCCAAAGAAAAGTCCTTACTTACTGTACTTCAAATGAAAAAACGTTTATTATGGGCAAAAGAAAGACGTTCTTGGGTACAAAGGCAATGGGACACCATTATATTTAGCGACGAATCGAAGTTTGACGTATGCGTCGGTGATGCCAGAAAAAGGGTGATTCGGAAAAGCACAGAGGCATATCATAAAGACTGCTTAAAGCGTACTGTAAAGTTTCCAGCTAGCATTATGGTGTGGGGATGTATGTCCTCAAAGGGTGTCGGTCAGCTTCACTTTATTAAGGGAACAGTAAATGCAGAAAAATATATTAATATATTGGAAGAACATCTCATTCCGTCAGCACCAAAGCTAGCTGACTGTGGTGAATATGTATTTCAACAAGACGGTGCATCATCCCATACAGCCAAAAAAACAAAAAAATGGCTACAAGAAAATGGTATTAGTGTTCTGTACTGGCCATCATCTAGCCCGGACTTTAACCCAATCGAAAACGTGTGGGCACTCATGAAAAGGAAGTGATGAAATGACCCACAACGCACTCTTAGCGGATTAAAAGCCAACATTCAGGAAAGTTGGGACTCTATAACCCCTGAAGAGTGTAAAAAATTTATAGATACAATGCCAAAGCGATTAGAAGCTGTTTTAAAAAGCAAAGGGGGCGTTACACAGTATTAAATTAGAAAATGTTCCACTGTACGAATTAATAGTGGTCAAATTTTTTTTATCAAAATAAATGGACTTTCCGTTAATTTCTGTTTTCAAAACTTTTTATCATGATATGTGCACAAATTTGTTTATGAAATTAAAGATAATAAAACAAACTTTCAGAAAAGTATAAATTTAATAGTGTTGTCAATATTATTTAATAAAATATATACCCTTACATGTTACATTGGCATAAAAGTGCTTGCTGTACGAATTAATAGTGGTTTGGGCTCGTATAATATATATAGCCTTTTGTTTTTAAAGGGACATTAGTTGTTAGAGATTCTGTTGGCTAGTTTTAAATAAGGGCCAAATTTTCAATTTTCCATCATACCTACTGTCAAATCTGCTGACAATGACAATTTACTCTTTGCGCTAAGTCAAAGATGAGAAAACTATTTAAAAAAACACTTTTTGTCTACTTGCTATGTCACATTTTTGGTGTATTGTGATTTTTGACAGTAACGTTTTACTGCTGTCAATCTTGCCGTAATGAGATATTTCAGTCTAGTGGCTGAATTTTCTATCTCTCTCTTTGAGTCATAACTGTAAAAATCAGTTAAAATAATTTTGTGATCAGAGAGGAATTGTTGTTTTTTTTTTTTTTTTTGACAATTCCGACTCACAGCTGTCAATTGAGGGACTACGTAATTTATTCTTTTGTGATAAATGCACTGCTTTTTGAGCATAAAATGGTTTTTTTTGACTCATTAAAAAACAACTCGTACAGAATTTTATGTTGGGTGACAGATGGCGTAAAATTTCATACACGTCATTGTCAGGTAACATAAACAGAGTGTACTAAAACAGCAGGTACTAAACCACATAAAAATATGAGAACTCTCTCTTCACTCAGAGCTTCATCAGCAAAATTTACAAAACGATCTCTATATGCTATATTATGTAACTTGCCACCATCTTATTTATGGCATGATAAAATAACAAGGTAGGCTCATTTTAAAATGGCTGCTCAAATGTGAAATTTTACAACAACAACAAAGCTGTTAGTTTCACAAATGTGAAACGACAAAAGGAACAATAACAATTAGAAAAAACTGAAAATCAACAGTTGATTTTGATATCTAGCTCACTTTATTCTCCAATATAAAGCCTAGTATGCTATTCTACCATGGTTTATGCTAGCACAAAACTATCTCTTGTACTGTCTCTCATCACATAATCTTTCACTCTTTGAGTCAGAACACATAGCCCAATTCTTGGTGAAATAAATGGTGTAAATTACACCATGACCAATTATGCCTAAACTTTGAGTTCTAGTTGCAGGTGTTTGAGGCTACTGCCGTATAATGCTGGTGTGAAATTTTTTTATACGTGTAAACTATCTCCTTTTTGACATTTGAAGATAGTGTCTTTATCACATAGAAATTTATTATTTATGACCATAAAACAGAGAGGATTTTGATCCCCAAGACAACCTTTGCTTATTCCGTAATGAGCCGCACTAAAACTTTTCGATTTACTTCTCTCTTCTTTTGCCCCAAGAGAATCAGCTTATAACGGCCTAGCTATAAAATATCTACACCTTTCTCTTTCAAGCTCAAGAAAAGTTGAGCATTTCTGGCATCTTGCACGATTCTACAATGCCTCATGTTCAACAATAAGCTTCCCCAAGTAAAAACCCGGCCTCGACCGGCTTATGTGACCTAGCTTTTTATCTAGTTGGGTTTAAGAAAAGCTTATAATTTCTAGCGGTTGATGGAGAATTAGCTTCCATTGTAGCTTATGCTCAGTGTTATATTTCCTGAGTGTATTTGTTGCTTTAATATCGACTCATGGTTCAAATCAAATTTCCTCAGTATATGCCTGATCGCATTGACCCTCAACTACCTCTCTCTCCCATAGATTTTTCTTGCTCTCTTCTGCGATTTAAATCCATTTGAGCTTTGAAAGCCTTTTGCTATTCTATTCATTGCCTCATCTGTTTTCCCCAAGATTCTTATGGATTGATCTTAATTGCTGTGATTTTTGCTCCTGCATCTGCTCATTCTGTAATTATCAGCTCACTTGCTGCGTCAATAGATTCACCAACTCAGCGCGATCCATATTGTTGAGCGTGTGCATATCGACGCCCAGTGCCGCTGCTACTGCCTCGATATCCAGGCCGAATGAGGTGAGTAGCTCCAGAAAGCGCATCTCTTCGCCTGTTAGTGGATTTGTAAGACTTGGGCAGGACTGATTGCATTGCGGCCAACTGCAGCGCTCCAGCAGTCGCAGAGCGCAACGCTTTGGTAAGTTCGGCACACGTTCGCTGCGCCGTTTAGCTGCGCTATTGTTCGGTAGTTTCTTGGGCTGCTCTTCAGGTTGCTCCTTTTGGTATTGGAGTTCGTGATCATTTTCCTTTTGATTCGCCAACAGCTGCTGTTGTGCCTTGCGACGCCTTTGCTTGTTGCCCAAACCATGTTTTGGCGCATTGGCGTTAGAGTTATTCTTATTGTGATTGTTGTGTTTGTTTTTGCGTTGTGCTCTACGATTCTTATGCTCCTCAATGCTTAAACCATGCTCGGTGCCGGCAATGTTGCGGTTTCTCTCGTTAGTTTTGCGATTGTGTCGCCTGCGTTCTTGGCGCCTTTGCTGATTTTCATGACGTTGACGCTTGCGTTCTTCTCGCTGCTCTTTGGTAAGCCGCTGCTTAGGATGCTCCAAGTTATTTGCCTTCTCGTTCGCTTCTCTGTGCCGCTGATGTCTTTGGTTGTTCTTGTGCTGCTTCCTCTCATCTACCGACGGCTCGGTGGAACGCTTGAGCTTGTTGTTGCTGTGACGCTTACGTCTGGGGCGTGTCGAGTGCTCCCAGCAACGCAGCGCACTGGGCAGAGATATATCGTCGATCTTAATATTGACCCAGTCACGTTTTGAGAGCACTGCATGTCCTATACAAGAGGGTGCAAAAACAGCGGTCACATTATCCAGTGAGGAACGCAGTGCACCGCCCATTTCGTGTATATAGTTCCATTGCTGGGGCGTCACTGGAGCACCAACATTATCGGCACGCATTTGAGCCTCATCGAAGAGCCATTGAAAGACAAACAGAGGTGCTGGTAATGGAAGAGATATCAAGAACATAGACATAGAGAGTCAGTAAGACATACAAAGAGCATTTAACTATTTTAATACTTACAGTTTAGGGTTGGATATAGGCGATAACCGAAATAACAACGCCACGGTTCTTCCAAGTGCTGCTCAGCACAACGTTCGGGCAGCTGTCCACCCCATAACTTCCAGCCCTGGTGCACTGCTTCACTCGAAGCTACAGCTGCGGGCGTAAAAGGCTTACGATCAATAAACCAGCCTGAATCGCTTATACCACGCACGGTCACCTTTAAATTGCGTTCTATTTGCAAATAGTTTGTAATACGATCTAAATTCAGCATTACACCTAGTCCACCCGCCGATGAGCCCACCAATAAAAGTTCAGCGCCTGATGTACGACCTAAACCCAGTGGTATCAGATCTGCAATCACTTGACGCAGTATTAACGATCCCATGAAACGCCAGTTATTTTCACTCGACTCTGGGGTGGCACGTGTACCTGACCAGGAATCGCTGCTGCAGTAAGGCACAAGCACATGATTAGCCTTGTGCCAGTACGGATTCTCCTCCTGCAGTGGAGACAGTATGCCGCCAACTAAAGGAAGTGAGAAAGAAAAAGTGATAAAATTAGAACATTTTATTACTCTGTTGGAAGTAGCTTTAGCTTACCATCTCGTGTCTCTGGCCACTGTGCAGAAGTCATTAGATGCCTGAGTTTCAACCAGCGCGCCTTGCATGACTTCGTATCAAAGCAATGCCAGCCACCCTCCAAAAATACAATCCACTTCTTCGAACTTGGATTCTTGCGGAGATAAAAACCCGCTTGCGAATTATCGTTGCAGACAACGGTGCGATTCGAAAGAAAGACGCGCTTCAGTGCTCTACTGTGGTCACCAGTGCTTGAACTGACCGCCACAATGTGGCGCTGTATGCTATTTATCTCAAGTGCCAATTTCTGTCGTGTTGTGGAAGCCAAAGTTGAGTTCAGCAACAAACCGGAAGTGATAACATTGCCTAATAATGGCGAGGCCAATGGAATCGTTGGAATTGTGGTGTGGGCTAGTGCGAAATTTGTGTTCAACAGTATCACAGTTAAGCAGATTAGCAGTGGCAGTGAAGTTGGTGCAAGGCTGCTCTTCGGGCTGTAATTTGTGGAATGTGGCTGAGGTTTATGGCTGTGATAGGACGGTATGCTACGAATGGAGGTTTGTGTCTGAAATAAATAAAAAGAAAATAATTTATGTAGTTCACATATATGAGAACGAGACAGCTATATAAGCATAAAATATTCGTATGTAAAATATATATGGGTGTGTGTGGTGCGTACAGTTCTGTGTGGAGAACAACACATTTAGCAGCACATGTTCGATTGTGGTTTGAGTCTCTCCCTTGGAAAAGAGCTTCTATTCAAAAATATCAATGAAATCCAATGAAGTCAACTACGTCGTCATCATCGTCATTATCAGCTTCATCGTCACCATAATCAACGCATCGTAAACTATAAACGTAAATACGCGAGCTCAACCAGACGAAGAAAACAACGTTCGTTGGTAGAGCATTGTAGACAGTCTGTCGTTTCGTTAGTTGAATTGTCGGTTGGTCAGTCGTTTTGAACGATCGTTCGTTCGTTTAGAGTCGTACTCTTCTTCTGGGTTTCGTTTTGTTTTGTTTCTTTGTTTTACTTCGCTTCGCTTTGCTTTGCAATGCTTTGGTTTGCTTTGCTTTGCTTTGGCGGCGGAAAATCGCTTTGATCAAAATGCGAGCAAGGAGCTCTGGCGATAAGATCAAAGCTGCTTTGCCGACGCCAAAGAGATACAAACACAACAACAACAGAAATAACAACAACAACAATAGTAAGATAAAAGAAATGAAAAATAAAAACAATAACAACAAATTGCTGAAGAGTAATGACAACAACAAAACCAACGACAACAACAACAATGGCATCTACTAATAAAACAATTCATTGAGACTTAATGTTAAAGTTATTTATAAAGAATTTAATAGCTTTTCAATAATAACGGTAAGCTTCATACTTAAATCGTATTGCAGCATGAGAGAGATAAAACGACAGACATTGACAGTGACAGTGACAGAAAGCAATAGATAGTGAGGACAGAGGTGGTGAAATACACTAGCGATTAACGGTTAAAACTAATAACGAAAAATTAAGTCTAGTTGAAGTCAGTGGAAATGGTTGGAATAATCAAGAAAATAACCTCAGGACCATGATACAATGACAAGGTAAGCTCATTTTAAGATGGCTGCTCAACTGAGAAATTTTGCGACAACAAAGCTTTAGAAGATTCAAACGTCAAACGACAAAAGCAACAACAACAATTAGAAAAACTAAAAATTACCAGCTGATTTTGACAACTAGCGCACCCTGCTCTCCAATATGAGCCTACCTTGTAATTGTATCATGCTCAGGACGATGTGTAAACTCAAGTAATCATTTAAGGCAGAGTTGTTAGATTTGTTGAGTTCGAAAATGTAGTCTCTGAGGCTCAAAGTCTATTCTTTTTAGATTCAGTCATTGAATTTCTGGAATGAATTTCTTGTAACAAATCTTTACAAGAAGAGAGAGGAAGAGAAAGATGCCAGATCGTTGAAATTATTTTGTTTGTCTTCTAAAGATTAATTCTCCTTTGGAGATAAAATAACGTGTACTTTTTCTTGGCAACCGTGATACAATAACAAGGCAGGCTTATTTAAAAATGGCTGCTTATATGTGAAATTTTATAACAACAAAGCTGTAAGTGCCCCAAAAGTCAAATGAAAAAACAAAAGATCCAGAGGCCCTACTTCGTATTGCGATGCGTAAATCAATGCGTTGCAAAAATGAAACGCGATGCGCATTCAAATAGCAAATCGCACGTGGTTATCGCATTACGGAGTACCGATTACGCTATTTTGCGATTTTTTTTTTCGCATCGCAATACAGAGTAAGGCCTCAGTCCACCTTTTTCACCAATATGAGCCTACCTTGCAATTGTATCATGTTGGCAACGATCCGGGTTCTTTCTGAAATTAAGTTATCTGTCTTTGAAAGCTAATAAAGCCTAACAAATAAGTCTGATTAAAAGCTGCAGCCAATCTAATTTAAGTCTAATAAGCTTGCAACTGGAAACTTATTGTTAATTCCCGGTTTACATTCGTCAATACTTGGCGTCAATTGTTTGCTATTCTCTTTTGAACGTACTACCCTCTCACGTTGATATCCGCGTCTCTCATCAACAAATGCAAGAGTTTACCGTCAACTCTTGACGTGTGTAAACCGGGACTACGGAAACCTTATTGAATTTTTATTGAAATAGTAATGGTCTAAGCTGTTGAAATGTAGAAGCTTAATGGAGTTTAGCTCTCAGATTTGAACAAGAGAAATGTTCAATTATCACCATAATTGCTTGATGTTCAAAAACCAACCCTACATCATGTAATATTCGTGTCATACAAACACACATTGCAACCCTGGTTTTCTGATGCTTTCATAAACGTCAGTAAACTCACGGAAATTCGAAAAAAGCTTTTTAAAATAGAATTGTTAAAAAATGTATTTTATTTTTACTCAAAAAAATGTCGTATAGGCTGTATGTGAAGAAGACAATTTTAGCACTTTTATATTTTTTTACTTATAGAAGCTAGTTTATAAAGGCTGAATCAGAACTATCGAAGCTAAAAAGGTTAGAGTGGGGGTCGCTGTAAAATATGAAATTGTAAGAGACAAAATTCTCCCTTTAAAAGTAACCAGTATTATTTCCACGGTTTGAAAAATTGGAAAGTGTTCATTTTGCCGTCACTTTTAGTTGGATATGGGCGATAATTTTCATAATTGGTCAAGTTAATTTAATAGTGTTTGTATGTCTGATAAAGCGGCAATCCAGACATTGAGACAATGAAAGCCATGGTTTGTTGGCAATAATGCGCAAGAATTAGAGTGACCGGCCTTATCACCAGATCTGAGCATAGTGGAAAATATTTAGGGATAAGTATCTCATCGAATGAAAAGCGATGAAACAATGCATCACAAGTGTTAGTTCTAATGGCCATATTTTTCCCTTTTCTTAAGATTACTTTCAAACTTTGTCTGAGTCCATTCCAAATGGACTTATCAATATTTTTCAATTCAGATATTCAGTTACGAACTGCTTTTGTGAAAATTAAAGCTTTTAAGTTTGTTGTTTTCAACTCATTAATTAAACGTTTGAAGTTCATGACATTAGTATCAGTGCGAGACCCAAATTCGCACCCTCGCACTGCGACTCAAAAAAAAAAAACAATACTAGAAACATCCAATTTTGGAAGTGATATCGTATGACGTGACAACGCAACGTTTTACCACATAGGAAAGTTGAAAAAGTATTTTACCGAAATGCATGGGCTTTGCATGGATATATTACTCAATGAGTATAGGTGTCATGATAAAAGAAATGACAACAAAAAAAGTTAATTCTTTGAATTTATGTCAAAAAGAAAAAAAGACGTAATCGGGACGCGGAGGGAATTGCCTAAGCTACGAAGCTGTAAATTAGTTACATGGAATAATAATGCGTTATTTATAAGTGCTACGGTAAACAACAGTATATTTCAGCAAAGGATGGTTTTAGTGCTCATGAAAAAAATAGACAAGAAGTTCATGACGTCATGAAGCCGTTACAAGTTCGAAAATGCAGCAATGATGCAACGGCGTTGCATGGAATTATAACTCGGTAAGTTTTTTCGGTAAATATTATAAAACAGAAAATAAAAAAATAAATAACTGGCCATTTCAGCCCTTGAAAGGACTTTGACCTAGCTTCTTATGATCAATTGTGTTATGCGTGTTATTAAATTTGTACACAATTGACCGAGAACCGGACCTACATGTTTAACGCCGACTCCGAACGGCGATGAACGGAATGTTCTCGTTCTCAAGAAGCCTTACATGGCATTTTGATTACTCTCTGAGGTTTGCCATTGTCTGCAGAGAGGTGGCGACCGTACGGAAAAATTATTTTAATTCAAATAATTTCTGTCGCTGCTGGGGTTCGAACCTGGGTCTCTAGGTTCGTTGACATAGCGGCCACGCACTTTAACCAACTACGCCGCGGACGCCACTAAAACTGAAATGCAAGATTTATTGACCTGACCTTCCGAAAAAAAAATTTAAAAAAAATTATTTATGACGTCGTCAGGTCAGGTCGCGTACGTAATTGCTTATGCTTATTACTAGCTGAGTAGAAGTACTATTTTATTTTTAAATAGCAATAATGGTTCTTTGATCTAATAACAAAAATAAAAAATAGAAAAATTGTTGCACCCACGACATCCTGGCTGAATGCAGTAAAAATGCAACAATAAGAAAAAACGATGCATAGAATTATAACTGCGTGACTATCGGCGCTATGGTAAATTTTATGAAACGACAGTAAAGCGGAAGTTTTTATTTACATGATAAAATTAAAAAAAAAACATTAATGGCTTCATGAGGCCCTCAGGGAAACCCATAATATAACCTCGATGCACATTAGGCCCTCTAGGAAACCCTTAAAATAATCTAGGGTTGGCAACTAAGTAATTGCGGATTTCATAGATGGCTTTAGTTGAATATTTAGGTTTGCTGACGTAATCGAATTGTCAAACACATTTTGTTATTTGATAGTTGGTACTTCAACTGTCAATCAGTAAAAAAATTTGTTTGATCGGTTGTGTAGTTTTTGTTTGGCGTCTGTTAAAAAATGGAAAATCAAAACGAACATTTTCGTCATATTTTGCTTTTTTATTTGACGAAGCTTTAAAAGAACGGCAGTGTCAAAATTGGTTTGCCAAATTTCGTTCTTGTGATTTTTCACTCAAAGATGAAAAACGCTCTGGTCGTCCAGTTGAAGTTGATGACGACCAAATCAAAGCAATAATTGCAAAGATTGCAGAGAAGCTTCATGTATCACATACATGCATTGAAAATCGCTTAAAACAACTTTGCTATGTACGAAAACTCGATATATGGGTTCCTCATGAACTTAAAGAAAATCATTTTACACAACGCATTAACATCTGCGATTTGTTAAAGAAACGTAATGAAAATGATCCATTTTAAAAACGATTGATAACTGGTGATGAAAAATGGGTTGTTTACAACAATGTCAATCGAAAAAGATCCTGGAGCAAGCCAGGTGAACCAGCTCAAACAACATCAAAAGCTGATATTCATCAAAAAATAGTTATGTTATCAATTTGGTGGGATTACAAAGGAATTGTCTACTTTGAACTTTTACCACCCAACCGAACGATCAATTCAGATGTCTGCATTGAACAACTAACAAAATTGAACTATGCAGTTGAAGAAAAGCGGCCCGAATTGATAAATCGAAAAGGTGTTGTATTCCATCATGACAATGCAAGGCCACACACATCTTTGGTCACTCGGCAAAAATTATTGGAACTTGGTTGGGATGTTTTGCCACATTCACCATATAGTCCTGACCTTGCACCATCTGATTACTTTTTATTTCGATCTTTGCAAAACTCCTTAAATGGTAAAAATTTCAATAATGATGATGACGTCAAATCGTACCTGGTTCAGTTTTTTTTTCAGGACAAAGATTTGGATAAAGATAAGAGCATGAAATTGCATAGGGACGAGAATGAGGACAAGGATTTAAGTACACCTAAAAAATTCTTTAGGAAAAGATTGGGGAAAAGAATAAGGTCAAGAAATGGGACAAGTAATAGAACAAATATTTTTTTACATAATAAGGACAAGACTTAGGACAAATATTGTGAAAATAAATGGATTGGGAAAGGAATTCGAACAAGAATAAGGTCACGTCAGGAAGGATAAGGATGAGGACAAGTTTGAGAACAAAGCGAAAGATATGGACAATAATAGAGACAAAGATGAAGATACTCTGTCACGTCAAAACCTACGCTTCACGATACAGCCAACGTCTGTTTTTAATAATTCTTCTATAATAATTTTTTCTAATGGTAATTCTTATTTGGAATAATCAATTAATTGATCAGTGGCTTGAACTGACGCATGATGTTGAAATCTCTATTTATCGCTGTAGGAAAGAAGAAAGATGAGAAGTTTTCGAGATATTTGAAGAGATGGACAGTCTTGAGTTTAAAAAAACAAACATTCCAATCTCAATGGAAGATATTATTTTAATATAAGAATTCAAAGGGTAGTTAATCTTTGACATAGATATTGGAAGACAAAACTACATTCTGTTAAGTAAGTTCGTATACGGCATGATTCGCAGTCGGTAAATAGTGCAACCCTGAAATTTTGTCAACAAGTAGACATAACCTCTGCCTTTGACGCACTAGCAAAAAAGTTAAATTGGTGGTCGACACTTTGGCAGAAAAGTGTGTTAGGCATAATGACTGCTGCATACGCAGAACGCTTCGAGGCAGTTTTCATCTGCAACTATCCAAAAGTGCCAAAAATGTCCTATGCAGCGGCGGCAAAGTATTTGAAAAAGTCAAAGGTTTTTGTCCAGAAGTGGGTGCAACGATTTAAGGAATCTAAAAACGACGCTGACCTTCTCGATCGTGGCTCAACAGGGAACATGACCAAGAAGGATGAAAAAATGATAGTGAGTTTGTTTTCGCGGAATCCTAGCTTAAGCTTGCATCAAGGGCAAGTGAAATTAAGGCAAAAAGGTCTAAATATATCACACGTAACTATTCGTAACCATTTGTGTGCAGATAATTTGAAATGGCGAAGCACAATGAAGAAACCACTGTTGTCCGAAAACCATTACTAAAAGAACGGCTTGGGCAACAGAAAACATTGATCGCGATTGGAGTAACGTACTCTTCTCCGATCGATTCGATCGTACCGCGGGCTTGGTCTTCATCGTCAAGTAATTTTGTCCAGCGCATCGTTAAACATTCCATTAAAATTCATCTTTGGGGATGCTTCTCAAAAAAGGGTTTTATCACTTTGTACCTCTTTACCGAGAACTTTAATGCTGCTAGAATGGTCAAAATTTATGAGAAGGCTTTGTTCCGAACTGCCAAATGCCAATTTATAATCAAAAACGAAGACTGGATTCTGCAGGAGGACAATGATCCAAAACACCGTAGCCGACTCTGCACCGAGTGGAAACGCGAAAAAGGCATCGTCACATTAGATTGGCCTGAACAATCGACTGATGCTAATCCCATCGAAAACATCCGGGGCTACATCAAGCAGAAGCTTCGAGGGAGACCCACCTACACTTTAAAACAGCTTTCCCGAGAAATTCGACGCATTTGGAGAGCTCCTCCTGTCGAATGTGACTACAATTTAGTGGAAAATATGCCGCGGAGATGTCAAGCGATTATTAAGGCTGGTGGTGATTGGACATCTTATTAATATGATTGCATCATGCTTCGGAACATGCATAATGAGCACAGAAAATTTTTCTTAATTCAATTTTCAGATAAATTATGCCGTTCACTCTCTTACTTAAAAGACTGTACATTAAAACCTGTAAAATATTTTCCTACAGTAAAATCATTACATTGATTGTTGATAAAAATTTTATCAACTATTTTAACTATAAACGATTTTTCCGCTTGGAAATAATACTTTTGGCAGCTATCTGACATGTTGGCTAACAGAATTTCAAATGCAAATTTTTTATAATTGTCTCAATATAATTGCAAGCGCCAGCTTGCCGCCATCAAGCCATCAAAGCTATTAATATCGGGTGACAATTTAATAACCACGACAAAAAGCCGCTTTGAATGTCTAATAATAAATGTTGCCGCTCTATGGGAAATTAAAAAAAAAAACAAAAAAAAAAACGTTAAAAGAAGCAGCGGCGCTTCAAGCTAAAAACAAGACAAGCTTTAAAAAACCACAGCCAATAATTATTGCATTAGTAGCAATTTTCTCAAAACAACAACAGCGGTCACAGCTCTCAAAGATCGACTTATGGCTATGCTTTTGCCAACGCGCACATTCTTGAAGCAAGCGTCTTTTAACCCCACCTCCTTCCCAAGACCCAACAACGCAACGCAGTGTTACTCGCTTGACTTGCACAAGCACTTCAGGTTTTACTGACTGGCGCGCTTTTGATACTGAATGAAATGGTTTACATTTATTTGTTTACTACTAGTTCCAAAACAAACTAGATTGTTGTTGTTGTTGTTGTTGTTGTTGTTGTGGTTGTTGCTATGTTATTGTGTGTTGACTACTACCCAATTGGCGCCACTTGCATGCAGCATGTTTACCCAACTGTTTTTTTTTACTCCCCAACTGAGTGCCCAACAGACTGTCTGCCACGATCACTTCATCGTTGAACTTCGTATCTGTTTTGGTTTATTGCGTGTAGAAAGAAATATTTTAAAAAAAACAACAAAAAAAAAAAACAAAACAACGCGGTCTGTTTCTTCTTCTATTTTCAACTTTTAAGTATGCGCCGCTATCTGGAATCAATTATCTAGATACAATCGATCGTTCGTTCGTGCCATAATTATAGTTATTTGTTTTTATCTAATACCTGGCAACCCTGTAACGATGCTGCTACTACGTTCGTTCATCTTAATTAGTGGCGGTCGTTAATGTTCGGCCTCTCAGTTTTTATAGACCTCGTATTATAATTATAACCGCATTAGCACGATACAATCAGTTCTCGTTTTGATTTTTTTTTTTTTATGATGTTTTTTATTGTATGTAACTCATAATGGCTACGTTGAACGTTAAATGATAAAAAAAAAACTCTTAGGCATGCCAGTGAAAATCCCGTCCTCATCATTGTCTATCTAACGCCAACCGCCAATCCGAGTTGTATCTTGTTGCGTTTATCGGCAAACTTCAGAGAGAAATCATAACGATGGTAAAAATACGCGACATTCTGATCTGCTTGGCGCTCAATATTAGTGATCGTTTTATGTTTTTTTTTTTTAAATTTTTCTCAAATGGTTTTGATTTCTTTTTTTTTTTAACTCTTGTACTGTCATGATTTGGAGGCTATACTGTTTATTTCAGTTCAGTTGTCAGACTGTTGTTGCTGGGAAGCTCAAATGAGTTGACGTATGTATGACCCATCAATGGGTTGAGTGGGAGTCTCCACAATGTAAAAAACTTCATTGCGTCGATAATTTCCCCTTCCTAGTAAACACTTGTGCAAGCTTCTTTGAAGGCCGTGTAAAAGTTTTGCTCTGGTATGAAACAGCCTCTACAGTGCCTTTTAGAAGTAAGTCTGAGCTGGAATTCGAACACGGACTCTGTCGCATTTCGATCCGATACGAAATCCTCTAGACCAATCTCTTATACTTGCTTTAGTATTGAAGGCGTATCAATTCATATGGGAAATAACATTGTTAAAGTGCTTCGGAAGAGCTTCTTGAAATGCAAGCAATACAAGCTATCTCAAAAAAATGTGGAACTTGTGTTCACAAGGACTTTTGAAGAATGATCGGGAGTATATTTACTTTCGGTCACAAGTTTATTTATTAGACTTACATGAGGTTTAAATAAAATAATCCTCTATAAATTTCTACACAAGACTCTGAAGCGAAGCAAGCAATACAAGATCGCCCACCAGTACTTTCTATGAATTATCGGGGGAGAAAACTTTATCATGCTTTACTTATCATGTAAAATATTGATTAATCTTGCGTAAGGCATGCCTACTACCTCTTCAAGTACCTTATTTCAGCAATTTGTGACCACGTTGGAAACATATTGGGTACTAATCTGAAGTTGTGGCGTGGGTAAAACCATCCCTGGTACTAACAGTCTGAATAAATAAGTTGGACATCAGGAAGTAACATGTTGTTTGAGATTGAGTTAATATGTATATCGCTGGCGAAGGCAAAAGGCTCGATGAAGAGTTGTATTTGCCAACCACGTGTTCTACACCACAGTCCAAAAAGGTATGATATAGACTCTTAACCTTATAAAGGTCCTCCTACTTTACTTAGGATCTAAGGTTGCGTGGGTTGATCTTAAAGGGATAATATTTGGAGCAGTACAGGGTAGTTAGTGGTAATGCTTAGAATTCGATTGGTAAAAAGATAATCGGCAACTTTCCTGCGTTTTACCAGCATTTCCATGTCAAACGATCGGCAAAAGGAGGTAGATTAAGAGTGTCGGAACTGCGGAGTCCACTTAGAGTGAAACGAATGAATGTCCGCAGTATGGCTACAATAAGCATCGAATACGAATTATAGCATATTCAGCGGCGGTCTTTAATAGGCAAGATGGAGAGATTTAGGAACGTATGCGATGGAGATATATTTTTATCAATGTTTCACCAAAGAGTCGACCGTACTATCATTTTTTAGACCTCCTTTTAAAAGCGGAATGTACAATAAGTCACTCAGGTCTCTGGTCTCTGTGGTCATTGGTTCATACATACTTACATCATAATTACTACAGTTATATGATGAGCACTCCTGGTTGTGTGATTTTCATAGATATTTACAGGAATGTACGGTTGCTTGGACGTATGGGGAATGTGTTAGTTAGATTGGACGATTAATAAGATCGAGTGATTCGAGTTACGGTTCACCTGTCCTATGGTTCCAAAGTTCATTCGAAAGCCAAATAAATGACATGACAAAAACGATCCTTAAGATGTAGTATAAGTTCCGGGAGAAGCATATTTTCGAAAAGTTGTAAAAGACACAGGGTTGAAGGTCTCTAAGATGAAATTTGGGAAGGAGTTTTCCCGCATCGTATTTGGTGATACGATAGTTTATAGAGAGAATCGCTTAGCAACTTAAATTCATTGAACTTAGGGTATTTCAATTGCCTCAGATTAAATGTCACATGTTTAATCGCTTTCCTTTCTTTCCGACTTAAGAGTCATCAGATTTCAAACTCCGGAAAATGGACCGAATAAGTGTAAAACATAAAAATCCTTGGCTCAAAGTTTTTAAAAAAGTTCTGTATGTAGCCTTACCTCGTCTAAGAGTTGTTGGTTGGACAGAAACATCAAATAATATTGGATTGGTATATTTTGGTATATTTAGAAGAATTGTCTAACCTAGGAGTTTAAGGAGTTGGTTTCCAGATCGAACTCGAGTAAAAAAAAAAATATTTGGAATGGTGCTCTTTACTGCATGTTTAAATATTTCTACCATGAGTTCTGATTGTATTCGCTTTCCATCGATAAGTTTATTTTCCTATTTTTCATTTACAGTGAGTATTTCGTTACACACAAAAGATAAAAGTATACAGAATAGCATATTTTGAGATATTTCAAGTCGAAGCTTTATGGACAGCATTTATCTGGGAAATAAATTCCTATCTGTACCCATGGATTCTGTAAGAACCTTGACTAATGGCTCAAACAATTTGCGAATAAACACCTACAGTGACATCTCAGTCAAATTAAGGTTAGTCAAGGTAAAACAATTCCATACGATCGATAACGATCACTGAATAAACTTCCGTTTCAACTTGCCATAAAGATTCCCATAAACATGACAGGGACCTACGCTCCTCCAAAGGAGAGCAATCTTGGGCCTGGTGTGACAAATTAATTTCCAACAATTTATCACTTATCTACAAATCTTTGTCTATAACGATCACTGGTAACAACGACTAGAATGACGGTGCAGTGACTGACATAATGCCATGTCGGTGAAACACTTTGGTGTGATCGAGTAATTTATTGATGTACGCTATGATCAAAGAACAGAAAACTCGAACTAGCAGGTTTTGCTACTCTATGCCAACCAATGTACACACACACACACACACATTTATTAAGGATGCAGAAGTTTACTTCTTAAAAACAAAGCACAATAACGATCGTCACGATCGTCGTTTATTCTGCTTATTCCATTGTCTTCAGAAATACGCGCCGTTGCACATAATAAGAGGGGAGGGGAGGAGGGTTTAAACTCACAATGCTGGTGAGTTGCGATTCGCGTGCGCGTGCCACATGCCATAAATTATGAAGAAGCAGAAATGTGATCGCGCGGCAAGAAATAAGTACAGAGTTAAAGCGCAAGCGAAACAGTCTGGAAATGCGGCATGATTTGGTTCAGTTCTGTGAATGCGCGCACACTCGCAGATACTGGAAAACGTAAGGCTGGACATATGACGACTATTTGGCTTAACAAGCCACGTACGGGTTGTCATGAGTGATCTTGTTGCCTGCTGATTGTTTTCAGCGTGTGTCGAGCACGGGTCGCGGCAATGGGTAAACCTAACTGACTGACTGATTCACTTGATTACTGCTTGTTTCCATCGAACAGCTCGGTACAGCAATGAGCCTTAATTTAGCGCAATCTCATTAACTTGGTCGCAAACAGCTGGATATCGCTGCATCACTCGGGCAGAAACAATGCCGACAAAGCCTGGGCGGCACTTTGTTGTTACTGCTTTTGTAGTTGTTGTTTTTGTAGTCGTTGTTGTTAATACTTTGGATGGATTTACATTTGATTCAAATCGATTTTTCATCCGTGCTCAGCATGTGCTGGATCTGCAATCGATCGATCGATCGATGATACTTTGCAGAGCGCTTAAAACGCAGTGGTTGCAGTTTTGAACAATTAGCCAAAAAGGCGTAACAGCGTGAAACAAGCGCTAACAAACGGTACGACATAATCATGTTTTTACAGCAGCCATTGGCTAGTTGAATTGAAGCAACTCAACCGAAGGCCCTAACTGTAGTGCTTTTGTTTGAAACGATAAACGAATCAACTGTGCGGAACGAAATGGTAAATGGCATCAAAGCGAAAAGGCCGCATGGCAATGAGTGAGGAACTCTGAGCATGGTTGTCATCGTCGGCGGCAAAAAAGAAAAAACCGTAGCAGACAGCCTGCTCTCATTAGAACAACAACGTTTAACAGGGATACCAAATAGTTGGGAAATACAAAATTACTGCAGTGGATGACGTATCTATACTCGTATGCACATATAGACACAATGGCAAAAATATTCTCTAAGATTGAATATTGTCAAGCCGGGGATTAATTCTGGAGTTTCACGTTTGTGGTTTTGGAGTTGTATAAAATGTCTTTGGACCCGTTGTCGTATCCTCCTCATTGAAAGCAGTTAATCTTATCCTTAATTACAAGAGTGTAGTTTCTTTCATAAGAAATGCCTAAATAATTGAGGTGTTAGCATTTTACGGAGGGTGACAAGCTACGTTGTTCAAAACAACTCATATGCTTTGTGGGGATTAGACTTGATAGCAGTCACACTTTAAGGGACTCTAGCCATAAAAAGTGCCAACTTGTCATGTTTTTGTAGATATATTTGTGAAGCTTATCGAGAAAATTATCTACAGCATGCGAAAATGACATCCAGACAAGCAGTTGAAAATTTCAACTCAATCAAACGGTTAGTGCCAGAGTAATCGCGTTTTTGGTTTTGGGATAATATAGGAGGTACTAACCCAGCGGGCTTTGGAGCGCTCTTTAAGGGCTTTACGAGTGCTCCTTTGGCAATACGAAGCGCTCCGTCTATATTCCCATCTACATTGTAATTTTAACTTAACATGTCATTGGAAGGGAGCACTACTGTTCCATTCGTGCTTCAAACTATACTTTCGCTATACTTTCTGCTATACTTTCGCTGTGCTCCGTTTGTGTTCCGAACTGCAGCGAAAGTAAAGAGTGATTTTTTAAGTGCCTGATAACTTTTTTTTTAAAAAAAACGCATAAAATTTGCAAAATCTCATCGGTTCTTTATTTGAAACGTTAGATTGGTCCATGACATTTACTTTTTGAAGATAATTTCATTTAAATGTTGACTGCGGCTGCGTCTTAGGTGGTCCATTCGGAAAGTCCAATTTTGGGCAACTTTTATCGACAAATTTTGTTCAGCGATGAGGCTCATTTCTGGTTGAATGGCTACGTAAATAAGCAAAATTGCCGTATTTGGAGTGAAGAGCAACCAGAAGCCGTTCAAGAACTGGCCATGCATCCCGAAAAATGCACTGTTTGGTGTGGTTTGTACGCTGGTGGAATCATTGGACCGTATTTTTTCAAAGATGCTGTTGGACGCAACGTTACGGTGAATGGTGATCGCTATCGTTCGATGCTAACAAACTTTTTGTTGCCAAAAATGGAAGAACTGAAATTGGTTGACATGTGGTTTCAACAAGATGGCGCTACATGCCACACATCTCGCGATTCTATGGCCATTTTGAGGGAAAACTTCGGAGAACAATTAATCTCAAGAAATGGACCGGTAAGTTGGCCACCAAGATCATGCGATTTGACGCCTTTAGACTATTTTTTGTGGGGCTACGTCAAGTTTAAAGTCTACAGAAATAAGCCAGCAACTATTCCAGCTTTGGAAGACAACATTTCCGAAGAAATTCGGGCTATTCCGGCCGAAATGCTCGAAAAAGTTGCCCAAAATTGGACTTTCCGAATGGACCACCTAAGACGCAGCCGCGGTCAACATTTAAATGAAATTATCTTCAAAAAGTAAATGTCATGGACCAATCTAACGTTTCAAATAAAGAACCGATGAGATTTTGCAAATTTTATGCGTTTTTTTTAAAAAAAAAGTTATCAGGCACTTAAAAAATCACTCTTTATAGCACTCAATTGTTCGTACTATTTATTTTTATTTTGTTTTTCTTCTTTAGTGCTCTGAAGCTTCTTCTAAGCATAGAGTAGCAGGAGCAGTTGTACTTCTTCTTCTTTTTTTCCTGGCTTCA
Organism: Pherbina coryleti; assembly: GCA_943735915.1. NCBI lineage: Eukaryota > Metazoa > Arthropoda > Insecta > Diptera > Sciomyzidae > Pherbina > Pherbina coryleti. The sequence continues at coordinate 92,852,126 of OX030952.1, forward strand.
CACAAAAAACGCTCAGAAAAGAGTGCTCTTTGAGTGCTCTTGTTGCAAGAACTCCGATTTCGGCCCGTTGGGAAGGCCTGTTTTTCAATCCGAAACATTTACTTTATTCTTTTTAAAAAAGTTTCCTTTCTTCCTTCTCAATTTTAAGAGTTAGCTTTCACGAGTGTCAAGACATCGCGTTTGCGGTATCCTGAGGTGGTTCATATGATAACACTCACTCTTGATCTTAGCTTTAATTAAAAGGGAAGTTCCTGTGTATCTCTAGTTTATTCGCAATGTTTACCGAGTCCGTCTTACACTCAGTGGGTAAGTAATAACCTTGAAATTGTTCTCGACATTGAATCCTGGAATCCATTGAAAAATTGATCACATTGCACCCTAACACCTTTCATTGAACTATTTTTGTTTGTTCGGAAATAATTCGGCTCCAAGCCCGAATATTATATGTCCGTTGTACATTCAGTAAACCATCTAATACCTCAGAACCTGCCACTACCTGCGGCTATGATGCAATCCTAAAAATAACGACTGTGAAGTCACTCGAACAGGTAACAAGGAAGTGAAATATTTGGGCGGCTGCTTCATATCTAAACAACAACCAGGTTGGAATTAGATTTTAAACACCAATTTCATTCTAAGGTGACATTAGTCAATAATGAATGTCCTTAAGTATGATCGGAATAAGGCATGTTCTTAGGTGTCAGGGTCTTAAGGACACCTTCAACAAAATTTCCTTCGTTATAATTCCTCCACAGCATAACTGGAAGAGCGAGAATTCAACTTATTTCGAAAACGACCTGAGTTTGTATTCGGATGGACCTCTTAAATGAAATGAGTCACAATAACACGAATTTTCTAGCTATTATCCCAAATATCCCAAATCTGAATATCTGACCTATGTGGCTTTATCGGAAATGAAAGAGTGGACTTCCTAACAAAGTAAGGAACTACCTCATCATTTAAAGAAACTAAACTATTCTGTGCCCTTGATAAAGTCCTTATCAAAGAATATCATTTTCTTGTCAAAGTCGAAAGTTTTTTGGGGCAAGGCCTATGGGGCAGAGTTGGACATGAACTGTGACAAAAAATGTCTTAACTTCTAGTAAAAAACTTAAGAATAGTCTCAGAATAATGACACTAGCTTTAACTAGTTATTGTAATTGAAAGAATATCTACGGAGAATGAGTCAGATTATGCCTGGAGATTAAGTAACTTCCGAAAATATACTCACAAATGCTCAGATTGTTGCCATAATTACTGGAAGTATTTCAAGTTTTCTGAAAAAACCACTGGAAGAGATAATCTAAGGAAGAAGCGAAGAAATTTTATGAAGCCGCAGTATTTGAGCTAGATAAGCTTTCCTCAAATCCTATTTCATGAAATAAAGAAACTCTTTCACTTCAGAACTTGGTTTTTTTTTGCCAATGCCTTCCCAATGTTAACGGCTTGGCATATTATGAAGAATATGGCTTCTGAAGCAATAAAACCACACTGATAATATAAAGCTCCTGTAGAGCTGTTTCAAAATGAGTGGAATATACCTCAATATTATTGGTTTAATATAACTGTGTATTAAATTCCTGTCAAATCTATCGACAAAATCGAAAACACAAAAACTTTGCAAACAATTCTTTATTTCTCAACAAAGTCCTTTTTTTAAAAATGGAATGTAGCACTTTGCACATTCCTCAGTGACATGGAATGTACCACTTCGCACATTCCTCAGTGACATGGCTAAAATCAAGAAGATAAAGTTCGAAAGGCATCCTTACGCTCTTTATTCTGTTGATTAAGTCCCTTTGGATTAGTTGTTTGAAAAAATTGCTCGGTGGTAAGAAATTTTCCAGTTTTTAGTTCATGGGTATTTTGAGGAGTTCGTTGATTCTAACTAGAACTGGGTATAGAAGCTGTTAACATCGCTGAGAGAAGTATATCTGGCTTAAAGGAAGACTTATACCTTCTCAGATAACTGTTCACAATCTTATGATAACCTAATAATACTTCTCAAAATAGTACCTCAAACGAGCCGGTTGCAATAATGCTAGTTGTAGTGCACATGCCTGCTGTTTGGAGGCTCAGGGTTCGGCTAGGTCAGGGTTCTACTTTCTTACCTTTATTGATTTATTTCCTTATTTCCTATCAGCTGATATTAAAATACTTCAGTTTTTGTTGGTGGTAGGCAAGTATGTGGAGAGGATCGCTAAGCATCTGAATTGACTGCGTCAAAGATTCGAATCCACATTATTTTGAAGCTTTTCTCCTCATTTTGTTTCATTTTATTGTTCCTTGATTCTCACAAATCGACCATCTTTTTTTGTAACAAGGTAGTTTAGACTGAATGGGTGTAGAGCTTAAAAATACTTGTTTCAAAGCTCAAATCTTTTCTCTCTTCGGTTCTTCCTGGAACAAATGCGGATCTACTAAAATAATAAACCCACAAATCCCTACATGACCAAGTCATACATTTCTTCTTGTTTTCCCGTTGTAATTGTATTTTCCAAAATGCACCTGTTCTCTCATAATGTAGCCAATCATTTACCCGACTGCCAGCAAGTTGAAGGAAATTCCCTCAAGGTAGGCAGCAACATCAAAAGGAACGACAACACAACACCTCAACACAGACGGAGTCCAACTTTAACCTGCCGCCACTTTGGCCCGGCTTGGATTATTGTCTGTTTGCTTGGCTTTCATTAGAAAAATGTGCAAGCGTAAAGCTCAAACAAGAAGTGGAGCAAAACAAAGAAGAGCAAATGGAAAGAAAAAACACAAAAAAAAAAAAACGAGGAAATTTAAACCACTTCAGTCGGCAAACAGGTATGTAATTCGGAAGCTACACACATATAGAGCAACAACAACAAGAAACTTGCTGCGGTCCATCCATACATTTACCTCTCTGTCTTGCGCTCTCACTTCATCTCTCTTTCTTGCTCGTTCGCTCCTTTAAGCGCGCTAAGCCCGTGCCATTTTTTACTTTGTTCTTTGCCGCCACTTGGCTGGCTATGGTGGCGGCATGTTGCAAAGACACGCAGGTAGCAGTATGTAGGTAGTTATGAGTATATGTATGTAGCTTTGTTTGTATGGATGTATGTATGTATGTAAGTATGTCTGAAGTAGAATACGATCTGGACGCTGGAGTTATTTAGCCGCTTGCCCGAACTGCCATACCGCGCATTGATCTTAACTTAACTCAAATCAACTTAACTGAACGACAACGACGACGACGACGCAATCCAACGCAAGTTAGCCGAAGAGAAAACAGTAGCCAACGCATATGTTGGGAGTTTTCGAACTTGGGCTCGATCTGTGTCGATGATTATTAAGCCGCCGCCGCCGCCGACTTTATAGAGAAGATACGAGTATCTGTGGTGGACGCTTGGACGCACTGCAACATTTTATTGCCATATGATACAATTGATGAGGGCTTTTGTCGGCACGATTGCCTTAGCCTTACTTATTGCCGGCCTTCTTGCTACTTGGACTTGGCTTGGGATTTCTTGTTGTTCATTTGTTGTTGTTGTTGTTGCTGCTGCTGCTGCTGTTGTTGTTGTTGTTGTTTTTAATATGATCATGTATTAATGTTGGCTGTGCACACGCAAGATTTATGCTTCGATTTGAATTGATTTTGGGTGAGATTTCTTTGTGATGTTAAACGGCGGCCTGTGGTTCGCTCGGATTAACTTTTAAAGTTGTCTTAAATGAACGTTGAAGTAGAAGAAAAGGCAAAGCGGCGATTGCTAAAACGATCCTAAACAAAAGGCAGTGGCATGAAAGGCAAAAACTAATGATAACTCAATCTAAAAACGATTTGCTATGAGCTGTAGTTCTTTGAAGTTAGTAGCAATTATAAGAGTTATGAGCGGGCTATAGCTGAAGGTTAACAGGTGCTGAAGTTTAGGTTTAGTAAACTAAGAAGTTGGGAAAGTTGAAGCTTAGAATGACTTCATTCTAAGCCTGTGAAGAGCTGAGAAATCCTTAAATATTGCAGAATTAATTTAAGATTAAGACGAAACGCAGAGAATGATTTATCGACTCAAGAACAACGATACTGGAGATGTTTAAGTATGCAGTGAAGTCAAACGATCGAGCTGAAATTCTGAAAATGTTTATTCAAGAAAAGTTTATTTGAGTCAAGCCAAGTTTTTAGATGTTCAACTCTTATAATAACAGGGTGGCTACTATAAAGGCATTTCTGTCAGTAATTTGATGAATTGTTTTTTTAGAGGACCATCTTACGTCAAGATTTTGAATAACAGAGTGAGTTTTGTTTGTATTTCCCTCTAAAATTGCTCTTGTCTGTTTAAAATACTCACCATATACGTTGCTCTTTGATTAATCCTAGAATTTAGCATTATTTTGTGTGTTTCACTCGGTAAATTTACTTCTTGTTTCAGCAACATTTTCACTTTGTTAAGCAGTTAATATTTTTCACAAAATTACAGTTTTATTCTTATATTTTTCAAACTTTTCTCAAACACTTATAATATTATAAGAGAGCATATTGATTGCCTCATTCATTACACAAGAATCTTCTAAAATATTCTATTATTTTTTTTTTAAAATTTCAAACACTTTGTATTTTTTTTATGCAACAAGAATACGTTCGGAACTGTTGCTTTCTTTCTTTGAAATAATATACAAACAATTATTCACTTAACACACGTCTTAACACGTTAAATGCTCGTTGCGGAATGAAAGATACGCTTGCCTTCGATTTTCTGTTTACTTCTGTTGATCGCGCACTACCTCGATCTTAACGAACAATATTGGCGTCTGACGACGCCGTTACGGCGCTGCTTAAGATTCTCTTAAGCATAGGCGAGCACAGGTAAAAAATGCGTTATGAGAGCAAGAATGCAAGTGTTGCGGTACAATGTGGAATTGGAACACATTGCGAGTAGGTGAAACACAAAATGAGCACAGCGTCATTTGTTTAGAATATGAAAAATAATAACAAAACTAATAATTACGAAGGAGCGATGTAAGGAACGACATAGGCAATAACAACAACTTTGTCGTTGTGAAAAATGTGCTAACTCGAAAGAAGCGGCATTTACACTTTAGATTTGGCCTGATTTATTTTGTGATGTTTATTTAAAATTAACTAGATAGCTAAACGCCTCAGAGAAAATCTGAATAAAAAGTTGAAAATGAATAAGAAACTAAGGACACAGTACCAACTTGGTGTTCATATGTCCTTGTTTTATTGACGAGTTACCTTTTCACAGTAGACTTCAGCCGCAGGTACGCAGTGCCTTTAAAACGACTTTTCAGTTTTTGAAATCATTTAGTAGCGAATGTAAATACGTTTCAAAAGCGGAATTCCCAGATAATTAACAACAAACTAATTAACATTGTGCCTTCCAAGTTCTATTGAAAACTAATAAAACTGATATTTTCGATATACTCATCTCAACATTAAGTTGTTTGGAAATACCAACCATCTTCTGCTCAGACCTTAACTGTCAACATCGTAGAGAATTGAATATGATATAAAAAAAATCATCAAGGAGATTGCATTGAATCCTTCGGTTATGAAGACACCAATTTTGTTTTTATATATTTTCTCAAGGTCATATCCATCGTGGAAAATATCCATCGACCTAGTACTGCCAGAAAATCCACCTCATTAATTCATTATGAATTTGAAACTAATGAGGAATGTCTTATCTTCGGGTTGGGCGATGTAAATATACCCCAACACGTGTTATTCTTATCCGAAGTTATGAAGGTTTTATTATTTTGATGACGTCAGTTTGTATGGGGGATAGGCGTGGTTTTCATTAAATTTCTCCAATTTTCAACCTCTTTGTAGCTTTAAATATTAATGCTTGTGTGCAAAATATTATGACCATACATTTTTTTTTTTTAAATTGATGAAGGTTTTGCTATTTTGATGACGTCACCTTGTGTGGAAAGTAGTTATTTCAAACTTAAAGTATTTGATGTCAAAGTTTATGTGCAGATTTGAAATATTTAATTCTGAAAATTTTAACTAAAAATAAACATATAATTTTTGTGGTTAGAGATTTCGCCATTTTTATGACGTCACTTCGTATGGAAGGTCACTCCCATTGACTTTCCATCCGATTTCGACAAATTTCAAACTTATGTGCAGAATTTCAAATATTTATTGTTTTTGTGGAATTTTTAGAGATTTTATCATTTTTATGACGTCATTTTGTATGAGAGGTAGGCAAGGTATTCTTTCGAATTGGATCTTCTTTCTCTTTAAAAAAGATCTTATTTAATTTAATTACGACTGTTTAACAATTACGGCTCTAATAAATACGATGAACAAAGGTAGATCGACTCAGGAGGTGATGCTGATCAAGAATATATGCACTTTTCTATACCACGCCTCTGTATGGGTGTTATAAACGGAGTGAAAAACTCCGGAAACGGAGTTAAATACTCCTTATGCAGTAATCGAGAGGATTTAAAAATAAAATTTTAGTTTTTGATAGAGCAGAAAAAAATTCACGAAACTATTTTTAACAAATTTAAAAATGACTGAGCCAATCCTCTCTCGTTACTATACAAACTTTTCCCGTTTTCTATGGCCAGAAAATAAAATAATTTTGGGTTTTAAATTATTGAAAATAAATTCAAAACTTGAAAAATGAATTTTAAGAAAAACAAATAAAAGAAAAATTAGTTTTCCACCTTTTGTTCCAGCTTGTGCTCCACCTTTTGCAAGGTTCGCCTCTTTTTCCTCTACTAACTGAACAATATGTTGTATCAAAGGATCTTAAACAGTTATTTGTATTAGAAAAATTTAATGCTTTATCACATCTTTCACAAATAGACTGTGATACTCCAAATTGGTAAAGCATTGATCTATTCTGTGAAAAGGGCATAGAGGGCCTTCAAGGAAGACAAGCCGACTTCTACCTACGCGTAGAACTTTCTAAAAACTATATTGCAAGAAGAGGCATCAATTGATAATACTTATCATATGATATAGGCATATGATATAGGCTGATAGAAGCTTACTTACTTACTTATCTGGAGCTTACAACCGTAAGTCGGTTTTGGCCTCGTATAAGAAATTGCGTCAGCCATTTCTGTTCTGCGCTTGCTGGCGCCAGTTGGAAACACCAAGCGTGGTCAGGTTATCCTGATCCTTCCAATGAAGATTTGGGCGTCCTCTTCTGCGTTGACCCCCCACCGGGCACTGAATCGAATACTTTTTTCGCTGGAGCGTCGTTTTCCATTCGCTCAACATGACCTAGCCAGCGAAACCGCTCGATTTTAATGCGCTTAACTATGTCAATGTCAGCGTACAGCTCATACAGCTCGTGGTTCCATCGAATTTGGTACTCGCCATTGACGCAGATTGGACCGAAGATTTTACGAAGGATCTTTCTCTCGAAGGCTCCCAAAGTCTTTTCATCAGAACTGCTCAACGTCCAGGTTTGTGCTGCATATAATAGGACAGGCATGATTAGTAACTTATAGAGCGTGAGTTTTGTTCGTCGAGAGGGGCCCCTGCTTCTCAATTGCCTACTTAGCCCAAAGTAACACCTGTTGGCAAGAGTTATCCTTCGTTTTATCTCAATACTGACATCGTTGAAAGAGTTAATGCTGGATCCCAGGTAGACGAAGTCCTTAACAACCTCGAAGGAGATGTTGTCAACAGTGGCGTGGTTTCCAAGACGCTGGGACTGTTTATTTGTTGCCACTAGGTATTTCATCTTATCTGCATTCACTGCAAGACCCATTCAACTCGGCTCTTTCGCTAATCTGGAGAATGCTGCACTGACTTCGCGCGTTCTATGGCCAATGATATCGATGTCATCAGCATACGCCAGCAGCATAATACTTTTGTAGAATATCGTGCCACTGCGTCTCAAATCAGCAGCTCGGATGATCTTCTCCATCATCAGGTTGAAAAAGTTGCACGATATCACCTTGTCTGAAACCTCGTTTGGTATCGAATGCAGGAGTGAGATCCTTCCCGATCTTAACTGTGCTGCTGGTGTTGCTCAGTGCCATTCTGCAAAGACGGATGAGCTTTGCAGGAATACCAAATTCAGACATGGTGGAGTATAGATGATTCCTTATTGGACTGTCGAAGGCGGCTTTATAATCGACAAAAAGATGGTGTGTGTCGATTTGTTTTTCTAGGGTCTTCTCCAAGATTTGTCGTAGCGTAAATATCTGGTCTATGGTGGATATACCAGGTCTGAAGCCACACTGATAAGCGCCAAAGCTGGTTTACGATGGGCTTCAGTCTTTCACATAATACGCTCGACAGGGCCTTATATGCGATATTAAGAAGACTTCTCCCACTGTAGTTGGCGCAAATTGTGAGATCGCCTTTCTTGTGGATTGGGCAGAGCACACTGAGGTTACAATCACTTGGAATGCTTTCTTCCGACCATATTCTGCATAAGAGCTCATGAATGCATTTAAGTAGAGCTTCGCCTCCATTCTTGAAGAGCTCAGCAGGTAAGCCATCGGCTCCTGCGGCTTTGTTGGTTTTAAGCCGAGCTATAGCTTTTAAGACCTCACTATTGTCGAGCAGCGGAACTTCAACGCTGTCGTCCACAATTGGGGTTTCCGGTATGTCATCTCTATTGGCGGAATTGTTGTCGTCGTCACCATTCAAAAGCCTAGAGAAGTGTTCCCTCCACATCATCAGTGTACTCTGGATATCTGTCACTAGATTCCCATTTTCATCCTTGCAGGAAGAGGCCCCGGTCTTGAAACCATCGGCCAGGCGTCTTATTTTTTCGAAAAATTTTTGGTCCTCATTCCTGACACCATGAGGAGGCTGATAGAAGCGGTGAACCTTATTTCCGGGGTCTTGGGATTCGTGACCATCGAATTTAAGCTTGCAGCCAAGGGTAACTCCGAGAGAAATACTGACTTTGCCATGGTATTGGGGCGCGCCATGGTGGACTTTCTCTTTCCCCTTTTACTTCATAGCCCTCTAAGTTGTTTAGGCAATACGGGAGCGTAAGAGAAAATTAATATAAAAAAAAAACAAATAAAGCTTACTTACCTATAGTACTAGGTGAAAGTACAGACGAAGAACTGCTCGCTTCCAGCCAGGAGACAGTCGTGTGTCACGGAGAGTACCAGTCATAGACCCAACCATCTACACCCAACCATCTACACCCAACTTCTGTGGGGTCACCAGTAGAGGCGCAATCCTAAAGTCTTCGGGACGGTCATGAAGTTTAGGAGGCGGAAGAAGGCTGTATTCTTTCTTAACCGGATTGCTAATAGTGTAGTGGATGGTGCCATTCCTATATGCGACGAGGTATATAAGATGCGGTAGTCGACAAGTACCTCAGGCAACATCTATATATTAATAGGCAAACAAAAAGTTTGTGTTCCCTTTTTTTCTGTGTTACCTTCAACATATTCACATAATACTTATATCGATGGATAGGTAATTTCGAGTAGATTTGCACAATATAATTTTTATTCAAATATGTTGTCGTTAAGATAAGTAAAACTGAGCAAATGTAAAATGCTTTTTTTACCAATGAGACAATGAGAAACTACATAGCGACAAAGCTCTGTTGAACATCGGTGCTGTAGTTTACAAAAGCAAGAGTAGAATGCGGGAGTGACGCAAACACTTAAAAAGAGCTGAGTAGCATTTGTGTTGTTGTTGTGGTTGTTGCCTTCTCTTAATATCTCTCAGCGTTAAAAAAAAACAAAAAACTGCTGCTTGCTTCTATTATCTTGAGAATTATCATTTATCTTGATTTATTTGTTATACTTTTCTACCGTTTATAAGTAACTTTATTTACTTTACTTTTAATTAATTTATTTACTTTAAATGAATGTTATATGTTGAATAAATTTTTGTTATTGACGCATATATGCTTCCTTTTTTGTCCTTTACCACAATTTTCCTCATAGCGTCAAGGAAAGCATTAAGAATTTCAATGCAAATTAATAACCATTCATTATGTGAAAAACAACTTGAGTTTCGTTACCTTACAGAAACAGATGGCCGAATTTCGGCCACAGGCGATACTAGTACTATTTAATTTACTACTGCAGGTATTAATATTTATTCCATTCCGCTTGAGACACCTACAAAACATTGTTTTTGACCGTATCCAAGGCTTCTTCTGGTGTCGAAAATCGATGTCCAGGCAGTTCATGATGTGCGGCTGAGAAGGAAGCTTGACTACCACCTCAAAGGTCTCGGGTTCAAAACCCGGCCAGGCTATGGTACTACCCTTTAACCCCTCGCATTTGTAGTTTTCTATCCTCATTTCTAATCAAATGAAATTCAAAACTCATCCACATTTACGACTTGAAATCGTAGTTGATGGTAAAGAAGATTGTAGATAAGATAGCTTTACGACATGAATTGACTGAGGTAAAGGCATAACACTTGTCACAGATTCAAATTCATATGTTTCTACGGCTTTCCATCATGCTTGAAACATCCTACACTCGTTTCACTACAAGACAAACTTGACTGAATAGGTATTACACCTGAAATCCTTGGTTTAAAGTTAAAAAAAAATATATCGGTTTTCATATTTATTGCCGAAATTTATTTAGTAACCCTCACAATGGACCAACTATCAATAAACGTGGTTTGGATCACCTTCAGGACGTGATAGTCAACGCAAATTCCAGCAGTCACAAGCGGATCTCAGAAGAGTGGCCGAACATTATAGTCAGGTTGTCGGAGATGGTGATTGAGCAGCACCTTTTCACCAATAAGGGTGGTCTCTTCTCTCCTTTGAGTCCATCGAGATGGTGAGAGGATTCAGGCTGATTCAGGCTGAAGTTCAAACAAGAATATCTGCCCAGATTTCTGCTCAGTATTCCTGAGCAAATGAGTCTCCAAGGTGAGATACGTATGTTTTGTCTTAAGCTTATCCCAGCAGAGGACATTCCAAAGAGGCCTCGTGCCCACATTTGGTTGCCCAAGAAAAACGTGGAGAATAAGTGAATGAGAATGAGAACCTGGGAGATCCTCCAACCTCAATATGCACGACTGTTCGATCATTAAAAAGGAAGTACCCCCAGAAGAACGTTCCTGCTGCTCATCAACAAGTACTGTCCAGGTACACTAGTGTCCAAGGGTAATTGATATACCTGAAGTGTGGTATATGGTGTGACAAACTTAAAATTTTCAAGGGACTCAGAGAAGATGAGGGTCAGTGTGTGAACGAAATCCTCAACACCATGCCCTTCAAAGAGTCTGGGTGGAGCCTACCACAACAACCGTCAATGGATGCTTAAGGTCGTGCTTATATGAAGATTTTGTTTTCACTAGAATATAGTATCGCATAAGGACAAAAAAATTAAAGATTGATAAGTCACCTAAACCAAGTGGCGTAGTTGGTTAAAGTGCGTGGCCGCTATGTCAACGAACTTTGGAAACCCAGGTTCGAACCCCAGCAGCGACAGAAAATTATTTGAATTAAAATAATTTTTCTGTACGGTCGCCACCTCTCTGCAGACAATGGCAAACCTCAGAGAGTAATCAAAATGCCATGTAAAGCTTCTTGAGAACGAGAACATTCATCGTTCATCGCCGTTCGGAGTCGGCGTTAAGCATGTAGGTCCGGTTCTCGGTCAATTGTGTATAAACTTAATAACACGCACAACACAATTGATCATAAGAAGCTAGGTCAAAGTCCTTTCAAGGGCTGAAATGGCCAGTTTTTTATTTTTTTTTTTAAGTCACCTAAACAATAATGTAACTTTGAAGTCTCTCTTTATGGCCTTTAGTTTAGGATATTTTTTTTTAAACATTTTTTTTTTAGACTAAACCAACGCTCAGGGGATGCCCCCTATAAATGCGAAAGCATTGTGTTGATTCGGAAGAAGGATGATAGTTAGTTGGAGGGTCGAAAGATGGGGCAGTGTCGGTGAAGATTTGTTTTAAATTCACACAGCGTAAAACTGCCGATGAACACGCCAGCAAGGAGATTATTCCACAATTTTACTGTACGACTGAAGAAATAATTATTTTGGGGATGCGAGGTTCTATTGGGCATCAAGGCAATGATCCCTAATTAGCTTGATGCGCTGCCCGAGTGGACCTGGGAAACACATGAGCTGTGTTCGATGAAAAATTCTCAGTGCAGAGCAGGGCAGAGCATGGTGTAATAATAATAAGGTGTTAGTGAACACCAAGAATAGCTTTCTTTCTGTCAAAACATTGAGCGCGAAAGAGAGGAGCCGTTGATAGTTGTCAAATTGTGTTATTTGTTTGAGTTGCTAGATGATGATGTGTTATAGTTTTTATAGGTTATTGTGCGAATAAAGTTTAAATAAATATTTAATTCAATTAATTGTGCCGTGTTGTGTTTACAAGAAGTTATTGCAGTTGTCTTCGCCCATTTGCCATGTTCGCCATTGAATGGTTTTGTCATTTTATCAAAAACGTGCGCTGGAAGGTGCCACCGACATGAAGCTTTGGCCAGCATGCAAATTGTCTTGCATTCACATCGACTCCTTCAAGAAAAGATCGAATGCCATGAAAGAATGTTCAATACCTTCACCTCAACAATAATAGCCATCAAAAGAAGTGGACATGGCATTGAGCTTCGACCGACAGCACGTTTGCTGTTTTATTTTCATTCCAATTCACCATCAGCTGTTTTTGACAGGAGCGGGGCGAAAAAAATTATCATTTTGAGAGAGAAGTGTCAAATTCACTAACACCTTATTATTATTACACCATGGGGCAGAGTAGAGCAGATCAGCTGAGTCGTCGAAATTAATTTCAGAGCAGAATAGAGCCGCTTTTTCAAAGAACGAAAAAAGATCAAGTTTGAGTAAACTGTCAAAAGTCACATATTAAATACTGCACCATATCTTTCTCACCATTGCCACATTCCAGCTGAATGAAGGAATGAGTCTGAAAACGTTCAAAAGTTAGCTAGTTTCCATGGTTGAATAAATAAGGTTGTCTCGCGGCTGATCGTACTCTCTTCTCAGTACCCATAATTGTCAAAATCAATGCAAAGCAACAACAACAACTTCATCGGGTTTTCATGTTATCAATTTTCGTTTTCAGATTTTGTATGAGCTGTCAACTTCGATTTGACATTTATGGGAACCCGCTCTCACCCATGCGACAACCTTATTTATTCAACCATGCTAGTTTCCATCAAGCAAACAAAAAAAAACCTTATAAATACCTTTTTATAAGCCATCTTTACAGTTTCTATTTTTCAAACTTTCTATTTTACTAACAAGAGCCAAAACAGCTGATTGGTTTATTTTCTGCTCTAACTTACACCACAAAACAAAGTAGTGTAGAAGAGATAAAAAAGCGCAACTTATAGCAGCTTCAAAAAACAAAGATCAAGAGCAAGTGAGAGCAGCTAAGAGCAGAAAAAGGAACTCATCGAACACTTTTTGCTGATCTGGAGTGAGAAATTTCAATCTAGAGCAGTCATCGAACACAGCTATGAACTCTTGCCATGGTAGTACCTGCACAAAAGGCTTAGGCAACCAATATTGCGTCGATGCCCAAGAGAGTTGAGAAAGATGAAATGTTTTCATCTCCTATCAGATGTATCGCACGTCGTTGAATTCGGTTGAATTGAAGCTCCTGCCCAAATGTGCAAAAGATGTGTAAGATTTTGTTTTCATTGCAAAATTCTATCGCACAAGGACAACTTTGCAACTGTGACCTGTCGCGACCTATAATTTAGGAGATATAAACAAAGGAAGTTAGGAGAGATAAGCAAAGGAAGTTAAGAGATATAATTAAAGGAAGTGTAAGAGTTTGCTATCATTGGAAATCGCACAAGGATTAATCCTATATTTCAAAATACATATTTAAAAAAGAGCATATCTTCCGGTAGCAAGAAAGTTAATGAGAAATTAAGTTTTTTTGATTGCTCTCTCGATTACACGGAGATAAATATTTTGCTTAGTTCTGATGTTACAGTTTTTTTTTTTAAATATCGGTAGTTGTTCCATTTATTAAGAACGAATATCCGATGTTTTCTTCACTCTTACGATTAAGTGCTCCTTCCACTCAGCTTGATCTAATAGTATATCTTTGGTGACCAGTACCTTCATAACCATAAACTTAGCAATCGAAACCTTTTATGTTAGTGAGGTATTCAACAGTGATATCCTCAACATTTGGTCATCGTAAAGTGCCGCCATAGCAATCAGATCGCATTTCGTATCGCACAGAAAGTGTCGGCACAACTTCTAAGTAGGTTTTGACAAAATCAAATACATAAATAAAAAAATTACGCAGCTCTAACATAGATTAGGGAGCAAGAAAAAAAAAGAAAAAAAAAGAAACTACAACAACAACAGCACAGAAAATCAAGCTGGCCGCTGCGTTGTTGCATTGCGACGCTTCTTGTTTTGTTAATATTTATGCGCAAAGTGCACGCGATGACTGCGGCAACGCATGCGCAGCGTGCAACATGGCGGTAAACCGCCAAAGAAATGCCCGCAGGACGCTGATTTCTACAAAGAATTACAAAATATAGCTTTGAAGAATATAACGGCGTCAGCCGCAGTACCAACAGCAGCAGCTATATTCATAGCCATGGCCATAAGAACGACGTCAGTTGTGGCGGCAACAAGAATGGTTAGATTTTAATTACGAGACGCATGCGAACGATTCGCGTTCCCAGTGGATGATGATGACTCGCGGATGCAGCACGAGCAGTTTCTGTTACCGCCGCGTCCCTATGATTGTTTGTCTGTCTGTCAGTTTGACTGTAGTTTTGTTTGTTTATCTGTTTGCTTGTTTGTTGAGCCTGTTGAGCTGTTTTGTTTTGTTGTAAAGCATGTTTTTTTATTGTTGTTGTTGCTGTTGTTTGTTTGCGCTCTAAAACACTTTAAATACCGTATTTGGTAAATGATGTTTGTGCCTCATAAATATGTTGACAAAACACAATCAGCTTGGAAATAATTAGTTTCATCAGCAAACAACGACGTGCGATTCCTTTTAGTGTTGATCTCTTCGTCCGTCCTTTGTTTTGTTTTCTGTCTAGTTTTTGTTCTAGCTGCAACGATCTCAACGTAACGTTTACTGCGCCATTGATAGTGCCTGGCTGCTGTTAGTTAACAACAAATATTTGTTATTCTTGCAGTTAGCAGTAATAATTAATTGTTAAGCTTGGCTTGTTTGAACTATGCCGGCAACTACTATTTGTTGCTGGTACTGTTTGTGTTGTTATTGTTGTATCTAAGTCGAATTTTATTTTTTTTTTAATTTAAAAAGCTGTTGTCTTTCATGGTTAGTAAGTGAAAGTAAAATTTGGATATCCGCCGGATGTTGACGAAGAATGCCATTTGCTGGTTTATAATTGTTCACACTTTTCCCGATTTTGGAGACCTTTCTGACACTACGATAATTCCTATTTGGGGTTGTTCGTCTGTTCTTTTGTTTTTGCCCATGAAAATAAGGATTTCTCTTCGAATAATATCTAAGTGAATTCTTTTCATCGGGATTATCTCTATTTATAATAAGCAGTGAAAATTTCATGTATAAAGAGTCTTTCAACAAGAGATGTGCTATTAAATTTCTGACCATTTTTACAGATGGCAAGATACAACTGTCGTTCGATGACGTTTGGCAGAGAAAAACTAGGTGATTTTTAGATATGGATCGATACACACTCGCACAACGCATTCAAATAGTGAAAATTCACAACAAAATCGGTGAAAATATCGCAAACACGATTTTTAAAGATCGTACTGTTGCCTTCATCAAGCACCTGCTCGCACAACTTAAGTGAAATTAATCGATAAATTCGAACATTTCGGACAAGTTAGTGATGTATAGACCCCAACTCGTGCTCGTTCGTAAAAAAAAAAATAAAATAAATAACTGGCCATTTCAGCCCTTGAAAGGACTTTGACCTAGCTTCTTATGATCAATTGTGTTGTGCGTGTTATTAAGTTTGTACACAATTGACCGAGAACCGGACCTACATGCTTAACGCCGACTCCGAACGGCGATGAACGGAAAGTTCTCGTTCTCAAGAAGCTTTACATGGCATTTTGATTACTCTCTGAGGTTTGCCATTGTCTGCAGAGAGGTGGCGGCCGTACAGAAAAATTATTTTAATTCAAATAATTTTCTGTCGCTGCTGGGGTTCGAACCTGGGTTTCCAAAGTTCTTTGACATAGCGGCCACGCACTTTAACCAACTACACCACGGACGCCACATTAGCTCGTTCGTGCTAGCTGAAAATGTGGCTGAAAACCCAGGTTTATCCGTTTCGAGACGATCACAGGAATTGGGCTTATTCACAGACACTGCACCGTATTTTGCGTAAAGATCTCGTCGTAAATACTATAAGGTGCAGTTGACATAAGAATTGAAATCTTTAGACTATGATAAACGCCTTACATTCGCGGATTGGGGGCTTGAAATTCATGAACAATATCAAAATTTCTCAAACAAAATTATTCTGAGTGATGAGGCTTATTTTCATGTGTCTGGGTACGTGAATAAGCAAAACTGTCTCATTTGGGGCTCCGAAAACACAAGAGAAATAGTCGAACAACCTCTCCATCCACACGAGTGATAGTTTGGTGCGGTTTTTGGAGTGACGGTATCATTGGGCTATATTTTTTTTCGAAAATGATGTTGATAGGAACGTTTCAGTGAATTGATTGCGTTACCGAACAATGTTGACTGACTTTTTTTGGCCTGAAACTATGGAGGTGGGCGACACACACCATACAGCTGGTGAAACAATGACTCTATTGCGTGAAAAATTTCCTGGACGTGTGATTTCTCGAAATGGAGACTTAATTGTCCGCCGAGATCGTGCGACTTAACATCATTAGGCTTTTTTCTTTGAGGCTACGTTAAAGATAAAGTCTATGACAATGCTCCAGTAAATATTCAAGCACTCAAAAACAGAAGCCTTTTAGTGTTTTTCGTAGACACCTGCATAATTCTACGTGGCCTCTTGGCAAGAAGTTGAGGTTCATGGAATTGAATCAACAGATAGATCTTCCGGACGTTAAAACCATGCTAATACAATACACTAACGTCCATCCAATCATCTCCTGGGCATTACTTCCATGACTTCAGACGCGACCAGCGCTTAAGGGGGGTTATATACACAGAACATTTTTTTTTCAAAACTTTTAATTGCATTTTTTAAAAGCTTCAAGTCTCAAGAATATGTGGTGGAATGTGAAATATGTGGTTCAAGTCGATACCTCAAAAAATAACAAAGTTATAGCCTAGTGAGTGAACCGCCTTCTAAAGCGCAGTGCTGGCCCTTATTTTCAAACGCGTTTTTCTCGAAACCATTTTTTGAAAGTCGGTGACCAAGATTTCTCAAAACTCAGTAAACCGATCGTTTTGATTTTTTTGCAGGCTTATTTTATTTGTAATAATATCGTACTTGTCATAGGATTTTTTCCATAGCTTCGTTCATTAGTTATAGACAAAATAATGACGAATTTTTAGTCGAAAATTGTAAATTTACGTTCGGAAGTCCGCCATTTTGTGAAAAATCAATATTTTCAAAATCGGCTATGACAAGTACTAGTTTTAAGTATCTAGTTTAATAATATATTCATTTTTTTTTGTTTCAGATGAATTTAGGAGGAGCAATCTTGGACACCGCATTTTGCATTTTCTTCAGAGCGCTCTACAAAAAATGCTGTGTCTACCTTAATATTAAATTTTTTTTAAATAAAAAAAACTTAACATACTCTTGAAAGTGTATATTTTAAGGTATAAAAAAACCCTCATTTAATAAAATTCCTTAGGTTTACTTAAAAAAACTCACAAACATAACTTTTTTTTCGGCCTCTGGGTATATAGTCCCCCTTAAAGACAATATTAGAGCTGTTATTCGTGAGAGACAGTCGCAATTATGCAAAAATGTGATGAAAAGTTCATAAAGAGAATATGCAAGAACAGCTGCAGTGGTTTGTACTAGAGTTTGTACCTCAGAGTTTGTACTAGATTTGTAGGGATTTTGTAAAATAAAACTATGAGCTCTTTTCACGAAAATATTTTAGTTTTTTTTTTCAATTTAAAATTACACCTCTTGTTGAAATACCCTATACTTACCCTTAATACCGCTAAATATATGTTTTTTAAATTTGGCTATAAGTTTTTATTTAATCAATTCAGATTACTTTTTACAATCCACGCTCCGAAAAATTTACGGAATAAGAGTTGTGAGAATTGATATTTAGAGCAACTTATGAACTCATTAAGGCAACATAAAAAGTCCATTTAAATTTTTGGTCAATTTTGGTCAAAAAAATACGACCAACATTAAGCTTTTTAATGACATTTTTAAATAAAATCCACATAAAATCCAAATTAGCCAATAATTTGCTTATACCATAGATAAGGCTACCAAAAGAAATTTAAAAACAAAACTTTTAGAACATTATAGCCAAGACTAACAGCTCAAACCATTTAATATCAGTTGGTGTTGCAAATTCAACAAAACAGTCGCTCAGTTTAGGGTTCATAAAATTAGCTACTAAAAACTCGCTCATAAGCCACAAAGACATCTCACAGCTAAGGGTTTAACCTACCGACAACAGTTCCTTCTTACCTAAATACGGCAAACATCAAAGTTGAAATCTTTTTAATGACTTGTCATTAATTGAATTTTACAACAAAAACTTTGAATCGAAAACAAAGATATAAATATTCAAAGGTTGAAAATGAAAATAAGTTGTGATCGCACAAAAAAGGTAGCAGCAACAATAGCAGCTATGGATTTAGATAAGTTGAAATCGTTTTGAATGCCATTAAAAGTCAGGTAAAGATTGTCAAGACAATTTCTCTCATAGCTATAAAGAAGTCACAAAGCTTAACTTAGGACCTCCTCTTTTCGACACTAAATTCGTGGCTTACCTGAAATTGCAAATATGTTTAAAAGCAAGCAACACTTGCCTCGAATTCATTAGCCTAAATCAGGCTTAAGTTCCACAAGCCAACACTAAGGCTTCATCAAATGCGCTACCAACATCAACAACATTCACGGATAATGCAAAATAAAACTTATCCAACTACAAAAACATCCGAACCCTATAGAATTCCAACAAGCCAAAAAGTTGAAGATGAAAGAACAAAACCCTCAAATAAATAAGAATCGAAATTTAATCGGCAAAAACCAGAAGCACTTTCGGCATTCGATAAAGAAGATCAGAAAAAGAGATAACATGGTTAATTCGGTTATTAACAAGTAGCCAAAGAGTGGGATTATGGCGTTTATTGAGAACATGGGTTTTATATATTTTTTTCGCTTTAAAATATACCGAAGAATTAACTTTGCCCAACTGCAATGCCGGAAGCACAGCCGGACTCCATCATAAGTGGAGAAAAGGGTACACTAAAGGCACAAAAGGAATAACAGCAGATATTTTGACAGACGAAAAAAAAGCATTGACGCATCAAAATTACTGCCTTTTCATATTCAACGTATTTTCGAAAATGTGTGATCATCAACAGTTTTTGTAAACGTTGTTGTTTTCAGTATCATTATTGTCGTTGTTTTTTTTCTTAATGAGCCACACACACACAGAGAAATTGCGTGTCAAATCCTTCTTGGTTTCCTTAACTTAACCCATTGGTCAGGACAAAGAAATAAATTATTGGGCTTTACTTCCGTTTCGTAGAATCCGTAAATATTATTTTAAATTCTTGCACCAGCATTAAACTATTTAATGGAGCAATATCCAAACAGAAGTCCAAAATAAATCGATTATTTAAGAATTTTTCCCGAGAAGTCGTTTTATTTATAAATGCAAAAATATACATGCATATATTTAACTTTTAAAATAAAAAAAAAAACGCAATATTTTTATGAAAAGAGCTGATAACTTTATTTAAATCCAAAGTAAAAACTCTAAAGTTAGTACTGAAATACAATATCTCCAAAATGCCCGCCGCGGCTGTTCTTGCATAATCCATTCTTGCCATTCTTTTAATGAAATTCTCATCACATTTTCGCATAATTGCGGCTGTATCTCACGAATAACAGCTCTTATATTGTCTTTGAGTGCTGGTCGCGTCTGAAGTCATGGAAGTAACGCCCAGGACTGGATGAGCGTTAGTGTATTGTATTAGCTTGGTATTAACGTCCGGAAGATCTATATGTTGGGCGTCAATTCCATGAACCTTGACTTCTTGCCAAGGGGCCCGATAGAATTCAGCCGAACATGTAGGTGTCTTTTTTTATGTAGGTGTCTATTAGAGCCCTGCATGAGTATGCTTTTTGCCTACTCAAATACAGTCGCTTGATGTCGGATAAAAAGCTTACACTGACCTTTTTTTCCAAAGCTCTCGTATGTAAATATACTCTCACTCTATTTTATGCGTATAGTATAGTATAGTATAGTATATTATAGTATAGTATACACTGCTGAACTTATAACAGCAAGACCAGCTTCTTGCAATAAGAAGTAACGCAAACACTAAGTACACTGAATATTAATACACATACACTGAATATTTTGCGCATTATTTTCTTATGAGCAAGAATCTTTTGTTTTGCGAGTGACTTTCAATGAGATGCAAACAATATATATGTAGACATACTTTTTTTAATTGTTTTCAATTATGATTAGTGAAGTATTAAAGAAATAAAATTTTTTACCTCATCAATATCCATTTTTAATAAAATGAATATTTTAATATATATATTAATCCATTAACTCGTTCAAATACGTAATTTTCACAATGGAAAAAAGCAATCCACAAAATGCACTGTAGTCCCCAGTCAGTTATTCAAAAACACTCTGAACCTGTGAGTCTGCGTAGACCAGTTATTTTTTTGAGCACCTCATGTCGCCTGTCCTACCTCCTTTGTCTAAGAAAACCGGTTTGGTTAAAAGGCATCACTGAACTACAGAAGAGAAACAAAAATAACGCAAAGCTTTCATAGTTCAGATCAATGCTTGCAGTGTATGTGAGAGTATGGTATGCGAGTACACCGAATAGAAACAAAAATAACGCAAACCTCTCAAAGTTCAGATCAGTGCTTACAGTGTTTGTGACAGAACAGATAAGGTAAAGGGTGTTTTTTTTAGAGGTATAGAACTTCGAATTGAAATAAACACAAGAAAATCGTTTTAATGTCCATCAATTTGGCTTTATTGGAAGGATAATTTTATGCCATTAATGCTTAAATATGATTTCGGGCATGTGGCCGCCGCGGCTGGCTCGAATAAAGCCAATTATACAGGTCCAATTTTCAACCACTTTTTCGAGGATATGGGGCCGTATGTCGGCAATAACGCCACGAATGTTGGCCTCCAAGTCCCCTAACGTTTCTGGTTTGTTGGCGTAGACGAGCGACTTCACATATGCCCAAAGAAAATAACCCAATGGTGTCAAATCACACGATCTTGGTGGCCAATTGACAGGTCCATTCCGCGAAATTATGCGCTCATCGAATGTTTCCTTCAATAAATCGATTGTGACGTGCGCTGTGTGGCATGTAGCGCCGTCTTGTTGGAACCACAACTCATCCACATTCATGCCATCCAATTCGGGAACAAAATAGTCGGTTATCATGGCTCTATACCGGTCTCCATTAACGGTAACTGACTCTCCAGCATTATTTCGGAAGAAGTATGGCCCAATGACTCCACCAGCCCATAGAGCACACCAAACAGTCAGTTTTTGTGGATGTAATGGCGTCTCAAGGATCTCATGTGGATTCTCTTCACTCCAAATGCGGCAATTTTGCTTGTTGACGTAGCCATTCAACCAAAAATGAGCCTCATCACTGAACAAAATTTTGCGATGAAAATCAGCATCGAGATCAATCTCATTTTCGGCCCATACACCAAAATCACGACTCATTGCATGGTCTCGCGGCTTTTATTCTTGCACAAGCTGGGTCTTGTAAGGTCGCAAACCAAGATCTTTGCGCAAAATCTTCCATAAAGTTGATGGACAAAGCTCCAATTGCTGTGCACGGTGGCGAATCGATTCATTCGGGTCCTCTTCAACATTTTGCTCTACAGCGGCAATTGTTTCTTCGGTGCGCACTGTTCGACGTCTCTGCGGATGCGTATTATCACATAGAGTAAACGTAGTGCGAAAACGACCCATGGTTAACCGAATTAATTGCTCGGTAAACTTCGCGAACTGAACCATTATTTTCGAAATAAATTTGCACGACTTGCAAGCGTTGTTCTTTTGTCAACCTGTTCATGATGAAATGGCAAACCAAACTGAACATAAATGACATTAGAGTTGCCAGATTTGACTACAAAATGCCAGTTTTATCTCTATTCGAAAAACAAACCCCTAAAAAAAACACCCTGTATAAGCAGTGAAGCTTGTGCGCAGATTTGCTCTTCACTACACAACCTGTTGTTTAACTTTTATTCAGTTACAGTGTACTCTTTAGCAGTGAAGCAGAGTGTATTCGCTTTGCGATTATACTTATGCAGGGCTCTAGTGTCTATGGAAAACACTAGAAGGCTTCTATCTTTGATTGCTTGAATATTTGCTGGAGCATTGTCGCAGACTTTATCTTTAACCTAGCCCCAAAGAAAAAAGTCTAATGATATTAAAGTCGCACGATCTCGGCGGCCAATCAAAGTCTCCATTTCGAGAATTCACACGTCCAGCAAATTTTTCACGCAATAGAGCCATTGTTTCACCTGCTGTATGATGCGTGTCGCATACCGAAAATAAACACCGTTCACGTCCAAAACAAAAACATCGTCCACCTCCATAGTTTCAGGCCAAAAAAAGTCAGTCAACATCGTTCGGTAGCGCAATTCATTCACAGAAGCATTAGCACCAGCATCATTTTCGAAACAAATTTGGTCCAATGACACCATCACTACAAACTGTCACTCTTTGTGGATGGAGTAGGCTTGTGCTAAACAGTTCCGGGGCCGGAACGAACATGGAACGATTCTTTTGTACAGCAGAACTAGTTCGTGGAAACATGTCCGCGGAACTATGTAGTTCCTTTGAGCTGTAGTAGCAATTTTGTATGGTTTTTGTATATGTATTCTCTACACCTGAACAGAAGGGCTTTAAGAGAAGGTCGGAGAGGATTAATATGTATGACCCCCATTACTTTTGAAAAAGGAACATTTTTCCCTTAGACACCTATTCCCTCCGACCACTCCTTAGGGGGGCTCCCATACAAATTTTATGGTTTTTGTATATTTATGACCTTTAAGAGAGTAACGGAGAGGGTTAATATGTATGACCGATCCCCATTATTTTTGCAAACGGAACATTTTTGCCTTTGACACCTATTCTCTCCGACCACTCCTTAGGTGGGCTTCAATACAAAAACGCAATAGAGGCATATTCGTTTTGTCACTCTGTTTGTAAGGCCCATAAAGAGGCGTAGGTATAGCAAAGTATATTTATATTCTTGATTGACATCACCACCCAAGTCGATTTAGCCATGTCCGTCTGTCTGTCCGTCCGTTCGTATGTAACTGAAAAGTGCTTAAAAATAACAAATTGAGTACTCTCGAGTTGCAAAACATGTCCATTTAATTGAATGAAACTCATGCAACTCATATGCAGCAGATTGTAACATTCGATTGAATGAAAGCATGCTCAAAACGAAATAAACAGAGCATTGCGCGCAACAAGAACGTCGAAATGTCATCTTACCATTTCACACATCAGTTGTTTCGTTCTTTTGAAAACATCATATTTGCACTTGTAGTCGATCACAAAATTCGTGTAAGCCATAATATTTGTGAAAGAGATGTCGGTTCACATTGCTTAGTAAAAAAAAAATCTTGCAAACCGGAACTGTTTGAACATGCTAAAAATGAATGGAAGGAATGATTGGAACTATTTCCGACTGTGAACATAGTTCCGCGAACTAAACAGGTTCGGAATGACCCATCTCTAGGATGGAGCAGTTGTTCGACTATATCTCTTTTGTTTTCGGAGCCCCAGATTCCACAGTTTTGCTTATTCAAGTACCCAGACGTATAAAAATGAGTCTCATCACTCAGAATAATTTTGTTTGAGAAATAATGACCTTGTTGATACATTTCCAGACCCAATCAGTGAATGTACGGCGTTTTCAATGGTCTTAAGACTTTAATTCTTGTATCAGCTGCACCTTATAAGTATTTACACCAAGATCTTTATGCAAAATACGGTGGAAAGTTGTTGTGGATAAGCCCAGTTCCTGTAATCGTCTCGAAATGGACAAACCTGGGTTTTCAACCACACTCCCAGCTAAAGCTGCTATATTTTCGGTTGACCTAGCCGAACACGCATGTGTTGGGGTCTTTACATCACTAAGTTGTCCGAAACGCTTATCGATTTTATCGATTAATTTCACTATTGCTGTACGAGAGGGCGCTTGACGATGGCCAAAAACAGTACGAACTTTACGAATCGTGTTCGCGATATTTTCACCGTTTTTGTAGTTAACTTTCACAATTTCAATGCGTTGTACGAGTGTGTATCGATCCATATCTGAAAATCACCTAGTTTTATATGTCAAACTTCAGCGAATGACAGTTTTATGTTGCCACTTGAAAAAATGGTGGGAAATTTTGACATTACACCTCTTATTGAAAGACTCTTTATTTATTAAGAAAAGTAGAAGCTACGAAATTATAGAAATACGTCTTGGTCTTCATTGTTGGTAGTGAAACGACACTTGAGCAATTGGGGTGGTATCGGGTGAGAGATGATACTCTCTGGCGGTAATGGCGTGTTGCTTAATAGCACATGTGACCAACATCAGCTTTTTGCCTAAGGTCTTGCCTAAGTAAAGAATGTTCACGCCATCTAGGCGGCGTTTATGCACGTATTGTTCCATCTGAAAATCCACGTTTTCTGAGCCCAGATGGGTGGTTGCAGCCAACATATTTGTGATCAGTCTTTGAGGGACAAACTATCCTTACCACTGGACATTTTAACGTATAATAAGCGTTGGGGCTGCCAATGGTAGCAATAATAAAATTTATAAAAATTAAAACGAAATTATATTATATTTAGACGTATATATAATATATGAAATATAACACGAATAAGTGGGCGTGTTCCCTTCCAAATAACTGGCATACATATTGCCAAATGACTGGGAATCGAGTAAAGCATCAATGTAAAGAAACAAGTAAAGCAACGGGTAAAGCAACGAGTAATGTAACGAGTAATGCAACGAGTAATAGCAAAAATAGTAAAAATTTATGATAGATTATAATAAGTGAGTACTTAAAATCGTACAATATAAACTTGACTGGACAAGTGGGTGTATTATTGCCTACAACTCGAATTTATATGTTGACCTATGAATAATACAAAAATTACCAAAGAGGAAGGAAGAACTCAACAAATATCGCAATAAGAAAAGTTTTTTTGCCCCGTTTTGTTGCCTTGGACAAAGAATGGATACGTTACAATACACCAGAGACCAAAGTACGGTCGAAATAGTGGACTTGTCCTGGCGAATCGAAGCCGAATCAGAGCCAAAGTGGGTTTAAGAATCAATAAAGTCATTGGGAAAGTTTTTTAGGGACACATATGCGGCATCATCCATACCGATTATCTTGAAAAGTTTAAAATGATCGAAACGAATCGTCCATTTCAGCTTTGACCGAACTTCTTATGGTCAAATTACTTCGTGCCTGTATTTACACAAATGTCCGAAACTGGATCTACTAGTTTTATGACGACTCTGAAAATGTTATATGTCTAATGTCACAAAATGTCTAATGTTCATGTTCTCAAAAAGCTTTAAATGACATTATTTACTATCTGAGGTGTGCAATTGTCTGAAGAGAGGTAATGACCTATTAGAAAATTTATTTCAATGGAACAAATTTTCTTTGTCTGCTGGGTCTCGAACCTGGTCTCGAGTTGTCATCGAATGGTCCACGCACTTTTTAACGTACTCGGCCGCAACGGCCGGAGAAAACAATCACTGGCGTATATTATGCACAGCTGTTAGTGCGGTTTGTTGCTCGGTTTGTTGCTCGGTTTTTTGCTCGGTTTGTTGCCGATTTGAAACAAAAGCGGCCGCAGTTGGCAAAGAAAAAAGTGCATTGCCATAAGGACAAAGCATCGGGGCACAGGTCTGCAATCGCAAAAGGCAAAATTGCATGAATTGGTTGGTTATCCACCATATTCCCCAGATTTGAACCCCTGCGCCTTTTATCTTATTCCAAACTTGAAGAAATCGCTGGGTGGAAAGAGATTTTGCTCCGACGATGAGGTCAACGCTGAAACAAACGCCTATTTTGAACGATTTAGGATATTGTATTATTTGGATATAACATGTTTAGAAATAATAGAGTTTTGACCGAATAAATAATTTCTTATTTACCTTTTGCCTTACCCTCGTTTATTAGAAAAGGTGAAGTTCTGATTAATAAAGCTGGAAAAGGGCCAAACTGGAGTCGAGTTGATTGATTATCCGACTTATTTAAGAGACAATTCTTTAATATTTAAAACTGAAATTTTGACTTTAAAAAAAAAAAAAAATAAATAACTGGCCATTTCAGCCCTTGAAAGGACTTTGACCTAGCTTCTTGTGATCAATTGTGTTGTGCGTGTTATTAAGTTTGTACACAATTGACCGAGAACCGGACCTACATGCTTAACGCCGACTCCGAACGGCGATGAACGGAATGTTCTCGTTCTCAAGAAGCTTTACATGGCATTTTGATTACTCTCTGAGGTTTGCCATTGTCTGCAGAGAGGTGGCGGCCGTACAGAAAAATTATTTTAATTCAAATAATTTTCTGTCGCTGCTGGGGTTCGAACCTGGGCTTCCAGGTTCGTTGACATAGCGGCCACGCACTTGACTTGAAAGACAAAAATTTTCGGCGAGTGAAGGTTTCATATCAGCTGTTAACTATTCTGAAAAACCTTTGAAGAACTTGACGCAAATTTCTGCTTTGGAGGGATTTTAAGTAGTTGGAACATCGTTGGGAAACGAACGGAGTTTTCAAAATTTTTACTAAGTTACTGTTCATATTTTCAGGGATATTATATTTACATAGTCAGCGAATACGATCTTAGCCTATCAAAAATAGACATCGTCGCGGGGAGGGGGGGGCTGCATTTTCCGTTAAAGATGTTCTACAGAGCAACTACATCCAGATTTTATCACAAAAGCCTGCCTTCTCTTAAATGCAACTCAACTGCTTAACATGCCTTGTATTGTAATGGTAACACTTCGACGTGAAATAGTCAAGACAACTCAGCTAGTGTCTTCTGGCTAACCCACGATAATTGTCCGTAAGTGGTGCGACGGAATTCCATAAGCGGCATAGCGCAGTGAAACCGCAATTGCAGCACGCGATGAATGCCAACCGCATTTAGACAGCAGCCGAACATCGAACACAGAAGTGACTGATGAAGACGCCATGGCAAACGGCACTTTTCGCAGTCCGACTGACAAAGAGACAATTCGATCGAATGACAGCAGACGCTAGAGTGGCGCACAGCTGTTGCATGCAGAGAAATAAATAATGCGCAAAATAAGCAGCAAAGAAGCAAAGGCATGGATGGCATGGAGTTGATGAAGAAGATGAAAACCTGTGCGCAGAATCACAAAAAACAAGAAAAAAACAAAAAAATGTAAAAGGTAAAAAGTATGATGAGCACAAAAGCCGAAGTAAATGATGATACGCTGCTGCGCAGCTTGCAGACAACGATGACGACGTTGAAGATTGGCTTCGGCTTCAGCTTCGGCTGCCGTTTCATCAGTCGGCATTCTTTGATCCTGGCATTCTATTGTGTTCCGTTTCAAAGGCCACTATTATGTAAACAATCGGTGCCTTTGATCTCAACCGCATCAAAGTAATGCCGACACGACTCATCTCGCCGCTGAACGCTGCCGACGCGCCAACGATCCTCAGTCAGCGACTCAGCCAAGCCTCACTTCGATCCTCTACTACGACTTATAGTACTATTCTGTGCAACATCAACAGCAACAACAACAACAACAACGCAGCTGGTAGTAGCTATCTTCTTCTTCTTGCTCTTCGCGCCAAGCTTACGAACGTCAGGAATTGGCGATCATTTTGATACGCTGCTGATCTTGCTCTCACGCACGTCAGGCAACATCATTAAAAAGCGTTAGTTATACGACCGCAGTGATCATTTTTCGTTCAACTATAATAGGCCAAAAGCTAGAGCCGACACAGCTTTCAATCTTGCCATACATCTATGTAGCTAGCCAGTCAGCCAGCCAGCCAGCCATCCATCCATCCAGCTTACCTTCTAGCCGTCCATGCACTGATCCATTCAACTATTCAAACGAAACGAAAGCTTATTTGAGGCGGCTAACTGGGCGCCTCATAGAAGCCCAAAAGTTGTTTTGTAATTTAGCAGTAAATTTATAACATACCAGAAAGCGTTGCCACTGGCATAGTTACGATGGAATTGTGGCTTTGGCCATCATTTGAAATATGGTATGTGCGGCTAAGGAAGAAGTGTGTCCAAGTGGCAGAAGAGCGTTTCATAAGAAATACTGGTCATGCCAGATGCCAGTTAAGGAAAGAGGGAGAGCGCGAAAGTCTTTATTCTGTAGCATAAAATTATCTTTAATTATGGTAACATAGTTGTAGATTATCATAGGGCATGGCAATTATTAATGTAGTTTTTGAAGAAAAGAAGCTTGTCGGCGTTGAGCAGATTAAACGCGTTTTATGTTCAAACATAGTAAAGTGATGGCTGAAACAACGTAAGCAGAGATGAGAGCGAAGAGTCTCTGAAGAAGTTCCGCATAGTTTTGTGAACCAAGTTTTATTATATAGCCTCTACAAAAGCCAGTAGAATATACCTACATAACCTTGCTATTCCTCTTGTCGTTACAGATATCAACTATTAAATAAACAATGCTACTCAGCCTATATAGCCAAAATAAAAACTCAGTTCAAAGATAATCCGAAACTTTTCTACACTTTTGTCAATTCAAAACGAAAAACCTCCAGCTACCCACCTCTTATGAAATTCAATCATGAATCTTGCGACATCGAAGTTTCCAACATGTTTGCAAACTTCTTTAAAACAACCTACTCCGATATACCATTGAGCATGAGTCCTGAATATCCTTACCTACCACCAGTTAACTCTTTTGAAATCCCCGTAATAGATTCTAATATAGTTATGCATTACCTTCGACAAGTTAAATCTTCTTTTGCGACTGGTCCTGACGAAATACCGAGCTGCATTTTAAAACATTGTTCTATTAGTTTGTGTTCTCCCCTATCAATCATTTTTAACACATCCTTGCACAGTGGTCATTTTCCCTATATATGGAGAAAGTCTTATATAATACCTCTTCATAAATCCGGCTCAAACATTGATGTTTCCAATTACCGAGGTGTCGCAAAACTAAGTGCAATCCCTAAGTTATTTGAGAAGATTGTGACTGATCGGATAACCCACGTAGTATCTTCCTCCATTTCCACCTCTCAACATGGTTTCTTAAAGGGAAAATCTACGATAACTAACCTCTTGGAGTTTACTACGCGTGTCATTAAAGGTTTTACTTTAGGATGACAGACTGACGTTATTTATACAGACTTTAGCAAAGCTTTCGATAGTGTTAATCATTATCTTCTTCTGAAAAAGCTTCATCTAATTGGGTTTCCCGTCAAACTATTACACTGGATAAAATCGTACTTGTCGAATCGTTCGCAAAAAGTTTTATATAAGAATTCTATGTTAAAAAATATTTTGGTCACATCAGGTGTTCCTCAGGGAAGTCATCTTGGTCCGGTTTTATTTTTACTGTTTATAAATGACCTTCCTTCTGTAATAAAACACTCTAACGTCTTAATGTACGCCGATGACGTGAAACTTTTCCTAACTTACAAATCGCCTGAAGATCAACAACTCTTACAATCGGATTTAAACAGTCTATTTTAAACCTTTTAAAATTAAACTTAAAAAAATGTAAGCAAATGACATTCTCACGTCGAATTGCTAATAGTATAAATTACACTATAAATAATACTAACTTAGAAATTGTACACATTTTCTTGATTTAGGTGTAATTATGGATCCTAAACTTCGTTTCAATCTTCAAGTTAATTTGGTCGTAAATAAGGCTAGAGGTGTCCTTGGTTTCATTAAAAGATGGGCTAAAGAATTCAACGATCCTTTCACTACTAAGATACTTTATACCTCTCTTGTTAGACCAATTCTTGAATATGCATCCGTTATATGGAACCCTCAATACAATGTCCACATCGATGCATTAGAATCGGTCCAGAAACAATTCTTACTTTTTGCTTTACATTATCGTTGGAACCCCAACATTATCCTACCCCCTTATGAAACCCGCCTTAAAATTATTTCCCTGCCTTCTTTAAGAAGCAGAAGAATTATGCTCAATGTCTCCTTTTTATACAAACTACTCAGTGGCGATATATACTCACAATACCTTCTTTCTTTATAAAACTTCAACATCCCTCGGAGCGGAGCCAGACATTTCCAGTTTTTTAAGTTGAGTCAGTGCACTTCTAATTATGCCCTTCACGACCCTTTCCGATATATGTGTAGTGATTTCAATGGTAACTTGAACTTGATAAATTTTTCTGACTCGGTGGATGTCTTAAAACGTAAAATGATATTACACTTGAATAGTTAACACATTCATTGTGATAACAAATACAACTCGCGATAATTGTGTAGATTTTACGATTTAACAAATTTAATTCGCGATAATTATGTAGATTTTACGATTTAACAAATAAGCATCATCGAATATGTTAGATACTTTAAGTTTTCGTTTTATTTAGTTTCGTTGCTTTATTTTTTTCATGAAATTATTTTAGATCTTTAGTTCTATAGCTTCCCAAGTTTGAAATGAGACCATGAAAACCGTGTCTCTCGGCTTGGTGCGTCAGAGTTTATCTCTTTTCCATACAAGTTTTTACCTGCGTTGGCCCAAATGCATATCCAAATAATAACTTTAGCTCGGTGTTCCCTTATTTTAGTTACCCGAATATATAAATATATAGGCACAATATATACTTGTATATCTGTGCTATGTTTGGTATTGGTTTGGTGTTTGAGAGTTGCATCTCTTTTCCACGTAGGATCTTGGGTTGGACAGTAGCCCCAAGCCGAATGACAGAAGTTATGAACGCGGTTATGTATGGTCTGGTGAATTACTTTGGATGTTGTCTTGTATATCTTCGTATTATGAAGATTGTGCTTTTATTCGATGATGTTTATGATGTTTACATAAGCGCAAAAAATACTCAAATTTAAAATGTTTCTTTACTTAATTTTGATTTTCGCTGAAAGGCCAAGCAATTGTGCTTAGTGGAGGCTTTTATTTGCCAATAGGTGGTAAGTTTTAGCACGTAGGTGCATTCTATTCAGTCCGGCTGATCCGGGAACTTCTTAGAATGTAAATCGTGCATGCGTATGGCACGGGTCATACGTATCTATGAAGATTTCTTACCTCCGGGCGAATCCAAAAAAAAAAAAAAAAAAAAAAACCCTTTAAGCTGTCGGCTATGTTAAATAAGGAATCCTTTTAAGTTCACTCTCAATTCCTTTGAATATATCATACCAGTTGTTTTAGGCCCCTGGACTTTCAAGGTAGACTAATAGCTAATGAAATGAAAGGCGATCTTGCCAAAAGTGAAGCATCTGTTAATTAGATCTGTTCCTAATTCCAAAGGGTAATTTTTTGGAAGAGTCTGAGTTTAAGAAGATCAGAAATTACGGCTTTAATCTCATTTAAGAACTTGTGTGAGTCACTTCTGTTGTACATTTCTTGACGCCTGTTGGAAACCACAAACGTCGTCAAGATGTCTAACACTCTGTGTTTCCAAAGAAGATGTACACGACTCCTTTGAACCGAATCGTATATTTTTATGTCGGGAAAGAAGTATTTCGTCCACTTTCAACCTACGAAAACGAGGGAATTTTTAAGTTGATGACAGCGTAGAGATCAAAGTATTCATGTTTTCATCGTATTTGAAACATATCAGTGACGCAGATTGCACTGTAGATCTAATGAACAACCATCCTCTGAAATTTCCTAAAGTCTGTTCATGAGAATTGCTCAACGTCCAGGCTTGTGCTGCATATAAAATGACGGGCATGATTAGTGACTTATAGAGAGTTCAATCGTCTAGTGATCCCAAAGTAACATCTCTTGACAAGAGTTATTCTTCGTGTGATTTCTGTACTGACATACTTGGAGAAATTTATGCTGCATTTCGGCAATGCAAAGACCTTAACATACTCGAAGAAAATATTGCTGACGGTGACATGGCTTCTAAGACGTTGGATGTTTTGTTTGTTGAGACAAGATATTTTGTTTCTCTGTGTTCTCTTCAAGACCCATTCGACTGGACTCTTTCTCTAAATTGGAGAATGTTGTAGTTACTTTTGGTAAATGATATCGATATCATCAGTATATACAACCAGCATAAGATTCTTACAGAATATAAGTCTACATCACTACATCTTAGGTGACCTCGTATGATCTTCTCCATCATTATATTGAAAAGTCACACGATAAGACTGAACTTACTTGTATATAAAATATCGTTTGGAATCAAATATGAAGGAGAGGTCGTTCCCAATATTAGCTGTTTTCTCGTGTTGCTCAGTGTCTTTCTACATAAATGAATTAACTTTACAGATATATCAACTTTAGACATGGTGAAGGTAAGGTGATTCCTTATTAGGCTATCCAAGCCGGCTTTATAATCAAAGATATTTTCCTTTATAATAAAAGATGATGTGTGCTGATATGTTATTGTAGAATCTTCTTCAATATCTGTCGTAGCGTAAATGTTGAATGGTAGATTTGTCAGATCTAAAGCCACTGATAAGACGGATTTCAGTCTTTCTCATAATACTCTCGACCAGACATATATGCTATATTAAGAATGTTGGGATCGTTGTCAACAGTCGTTGATGAAAATGGTGTTGTCGACTTTCTTGTGTATTGGGCATAGCGCACTTTTCTTGTAATAGCTTAGAAGGTGCTTTGAAGGATTGTTTTCGCAGGAGTGAAAGTCAATTAGCAAAGGATGATCCATTTTGATCGCGGACGTTTGTGGATTTTGATTGCCAAAAGCAATTAATTAGTGTCATATATCCTAGAAGAGTAGCCTTCATCAAACAAAAACGGATCAATTTGGTTGTGATTCTTTTGACCAGGAGACAGATAGGTTGCTTTGGAAGGTCTGTGAAAATGGCGTCAACCTTTTGAATATAAAAGAAATCTTCAATTACTTGTACTTTACACATCTGTCCGTACCACTGGCATGTATGTAGCAAAAAGTTGAAAAGTCAAAAGCTACTCAATATATAAAACCCCTTTCACCAGAGACTAGGTTAGGTTAGGTTAGGTTTTGATAGCTGAGCTGGCAGACGGCTCGTACACTTAGTCCAGTGCAGGCCCCTTATGATACCACATAATTTCTATTGAAACTATGAGAGATTTCCCTCCTCAACAAACCAGTTCGAACGGATGATGAATTTTATTATATGCTTGATTTCCAGGCATGAGACTTCGGTAAGTCCATTTAAGAAGGAATGGCCCAAAGTTGCCTGAACATTCGCTGAGGAAATGATGGACATTTTCTACCTAAGCCGTGAGGATTCCTACTATTTTTGAAAGGTTTACCCCGCTTAATTAGGCTACGTTAGCTTACCTACCTTGCATGTGACAATGTGTTCCCAGCGTACTTGTGCAAGACTCAAGGATTTGTTCCTGCACTGGAGTTCAAAGGAAGACATGTGTGGAGGAGGGTATTCGAGGTCATACCAATCCGTCAGCGAAATTATTATCCTCGATATCCCTATGACCGGGTATCCATATGAGGTGGATCCTGAATAACCTTGCCATCTTGTGAAGAGATTTGCGGCACTCAATGAGAGTTTTAGAGTTATCAATATGTGAGTTAAGCGCTTAAGGTACAGCTTGATTATCTGAGGAATGTAAATATTCTTTCCCCTAAGGTTTTTTTACCTAGAATCTTAGCGGTTTCATATATAGCCATCATCTCCGTTTGGTAGACACTACAATAGTTTGGGAGTCTAAGGAAGCTTCTATTTCCAGATCATGGGAGTAAATTCCTTCCCCTACCTGTTTTTGAAGCTTGGATCCATCTGTAAAAATTTTAATTCCGGTACTTTTAAGGGGGGTTTTCTTAGCCCAGTCTAGCCGTAAAGGGATGAGAACCTCATAGTTCTTTTCAAAATTTAAACATGGTACGCAGTAATTTGTTTTGTCTGGGACCGAAGAGTTCAGAATTACTGTGTGATCGCAGCTGTAATCAATCCAATTTCCAGATTCTCTTAGTCTGAGGGCTGCTGAGTCAGCACACTCTCTGGCAAAGATATCAAGAGGAGGAAGGTGAAGCATGACATTCAGAGCACTAGTTGGGGTTGTGGATAATGCACCAGTAATACAGAGACTTGCACTTCTTTGAACCTTTGCAAATTTCTGAAGTGCAGTTGCGTTATCAAGGGCCCTCCACCATACCAGTGAACCGTATACAAGTATTGGGCGGACAATTGCCGTATAAGTCCAGCGTACTATTTTGGGGGAAAAACCCCTTTATTGACTTATTGATTTTTAACAGACAAATAGAGCTATATTTGCCTTTTTAACACGCACCTTTATGTAATCATTCCAGATTAGTTTCTTATCCAGAATAACACCTCGATACTTCGTGCTATCACTAAAGAGCAACCTCGTGTCGTTCAGACGCGATGGTTCTAGGTTGTGGATTCTATATTTACCAGAGACTAACTCTGCCTGTATTTACCTGACGTTGCTAAATTTCCGAAAAAGGAGGAAGATTTAAGTTAATTGCTTGATTAAACTAAGAGCTGACTTAGACTCAAAGAAAGAACTCCATTTAGTAGCTGGGTCTAATGATGAGATCCTTATGCAAAGTAGTAACAAATGACATCGATCACAATATCATAAATTATAACAGATACTTCAGATACTTCAACAGATAATTCAGTCAGAAATAGTCACTGTCAAATATAAATAATCCTCTCTGGTTATTTTGTTTGGGTTCGGTGCTACTGAACGCTTTGTCTTGGTGGACCCTCGTCACCCCGTCTATTAGTCTATCGTGGACTGGTTTTTCATGGAGTATCGTGCTAGCTATCGTAGTGGTTTATTGATGTCGTGAGCATCACTTAGATTAACCGGTGAGGAGTTGTGAAGTTTAACCTGACGGTAATTTCCTCATTTTGCCAAAGGCTTTAGATCGGTCTCGGTTTCAACTATTATATTCATTATTAGAACTATGAGTTCCTGTATTGGCATGTATATTAAACCGGATATATTAAATGGGTTGTATCCGGTGTATATTATTCATATATTATGGTGCTATTCCCGCTTGAACTTTGGACACCTCACCATGAGGCATGTAGTATTGAGTCCACATGGCAAATGACTACGTTTCATGACAAGAGTGGTCCAATGCACAGAATTTTGAAATTGAAAAATGTCCTTTCCCTTATCATGGCGTTCAAAATTATCTGTAATTTCAAATTGATTATTAAAGCCATATTTATTGGTGTATTTTATGTATGTATGCTAAGTAGAAACATGAAAGTTATGTGTGGAATAGAACTTCCAACGAATACCCGAATACCCCATTGGAAGCCAATCGCTCCTTTGTAGAACACGTTTTGATTCAAATGAGGACTTGAGCTGTAGAATAGTCTTTGTTTTATGGGTTTACACTTTATCTCTCAGAAACGGTCCAGTGACTTTAAACCACTAAGTCTCAGTAAATAATTCTCGAACTCCCAAACTTAACAGTTTTGCTTTTTGTCGTCAAGTTTGACAGATATTTATAAGAGTGTTTTAACGAAAGTCTAAAAGATACTTTTAAACAATTTTCAGGATAATGTTCCGAGTACGATTACTCATTTCACTTTAGCGTCTTATCACTGAGTTCAACCCCAAATTACCTTAGAATTAAAAGCAGGTGTCATAACTTCCTTTCCGCCCATGGATACTTCTTAAAGGAGCCGACATCTACAAAAGTCATTAGCCCAACTTGCCAAGCCCAAAAAATGATTCTGTATTCCGTGCAACACCGGGCAATCGTAAAAATGACTCCAAAGCAGACAATGGCGGTAGATGATGCTCTCAACACATCCTTTTATGGATCATTAAAAATCATGATGAAGATCAGTTAAAAATGCTTAAAAAAGTGAATGTATAAATCGAAATAAAAAACAATAATAAGTATGGTGACCAATGAACCGCATCAACAAAAACCGAACCTT
The DNA here is from genome assembly GCA_943735915.1 of Pherbina coryleti. NCBI lineage: Eukaryota > Metazoa > Arthropoda > Insecta > Diptera > Sciomyzidae > Pherbina > Pherbina coryleti. The sequence continues at coordinate 92,888,301 of OX030952.1, forward strand.
AATCGAAATGAAAATAATTACCCAAAAATTTTTGGTCACCTTTTGAAGGCTCTTAAAGGATTTTTTATTTTTTTTGGCAGATGGCGATTTGCGAACTGAAGTGATCTTAAAGTAAAGCAAAGATCAACTAAAAGTCGGTCGACAAAAACAACCGCAGGATACGAAACAGGATTAAAGGTTGTTGTTGTTGTTGATGATGTTTTTTGCTCTGATGCTGTTGTTGTTTTGTTTTTGCAGTTGGTGTCTGGTCTTGCAGCGACTACAGAGAACTGTGGGAAAATCAACAGGTGGATTTTTATATGTTCGACTCCGTTTGTTGGTTGATGTCCCTTTGTAAATATGGCATAGTACAGAAATGCAGCGAAATTTAATTGAGTAATATTATTGCATAAATTTTATGAAGTATTTTTGTTAAAAAAAACAAAAAATAACTAGATATCCTTACTGGTCATGGTGACTTAAAGAAAGTGTTAAGCATTTAGAGCAGCTGTTGTTTTTGTTAAATTCTCAAGATGATCTCCAATGGGAACGAGGCGATCTCATGGAGTAAAATCTGTTATAACGATATTTAAAACAAAAAACAAGTTTTCAAGTAAATATGGATTTATGTATGTATGTGTAAACTAGGCTTTGTAGTCTCCCTCGCACTCTTACGCGTACAACCTTTTTTATGGCTTAAAACTCGGCTTCAACTCAACTCAGCTCTAGTTCGGTAACCATGAAATGATATATCTGTTTTTTACTCTCACCAAACGCATCAACGCCGAAAGAAGATCACTCTGCCAAGCCATGAACAACGACGTCATCGTCTTTGAGTGCTGTAATCAAACCGTAATCTCTGCATTAAGGCACACGCCATTTTCAAGATCAAAGAAAGCCGACAAATTTTCTGTGGTTGCGCGCAAAGAAGATCAAGCAATGCCGCCACTGCCGACGTAGACAGCAGAAAATAATGTGCCTGAGTTGGGCTCTGCGTCGCAGCGGCAGATATAAACAGAGAGGAAAATTAATGAGACGTACGAAAGAGCAAGGTAGAACAAAATAGGGAACGATGTTGAATTGAAACTTTTTGTTAAGAGAGTTTTAAAACGAACTATACAACTGTGCGGTTACAGTAGGTTTCTTGAGGTTTGGGGAAAATTTAAGCCACAAATGCAAAAGAGCGAGAATGCGATGCATGGATGTAATGCGATTGTGTTACGAAATATCGCTCGCATTTTCCTCGCAATCAATATACAATTATCAATATAATGATAAAATTAATATATCTGACCTCGGCTGATTACCTTAGTAGGTTCTTTTAGGTTTTTTTTTAATTATGAGTTATTTTATTTTGTTTTATTTAAATTATTATGTGGGGTGGTATTTAAAGATACCGATGTCTATTTTTCTATATAATCATCCTCATTTGAAACACGTTTATCATAACGAGCAATTATTTTCTCTTAGTCATCAATTGAATATTTTCTGAATTTTCTTTCAAAACGGGTCGAAATATCATCTGGAAATTTTCTTCCACCTCTCTTTTTTTATTTTTTTATCTTAAGTCTGGACTTTAGAGTGAGTCCAGTATGAGTTCAAGCCCATATTTGTGTAGAGCAGTCATTGCAGCTTTGCTCGTGTGGACATCCCTGAATAGTACTGTTAATAAAGGGTGTTTTCTTAGAGGTTCTATTTTACGATAAGCAGTGGTGGATACGGGCTGAAAGAGCTTTGGCTCTTGGAGAAGTTTTAATGTGGGATAAAAATTAAAATAAGCCCTAAAATCCGTTTCAGCACCCCCCCTTGGACTACAAAATTGTTAGCTTAGCCAACCCTGGTGAATCTGGTGAATCCTGCCACAGACGATATGGATCAAACTATCATACTGTGGTCAGATCTGACAACTTCATTATCATTTGGTTTCATCATTGTCCATTATCATCAATTTGGTTTACCAATATCTAAGGAATACATAGACTAAAACCTGAACAGCGCTTGCAAACAGTGGTTCAGTTCGGCAATATTACCGTGCGCTACGTCCGTAGGATTAACGATTGATCCTATAACACATACTCTAAAAGATAATAAGCATACGCAAAGAAGTCGTATAGCGCGCACTGAAGAAACAATTTGGTGCTGTAGTGCGTAGTATTGAGGGGTATCCAAAAGAGTCTATTCACCATCGCACGCAGCAATTGGAGCTGCGTTTATCAACTTTATGGGAAGTTTTACGTAAAGATCTTGGTATACGACTTTAAAAGATTCAGTAACTGAAAGAATTAATGCGGACCGAATATTTTCAGTCAATGGGCTGAAAATGAACTGGAAGTCAATTCACTGCCTTAAAGCAATATTTTGTTCAGTGATGATGATCATATTTGGCTCGATGGGCATGTTATTAAGCAAAATTCCCGCATTTGGAGTGAAAGAAAAACAATTGGAGAAGCCCTTATTTCTCGGAATGGACCAGTCAATGGGGCACCAAAATCATCCGATTTACCGTTTTCCATTTATGTTCTCTGAGATAATGTAAAGTTCTCTGGGATATTTCGAAGTTAATTTGATGCATCAATATGGCTGGCTTATACCTCTTAGTTTATCATGGTATGGATTAAAAGAATTAAAAATACTCGTAAATATGCGTTTTCATCAATGTGGGGTGATTTTTTTTTTTTAAGCTAAGCACATCTTTTTTAATTAATTATTAATTCCCAAATTTTTCAAAACCACTTCTAACATTTTAAAAAAAATATCTGTGTTACATCCTTGCTATATCTACAGGATTTTCCAATAGGGACTTGACAACTTTGAATTAAATTTCTGAACGTACGCTTTCACTAATCATCGAACTGGCACTGTCAATTTATTAAGTAAACTTGACATTTTCATCATTTTAAAGTACACGAACAAACAACGTCTGCAAATTATAAAAATTTACTACCGAAATTCGGAGTCGGTGATCGCAACTTTAAGGGCGTTAACTGCAATTATCGGTCATAATTCTCGCCCTAGTAGACAGAGAATAACAGGTTTAGTTAAAAATTTAGAGTCTACATATTCGTTGTGTGATATTGCCGTGCCAGTGTGACAACGGGTTGTTCGAAGTGTCAAAAATTTCGCTGCCGTTCAGGCGTCCGTAACAAACGATATAAAACCGTCAATTCCACGGCGTTCTCAAGAATTGGGCATCGCTCAGACCACTTTATGGCGAATTTTGCGTAAGAGTCTTGATTTACACCCATACAAGATCAAGCTGACCAAAGACTGAAGCCGATGGACCATTTGAAGCGACCTACGTTCTCCGATTGGGCTCTGGAAAAGATGCGGCAAGATAATGAATTTCATTGCAAAATCATCTTCAGTGATAAAGCTCATTTTTGGCTCAATGGGTTCGTCAATAAGCTAAATATGCGTTATTGGTCGGATGAATCACCACTTCATCCACAAAAAATAACTGCTTGGTGCGGTTTGCAAGCCGGTGCCGTCATTGGACCATATTTTTTCGTCGACGATCTTACGTAACGTAGTTCTTTCAAAAACAACAGTATACAAATTTATATTTCATTATTATGTATTAAATTTTGAGCGTGCCTTTTATTCTTTAACACCAATCGTTGGACATCTGCTCTGGTTACGTGGGCAACAAATTTGTTCCATTTCAGTAACATCGATTCCGGTTTATTCACTACTTCTCCATATTTTCTTACTTGGTATTTTACAATTGGCCAATATTTTTCGATTGGACGCAAATGAGGACTGTTTGGATGGCTGAAGTCCTGCGGCACAATATCTACATTATTATTTCGATACGAATTTATCGTTGTCTTTGAATAATGAACGAACTCCAAAACTAGATAACACAGTACAGCAGATCGGCAGTACAGCAGTGACGTATAAACGGCAATAAACGCTTCTCTAGACACTCTTTCTTGTATATTTCAGAGTTCATCGTTGCGGATGTCACTTACGCCCAATCTTCGGGACACAACTGCATATGGCTTGCCAGATCATCATTGGATAAGATCATCATAAAAATTCATCAACTTTTTATATATACTACCTTGATAAAAAGTTCCCGGAATTTATTCAGGAAATTAAAAATACAAGATTATACATCAAAACCGATATTGTCCCCTTAAAAGTACTCCCTGCAATACATCGACTGCAACGAACTTATGCCAGTGCTTGATCCAATCCTCGAAACATTTTTTATATTCGGCTTGCGGTATGGCCATCAGAGCCATTTTCGATTTTTCCATGATCTCATCTTGGGTGCTGAAACGCGTTCCGCGGAGCGGTTTCTTGTGTTGACCGAATAGAAAAAAGTCGCAGGGTGCCAAATCAGGTGAATTCGGTGGTTGTTGAATGGTATTCGTGTCGTTTTTAGCCAAATGTTTATGGATAACGATGGCATTGTGTGACGGTGTGTTGATCACACAAGGTCGTGGTGCAAGATCCAGTTGTCTTTTTCCGGTTTTTTTTGGCGAACTGCTTCACGCAAACGTTTCATAACGCCCAAAAAATATACCTTGTTGACTGTTTGGCCTTGTAGAAGGAATTAATGATACACAAAACCCTTATAATCCATGAAAACTGTGAGCATCGTCTTCTTTTTCGATAGAAATCGACCTGGTTTTTTCGGTCGCGGCTCATTTGGCGCACGCCATTCACTCGGTTGATGTTTGGATTGCGTGTCATACTCATAAATCTACGTCTTGTCTCCAGTAATGATCCCTTTGATGAATGTTGGGTCGGGTTCGGACTTGGAAATCATGCCTTTTGCGACGTCAACGCGGTCAGTTTTTTGCATGAAATTCAGGTCTTTCGGCACCAGCTTTGCAGCGACACGTCTGAGGCCCAATTCACTGACCAAAATGTCTTGAATGGATCCAAAAGCAATGCCCAACTCCTCTGCCATCTCTCTAATGGTCAATTTGCGGTCTACGGTCATCTAATCTTTGATTTTGTTGATGTTTTCGATGTCGACGTCGATGGCCTATCACTGCGTTCATCATCGTTCACGGACTCACGGCCGTTCGTGCCACTGATAAACGACTGTTTTCTTTAGAGTATCGTTGCTGGAATACTTTTCTAAAATTTGCAATGTCTTCGCACCATTGAAACCGAATTCAATTTGTTGCGAATTCAATTCCATTTTTAAAATTGTAAAAAATCGGAAACACGTACAATCGCAGATGTACTCAATACGGCGTCACTTTTACAAATGTTAAGCTAAAAATTTTATAGAATGTCAATGACAGATGTGGCCACCTTAAAAAAAAGAGAACTCAAATCAAGTGGCTGAGAGCGCCACACGGTGCTGATTCTGGGAGCTTTTTGATCAAGGTGGTAAATTTTGAGGAGACACCAAAACGACTGTCTGAAGTTTAAAACTTTTGTCCTGTTGGCTGTTGCAGATCAAGTTTGACAAAGGTTTCATTGTCGGAGATACCAGTTTTGTTTTTGTAAATTGAAGCTAGGATGCTTGTCTTTAATTCAATGTTAGATGTTTTGTTTTACTCGTTTTTTGCCTTTTTTCGATGCTCAGTGTTTTTTTGTAACGTTTTAAAACATTAGAAACAGTTCTTCTTGGAATTTTCAATACTTTCGCGATTTTATTTCTGACCAAGTCGGGTTTTCAACGAATTTTTTCAAAATCAATTTCTGAGCGGCTAACTCCATCGTACAAAAAACAAACAAACAAACTTGAATCATATAACGGGAATGTTATTTTTTACGAAACTGTAGTGCATTTGTTTTAGTTCAACCTCAAAATGGCCCTGAAGGAATCCCTAGAGTATGTGCAGATTTTCAGTGGAAGTGGAAACTTCTCTATCTGAAGTTGAAGACGTTTTTATGATACCTTCCACTTAGATATTCTTTTGTAGGATTTCTCTAAGAATACATTATGTGGAGTAGTATTTTAGTTATCCTCACATATAAAAATATTTACCTCAAACTGAAAATAAAAAATGCTTTCAAGTAATATATTCTCGATCACACATCCTTGAGAAAATCACCAGAAGAAGCACTTGACCCACAACTATAATAGAGAAAACTGTTCAAGTCTCTTTATATTAGAAATTTACTCTTCTGACTAGTAGCCAGTCGGAGTTGTTTTGGCTCTTGTTGGCGGCTAGCTTCAAAAGGAACCAGAGCACCAGCACCATATTTTGTATGACAACAATTCCAAGTGTTAAGTGGACTGTGAATATGAAATGAAGTAAAAGTAAAGACAGTAAAAGAAAAGCATGAAGCAAGAAAAGAGGTTTGCCGCCAAATGGTTGCTGTTTGCCAGCAACAAGCAGTCCGCAGCAGCCAAGTACCAGACACAGACAAGCTGTTCCAATGTATGGAAAAAAAATAAATAAAAATAATAAATCCACAACAAAACAACAACAATGTTGAAGAGTGTCTTCGTTCCGTACTCATAATCAATGCATCAGCGGTAGCGTATCACGGTAGCAAGTTAAACGTAAATTGCTTTTAACATGGTTTTTACAACCTTAACATCTTCGAGTCCAGCTTGGTTTGGCGTAGTAGCTGGTAGCCCCGTTAAGGAGGCAGCAGCAGAAAAATCATCATGATCAAAAACAACAACTTTTTGAACAGTAGCAGCAGGAAAACTACATTGTTGTTGCTTAACTGCAGGTAGATCCATTCACCAAGTCATGCCATGCCATGCCGTTATATGTACAGACAGCGCGCGAAAACAACTGATTCGCCGATTCAACTTAGTCAGTCAGTCAGTGAGTCGATTAGTAGGTAGTCGGTGGAGCGGTGTGATGCTACTACCGCCTCGTCCACTGCGAATTGGTTCCACTCATATTTTAAATTTAACACGCTGTTGCATGGAAATTGATTACTTTTGAGCGTGCTGGTCGTAGTATTTTCGTCCTCCTCATCATCATCATCATCATCATCATTATCATCATCGTCATCAGCACCATCATCGCCAATAGCCATATAGCCTGTCCAGCCCTACTCAAAGCGAAGAATATGAACGATGCGGAACAGTAGCGTAGCGGAGTTTATTGTTTTTCTTCTCCTGAATTAGTTACCGTTGATAGTTATTCTGCCATGCGGATTTTAATTCTTTCTTTACGATCAACTCTTCATTGTTGAGCGTGAAATTTGAAGGAAACAATTGTTGCTACTGCATTGCAGGATAGCCAAGGAGACCCCATTTAGTTTTTTTTCAGGATTTTTGAAAATGGATTAATTATGGATTATAATGGATGGATGGAATTATGTAAAAGAAAAACACTTAATTCTACAGGAAGTAATAGGAATGGAGCTGCCAAAAATGAAACTGGGTCAACTCAGTATTTTCATACACTGAGATATGTAAGCGTTTGTTAAAGTGCTGATTTGGAATTGAATCATTATCTTTGTAGTAAACTTAATGTTGTTCCGAATTACATAAATGGACATAACCTTGATGATTACAATAATATTTTTGTATTTAACACTCATTACTATTATTTTTGTTTTGTCCGTTCCGTACACTAAGGGAAAAAAATATTAAATTTATCCAAAAACTTTTTTAATTTATCCAAAAAGCGAGTCATTTTTGCACCAATAACGCATTTACTTAAACCGACTAAGTAAATATTTAAAATTTATTTAAATACTTTTTTATTAAATAAAATATTAAAATATTTAAAATAAAACTAATAAAAAATATATTAAAATTATGCACGAATATATTTAAATATATTTCAAATATTTACTATTTGAAAATAAAACTATCGCATTTAAAGAAAATTTATATAAAAATATTGATTTTAAAAAACAACATATTTAAGTTGAAGAGGAGGAAGAAACGAGGAAGAAAAGAGGAAGAAAAGAAGAAGAAAAGAGGAAGAAAAGAGGAAGAAAAGAGAAAGAAAAGAGGAAGAAAAGAGGAAGAAAAAAAAGATACAGTATACCGTGTATACAGTAAAGAAGTGAAACTTCTTCTTTGTATACACTATTTCTCTTCTAGAATAAGAACGATTTTAGTGTAAAGGCTCGATTATGCAATCGTAAAGCTACGCAACGTAACGTGGCGTAGAGTTCTATCTTGAATAGAACCCATCGCTGCACTAGGGAGAAAACTCAGAGCGTAGCTTTATCGAAAGTTTGAGAGCGAGAGTATGATCGTGACAAAATCAAGTGTTGCATGTTCCGCATATTAAGAGAATAATTTCTTAAAAAGGGATTTTTTTATTTTACATAACTACAATGAGCGATTTTTTTGCCAATGGGAGCTTCAGGTGCATTTATAAATTTGTTTTTCAAAATTTATTTTTGGCATATTAATAAGGAGTTTCACAGAACAATGTCACAACAATAAATCTACCTCAACTGTAAACTTGATCTTAACTTTCATTTTTATTTCTGCCTTAAAAACTAAAAATCAAAAATTACCGGTTATTTTGTACTCAAAAACTATGGGACATATTTTAGTTATTATTTTTGCTTTAAAAAAATTAAGCCTTATAAATACTTTTTTGTTCAAAAGTTTAAATGTGAAAAGATAACTAAAACTTTCACACACACATTATACTTACTATTATTAATAGTAAATAGTTCGATATAAAATTATATAACTAAGATATGTATAAAATAGTTATCTATTGAAAGAACTTATTCCAACTTTTCTTGCGCACAGTGTCAAGTTGGCGTCATGGAATTGCACAATTATCGCAACTTGCATTTGCGTTAACTTGCATAAACTTTTATCTTATATTCTTTCAGTTCTTCTTTGCTTGTAAAATACATTTTTAATGAAAAATCTATTCAAACAATATTTAAGGATACAAAGTGCATTAACCCACAATATCTAAGATTCAGAGACATAAAGCTTTATGTTTAGAAGTTTAATTGCGTTTCTTCAACGTTAACTATGTCAATTGCCCGAATTTCTATTAGTTGCATTGAGCAAGGTCGTACTGTAGTTACTTTTTTCTCCATACAAACATTTTTGACTCTACACTAATAGTTCGGGTGTAGAATTAAATGCTAAGAAATTTTCGTTTCTACAGCATACTACGCTTTATTCAAGAATGATAGAAAAATAGATTACGCATTGCGCAGGTCCGTTATGTTGTTTACTTTTCATTTTGACATTTCTAGCTACGAACAAAGTATTTTTTACGATCATGACGTCGCGCTAGACCAAGTTTGTTTCTTGAATCTTTTGCCATTGTTTCATATTTGTTCACATTTTTAACAAGACTTGACAGAAAGCCATATCGTAAGCTCATATCGTAAGTCTATCGTAACGTAGATGCGCAGATCGTAGAAAATTATTTTTACTATATGCGCAATCTATTTTTCTATCATTCTTGGGCTTTATTCATAAACATTTTTTCATTCGCTGCTCATGTTTGTAAGGTTTGTGTCTGAACTAGAGAAAATCTCTACAAAAATTAAAATTCCTATGGATTTACAATGGCCGCCGCATAAAAAAATGCTGCAAAGGGCGCATATGGAGCATGTCTTTGATATTAAACGAAAAGACGAACAAAAAACATGGTTGCGAAAATGTTTATGAATAGCGTTTTTTTGTTTAAAGTTACACTGCCTCTAAAATGTGTTTATGAATAAGGCTGTTATATTTTCCCGCTAGGAGCGCTGTTTATTTTCCCGCTGGGCATCTACAGCAAAAGTAGTTTGATTAATTGGTATGTAGACAACATTTACATATGAAGACCTTAGCCCAGCATATAGCACGTTGGCTTTATAAAACTGAGATAGCAGGTTCAATACTCAGCGCTGACAAAGAAATTTTTTTCAGTCTTTTATACAATGTATATCTCTCTCATTCTATGTACTGTACAACAGTGTTGCCAGAACCCGGGATTTCGCCCATATTTCGGGTTTTATAAACCTCAAAAGGGCGCACGGGATTTTGTACCCAAAAATGGGGTTTTCGCTCAAAGTCTTTTTTTTTTAAATTGAAAAAATATTACATTTATGCAACGCTGTTAAAAAATTGATCTTGAAAATGTCATTGTGAATGCCGATCTGGAGTTTAGCGTAGACAGCTGCCTGTTTGGCTTAATTCTACGTTGCCTCTTGGCAGGAATTCGAGGTTCATGTAATTAGTGCCCAACAGATAAACCTTCTGGACGTCAATATCATGCAAATGACCATCCAATTATCTCTTGGGCGTCACTTCCATGACTTCAGACTTCCCTGTCATAGCAGTTTCAACACCTGTTACACACCGTCAGTGTTCGGACTTTACTGCAATTGCAGTAGATCTACTGCGCTTTTTAGCAAAATTGAATGTTTTACTGCGTCACTGCGGTTTATTCAAATATACTGCGATTTATTCTCAACGAACATTTTTAGGGTTATTTTTGTATTTATCTTGCAAACGACTGGAAACACAGGCAATTTCTTATGTAACGTTGCATTACGTCAAGTATAACTAAACTTTTAATACCATTAAATAAAAAACTAGAAAGATGGCAGCATAGTGTTAAATTAATAGTCATATTAATTTTGAATCCGTTAAAAAATTATGTTTCTGCAACATTCAAATATATAGTATATAGTTATGTATATATTTGTATCTAGGTATTTTTTTTTATTAGTATAAAATATACCTACATGGTTGTAAATAAAAAACTACTGCTAAAAAATTCGTTTTACTGCGTTTTTTTCTTTAATTTACTGCGATTTACTAATTTTCAAGTCCGAACCCTGCACACCATACTTAAGTGTATATTAAATTAATAAATATATTGTATGGATAGTAACCAACATTGGAACTCAACAGTAGAATGATTAGCAGGATCACCATCTGCATTTATTAGTGGAAATAGAGACCCATATCGCATATCGCACTTGACTGTGAATTTCAACTCTGGTACTCCGAGATCACTAAGGTAAAATTTTCACCTCTTCATACCTAAATCTGACACCTGAGATGCCACCCAATTTGACAGAAATTTTGCAGTAAAACTGCCCAGCCTTATTTAAGACTATCTATAAGACATGTAATATGCCATTGGAATTGCGATCGTGTGTCTGCCGAGATAAGGACTATCCCCGCTCTAAGAAATTTTTAGGATAATTTCTATTCCTTTGGAGGCATAACGCTACCTTTGTTTAAAACAACGGTCCAACCTATTCCCCAAAATAGGTGATCAACTCCAGGATCTGGGTAGTCCCTCCTACATTTACACAGGAAAGGGCGAACCCGGTGCCTGCGACCAATCTCCTTTGCCCTGGCTTTGGACAAGCTGCTCGTGTGAACAGGCGGAGTTAGTTTCATTGTGAATATTTTAAAGAGAAAGAAGAATAACACAATTTTGCGAATCATAACTGAGACGCTTGGAATTGTGTTTTTGTTTTTTGCTTGGCTAGCAGCTGCTTTAACAGGTAAAAAAGAAAAACAAGCCAAAACAATTAACGAGTAAGCAAGTAACCATAAAGCTATGTGCAAGGATTGTGAACGGGATTTTGTCCGGGATTTTTTATTTTAAAACGGGATAAACAGGGCGTTTTAAAGAAGACAACGGAATTTTTGAAGCTCGGCCTCTGGCAACACTGCTGTACAACATATCTTTCTTCTCTATCGTGTAACGAAATGAAGTAAATTGACCTTGAAATTTCACTCCTCAATATTCTCATTCAAATTTCGAAGCGCCGCCTAAGAAGTTTCACTTCAAAAGTAAGAGAAAGTATGAAGCAAATATGCAGGTAAGTGACAACCGTTGCAAGATATTTTTGAGAAAATATCGAGTTGTCACTCCACCCTACATAAATTCATCATCGCACACATCACCCATCGCAATCACAAATCATATTGACCAAAGGTGCATTATATATTATCCTTGTAACACAAACTAAACGAGAACTATAAGAACCTGCAACGGCAAGAAATAACTGCAGGAACAGAGTGCGACGCTGCTGCTGCTTGGCGGCTGCTTGGCCGCTGTATGGAATGTGTGTGTAGGTGTGTGGTATAAATAAAATTCAAATACGGGAAAAAAACGAGTTGTAAGGAAAACATTTGATTTATCCACGTTAATATTTAAATAAAATTTATACTGAGGCGTGGATAATGCTAATATGCGTTATTTCCCTTAGTGTAGAGTTTCAAATTTGCAAAAAACTCTACGTACCGCTTTAACACTTCGCAACGATAGCAATAGTGCAAGGAAAAGCTATGTCGGTAGCTTGGACTAAAATGACCCAGAACCTACACTTAACTACGTTTATACTTATCTGAGAATATTAATTGTTACAAAGAAATTTTGGGGATTCATAAAGCTAAAAAGAAATATAATGAGTTTCCTTCACGGATACTGACGATTACGAAGTAATTTGTGGTTTATTTGCCGATCTTTTCAAAGAACCATTGAGCTCAGATTGATTTCATTCTGATAAAAGTTATTTTGGATACAAGATTTCTGCATCTTTAGATGGCTTTAAAATATCCTTAGAAGATTAACCCTAGAGGACAACCTACGTCGATTCGACGTAGATTATGTACATATTTTCAATAAGTATTGCAAATAAGGTTACCTCTCTAGGGTTAAGGGTGTCCCAAAAGTCTTTTGACCGACATTTTGATTTGGTAACTAACCTTGGAGATTTAATCACGGAAAATTTCACGGCCGAGCAAAGCGTACAAATTGTGAAACTTCACTACAAAAATAGTGAACATTTTTCGCAAACGGTTCGCAAAATTCGCACACTTCTCCAGCGGTCGAGGCGGCCATTTGAGCGATATTATGTTCCATCAATAACCTATGCCGCTGCTTTATAATTCCATAAAAAATGTTGGAATTCCAAATTCCAACAAATATTTCAACAAAAGAATGCGTTTTATTAAAAAATTAAAATGTCAGTGACATCTCATGGGCCACCATTTAGTTTAAGATATATTAAATATACTAGCAAATACCCGCTGCTTCGCCGGCGATAAAAATATTAAATATCATTAAAAACTTTAAATCTTAAAATTTAACAGCCGTATTCATATTGAAGTGGGAAGAGTGTAAATAATGGTTTGTGTATTAGATAAATTCAGTGACTTGTTATTTATTTGTCGCAATTTCGTCAAGATTTTGATATTTAAAAATCAATAGTTTTTCTAAGCCATCTGCACTGAAATAATTGTCATTTTATTATTTTTTTTTTTTTATAAATATTTTGAAATCTTTGACAAATTTTCTTGTTTTTATTTTCTTTTTTTGGAAATTTTTTATATATTTTGAATTTTCTTGACATATTTTCCAAATGTTTGCAATATTTTGAAGAATTTAATTATTTTTGACAATATTTGTGCTCAAATGAGAGCAAATAATTTAAAAACTGCTTTATGAGAGGTGTGTTATAAACCTTAAAAAAAAAATTTAAATTTCAACCATATTTAAAAATCCTCTAATTTATAAACAAACATTTTCAAACACTTTTTGAAATTTTGTTTGTTTTTGATACATTTTGAAATAATTTGATACATTTTTGACAATATTTTTTGTGCTTAGATGAAACAAACAAATTTTTAAAATGCTTTATCGAGGGTTTATTGAAGGTTTCAACCATTTTTAAAATTCTCTTGTTTATTAAGCATTTAAAAGAGCTTTTGAAAGCTGTTGAAACGTTCAACATGAAAAATGTTTTAAAATTTTTTTTCGATTTTTTTCTTATGAAGGCTTTATAAGAGGCTCATAATTTTTTATGAATACAGCCGTTTGAATTTCGGTAAAATTGTATATTTGTGTTGGAGCGACTTAATAGTTCCATCCGAATAAAGTAACCAGCTAACTAATGTAATAAAAAATAACTAAAGTAATAAACTTTCTGTATCTTCCTGATAATTTTTTTTCATGCATTGGTTCACTTTTCCTAGCGCTGTGACTATTGGGGTACTCACAGTTTTGTTTTATCTGGTGTGTTAACTACGCCGTCTGTTAACTCCAAAACATTTTGCCATGTGGTAACTATTTTTGATTTTGTTTTGCATGTAAAAAAGAGATAACACAAACTGGTAAAACTGCCTTGCTTTCCAACATGTTTGTTTTTCGTAGCAAACTGGCATTTCTGAAAGGTATTTTTATTTTATTGAAAAATCAATAAATCAAAGAAAGCTTCTCTTGTTATTTTTATTTTATTGAAAAATCAATAAATTAAAGAAAGCTTCTCTTTTCAAAAGGCGTGTCAATTTTTAGAATGAACTACGTGTAGGGGTTCTCACAATTTAATTGAAGTATCGTTTTAAAGTTACTATATATCAACTTTAGAAGGGATTTGTAAATACCCTATGTATAAAAATCTCGTTTATATGTAAAAATATCAGCTCAGAGGTAAGAAAAATATATGACGGCCTTAAGGCGGATTCACTGATCACCTTCAGCATGTTTTGCAAGTTTTTTTTGTATGAAGTTTCTGCTCTCTACCTCTCTCCACACTCAATGAGAGAGTAACAAAAACTTGCTGCACGCTCTTGACTTGATTAACTTTATTTTAACTTTCTTGCTGAATGATTTTGAGCGGAATTGCCAGAATGGAGTTTCTTGAGTTGAAATTGGCATATTTTATTTTTTGAAGCTTCAAAATAAAGAAGCATTGTGTCTGGCAATATTTAATTGTTTTGTTGTATGACAAAAGAAAAACAAAACTTTCTGAATGTTTTAGATGTCAGTGAATCGTCGTACGGAAAATACCCAAAGAGAGAGTAAAGGAGCGTTCACAAAAAACTTGCTGAAGGTGATCAGTGAATCCGCCTTTAGAGAACTGTTATTTTAAAATTAAATATATCTTTCGTTTAAGCTGATAAATTTCATCAAAACATTTCAACAAAACATCGACACGGAATTTTTGTCGATGCTTTTATAAAAGTGGCAGTATTTTTACATTCAGAAAGGTGGCAGCATTGGTACCGCACTCAATTCATGTTGCTGTCTTTTTTTTCCTTTTTTGTGGACCTTCCCACCGGGAAAAAAGAATCAATTCTCTTCTCCAATAAAGATTCTAGAATTGATTATTTTTAACACCCCATCGGGAAATAGATGCAATTTTATATAAAAAAAGAATCAACTCTCTTCTCCAGTATAGATTCTAGAATTGATTATTTTTAACATGCTGATGTCCTACAAAGAACAGTATATTCTTTTCTCGCTTCAAGTGGAATCGCTACAGAATCGTTTTTTTTTCACTTTTTAAATAGATTCTTTTCATATATGTAATCATGGTTGAATAAATTAGGTTGTCTCGCACTGATCGTACTCTCTTCTCAGTACACATAACTGTCAAAATCAATGAAAAGCTACAACAACAACTTCATCGGCTTTGCATGTTATCAATTTACGGATTCAGATTTTGTATGAGTTGTCAACTTCGATTCGACATTTATTGGAACTCGCTCTCACCCATGCGACAACCTTATTTATTAAACCATTTATGTAATACTTCAATATTGGCAGCAAACTAAATTTCTAATGAGTTTCAACTACGAAATCAAAGAGAGATAGCCTACATAAGATTTTGTTGTTTGTATTAGTACATTTAAATAAACTACTACATACTATACGTCAACGGGGCGGTTGTTAAGAAAAATGTCTACCCAAACATAAAACAAAACAAAGCATACATATTTGTTTTGCATAAATCATAGGTACGCACCATTATAAAACAATTATAAGACGAACGCGTGAAATATGATAAAAATTTAAAAAGAAAAATTCAAGCAAACAAAATTTAAACCATAAAAATTGAAACAACAGAAATTTTAAATGAAATTTTTGACAATGAAAGCACCGCTCCTCAGTTTTTTTGTTATAAAATTAAATTTCGAGTACATAAAAAAAAACCAAAAATAAATAAATAACTGGTAATTTTAGCCATTGAAAGGACTTTGACCTAGCTTCTTATGATCAATTGTGTTGTGCGTGTACACAAGTTTGTACACAATTGACCGAGAACCGGACCTACAGGTTTAACGCCAACTCCGAACGGCAATGAACGGAATGTTCTTATTCTCAATTAGCTTTACATGGCATTTTGATTACTCTCTGAGGTTTGCCATTGTCTGCAGAGAGGTGGCGGCCGTACAGAAAAATTATTTTAATTCAAATAATTTTTTTCGCTTCTGGGATTAGAACCTGGGTCTCCAGGTTCGTTGACATAGAGGCCACGGACTTTTAACCAACTACGCCACGGACGCCACAATTTCGGGTACATCACAGTACAGTGTACTGCCAATATAGAAGTATTACATATATGATTATTTTAAATAAAATGTATTAACTTTCGGAAATAAGAAAACAAATCAAAACAGACTGATGCTTTTCTCACTTATACCGGAATTTGTTTTAGAATCAGTTCGTTTTTCACTTATCAAAAAAGCAAGCAAGGAATCTAAAAACATTTTATATATTAGAAATAATTATATGGGTCGTAATCGATTATGGCTGGAATAAAAACGAATCAGTAAACTTTTGCTTGATAGATTTCAATTCATAGGTTTTGCTATAAATGTATATATTCTTTGGAATACATTCTAAAATGTTAGCAATAGAATTCATTCTATTTACGTTTTTTGTTTCTAGAATCCATTTTCATTTTGCCAGTGGGACCCTGACGTCCTACAAATAGTAGTACATTCTTTTCTCGCTTCCATATGAATAGCTACAAAAACCGATTCTTTTATTCACTTTTTAAATGCATTCTTTTAAATAAAAAGTATTCATTTTCGGAAATGAGAAAACAAATCAAAACAGACTGCTGCTTTTCTCACTTATGCCAAAATTTGTTTGGTTGATATATTCGTTGATATATTCGTTGATATATTGGTTGATATAAACTTTTGATTGATATATTCCAATTCATATGTTTTGATTTAATTTATATATTCTTTGGAATACGTTCTAAAATGTAAGCAAAAGAATCTATTCCAGTTACGATTTTTTTTTTAAATGAATTCTCATTTTCCCGCTGGGTTGTTGACTTTTATATATGATGCTCAAAAAGAGTTTGAAAATAGAGCTTTTGTCTCAAAGTGATTTTGACATATTTTCTATCTCATATATTCGTCAACATTAGAGTGCTGATATATTGTTATATGAGCGAGAAAATATATAGAGGAAATTAAATTTCAAAATAAAAAAACTCAGGAGCGGTGCTTCCATTGTCAATAATTTTTATTTGAAATTTTTGTTGTTTGAATTTTTTGATTAAAATTTTGTTTGTTTAAATTTAATCATATTTCAGGCGTTCTTATAATTGTTTTATAATGGTGCGTACCTGTGATTTAGGAAAAACAAATATGATTTGTTTTCTTATATGTTTGGGGCAAACGTTTTCATAACAACCGCCCCTGTGACGGTTTGACTTTTTATTTTTTGTGTAGTAATTTTCATATATTCAAATATACTAACACAAACCGCAACATCTTATGTTGTTATGGCTTGCTCTCTTCGATTTCAGAGTTGGAATACAGAAGTATTACATATACATATGTTCTACCTTATTAGCTTTGGGCACAACCTTCTTTTGAGATGCACAGAGCTTTAATGAGAAAATTTTTTCTCTCTGAGAATAAGAATAAAGAAATTGTATGGTTATTGTCTTTGAATTTTAATTAATTATTTAAACAATGATTATTAAATTTATATATCCCATGTCCCAACTGGGCACCATAGCTATCCTAGAGAAAAAGAATTTTTGAAATAGCGCCTGCCATTCTCAAGCTTTTCGCAGCCGAACATACGTGAGTCTTCTATTATATAATAGTATAGATATAGAAGTATAGATGTATTCCATTTAGTTCCTAAGATTGTAAATTGTTTCATTGGATTCACAAAGAATGTATTCAATTGTTTCGTTCTCCTCTTCGCAGAGTCCACAGTGATTTGATTCGTTTACCTACCTTTTTGAGATGATAAGGTTTGTTTCGTCTAAAAAAGACCTTTTTTCATGAATTTTAAAAAAAAAAAACTATAACAGTAGGTTTATTTAACATATAAAAGTACAACCTTTTAAGAATATTTTTAAAAAAATGTTTGTTAAAAAATAGAGAGAAATAACGGATTTATTGAAGATCTCTGTAGGTGCTTCGAAAAAAAGTCTTTGTGCGGTGACCAGCCTACAGCATCACTGGATCATCTGAAACCAAAAAGTCAAAATGCTTTCTTTAGTTTATTACTTTATCTCTCCAATGACGTCGAGTTTTTTTTTAAATTTTTGGCACCATTTCGAAGCCAAAATTACGATTTTTGGCGAAAAAATCTTCCTATTTGTTGTTGTAAAATTGACGTCACTTGAGAGCTACTTCTATGTAAAATATGTGTAAAAAATTTCAAAACGATCGGTTCAGTAGTTTTTTCTGTAGGCTGGTCACACCGACTTTAAAAATTACATGTTTGGGAAAATCGATTTAAAGTTCTGTACATACTGTAGCAATACTAGTTGGAGGTACGGTCATTCAACCTACTGTAACTTCGTTAGTTTTGCTCCGAATGACCTAAACATTTAATACAATATTCTTCAGATGCTGTACTTTCAGAAACAAAATTAAAAAAAAATGAAAAAAAAGTTGATTTTAAGTAGATTTTGGCTGGAATATTTATTTTGATACATCAGAAAATAATTTACTTGATTTAAGCTTATATTCGCTGTGTGCTATCTGTGGCCGCAATTTTCTTAATCCCCACTGAATTTGAGTATATTTTTCTATCGGTGTAATCTCCTCTGCTTCTTTTTGGTACGCATCACCATTCTGTTTTATTGTTTAGTGATTTAACACAGTCAGAAACTAGACGTTTGTAAAACTAAGACGTTTGTGTCTGGCGCGAGATTTAAGCCAGTCTGGGGTGCTTTTTCACCCCACGATACAGTTCTAGGGTTAATTAAGCCTTAATCATTAAGTGTTTCGAAAACTTGTAGAAACATAAGGTCTACCCATGGTTTCCCACAAAAACCTAACATTTTAAATTGCGTACCATGTTGTTGTTGACAAGCTTAGAGTACTAAATATTCGACAGGTGTCTTAGGAAGTTTAGTCATGGAGAACAACACAACTGAGAAACGCGTAAAAATTGTGAACATTTTTTTAAAAAATGGCAAAAATTTATGTTTGAAAAAGTTCACACTATTTGGAAAGTTATAAATGGAAAAAGAAACGAATTAAAGGTAACAGATTTAACACCTTACGCGAAGCTTCAACTTCTATATAGTAAATACGATAGACTTCAGCTTTAACTAAAACTTGATTGAATCAGCTTCTATTAGAAACAGTGCAAGCTTTATTTTCTTCTCGGTATATACGAGGGACTTCAACTTTAGCTAGAGATTAAATTGAAAGTAACAGCTTCTATTACGATCATAGTGCTAAGCTTTCATTTCTACACCGAGAAAAAAACAATAGTTAAATTACCTAAGCCGGCTTGGGTGAGAAGAATTAGTCATTGCTTTGAAAACACATACTTCGATATCCTCAAAAAAAAAAAATGTTTGATTCACCTAAGCCAAGTATATCTATATCTATATCTATATCTATATCTATATCTATACTATTATATAAAAGGGTTCTCTCGGATTTTTATCGTTCAATCACGGGGTAACCGCTAAACTGATTTTAATAATTCTTTCACTATTCAATTGCTATAATAAGCGATCCTGCTACTGGGTACTACGTTTTTTGTAAATCTATTTATTTAATTATTTAAGAATTCATACATTTTAATCCATGCTGCTATTGTATAAGCAGCACGAAATAACAGCAAACAATAGCTTAAGTTCTTTGTTGAGAGAGAGAGGTGAGATTATACAACTCATCGCGCTGGTCTCTTGAGTGGATAGTTGCACTCAGTTAATTCCTGCTACAGTGTAGCCATAAGACCAATATATCGTATTCATTTGCGTGCCACTCTTTTTATTTCAATATCTACCCTGCTACTGGGTACTACGTTTTGACGTGACGAAGTTACGTTGTACTGCTCTAGTAATATATATAATGGCTTGTCCACAAAATGGTTAACCAGAGGTAAAAAAATAAATTTACTTATTTCTAAAAGTTTTGGTTGCAAAAAAAAAGCTTAACACGTTGACTGCCAACTACGAGATAACTCGTAGTACGATTTCCCTTCCAGGAAGCCAACTACGAGTTATCTCGTACTACCTAAAACTACCACTTTTTGTGTAGCTACGAGTAAAACCGTATTATAATAGTGTTAGTATCGATAAATGGCTTCTGGGAAAAGAAAAAAATTTTGGGTTTGGCTTCCGTGAGCTTTTTTTTATTAAAAAAAAATTTTATGGAAAAATTCATTCAATATAATGCAAAAATTCATTCAATATAATGGAAAAATTAACTCAAATACAAGAAATAAAGTAATATATTATTGTTTGTGGAAGTTTTTAAAACAATTTTCCACACAAAGGGCTGGCTTCTCTGGACAGGCTGGACAGAAGTGACGCGTTTCTCGGCGTTTTTTTTCTTGGGTACATACACGACATGGCTTTGTTGGACGCTGTTTTTTTTCCGTTGGTGGTAAACACTCTAAATAATGGAGCTCTTTAGATCTATTTTTTTTTCAAAACTGGTTGAAAATCTCAAATCAACGCCAAGATGATTTCTTCTCTGAACGTTATCAGTTTTATTTTAGATGAAGTTACTTTTTGGTAAATTCTGTGAGCATTTTGGATATATATCTCTATAATATGAAGTGAAACCTTTTTGTGCCATCTAATAGTCTTTCTTAGAGATGAGTAGTACGAAATCATTTGATCTGCTCGGCCAATGCCAGACATTCCATTATTGTAATCTCGAATTATATTCGGTTTCATAGAAATGCTTCCATTGCGATTGGGCACCTCTACCATTTCAATAGCGTGCATGTTTGAAATGGAAAGGACTTCTCGTTTGTCTTTCCATTTGCATACAGTAACAGGACCATTTGTCTGCCAAAAACACTCCTCTCTTTTTAGTTTACGATTTACCACATCTTTGGGGTTTCCTTTTCTGTTACTTCGTAGGGTTCCACACACATAAGTTTTTCGTGTATATAACAGTTTTGTAAGACTAACTGAATTATCCATGAAATTATCCATGTAAAGCGCGTAGCCTTTATCGAGATAGTCCTGTAAAAGTAAATGTAAAACAACGTCAGCAGTGTGACCTACATTATGGGTAGTTTCCTCAGATTTTCCACTGTAAATTTTTATTTTTATTACAAGACCGTCGGACTCACATATGTAGTTCATATAGCTTGACACCATATTTGTGTTTTTTATTTTTTATGTATTGGCGGAAAAGCAATCTTCCCCGCCATAGCATCATGGATACGTCAATACAAATATTTTTACTTGGTACATAGTTTTCACGCATAATATCGTTGAAATGATTTAGGATTGGTCTCACCTTGTATAATCTGTCGGTAGATGGTTGTGAGTTATCAACCAAATGAAAATAACGAAGTTTCAACTGGAATCGATTGCGGCTTATATGTGTGCGCCAAAAGTTTACATTATATAGCTTGTTTGTGCTCCAGTAATGTTCTATTGTTGGATAAGTACAAGGTCCCATTTGCAATAAAAGTGCATTAAAAACTTTCATCTCTGTAGCACTTACGTCTTGCCAATTTGATATCCTTTTAGATTTTTTTATAGCATTTTGATTCCCATTTTCCCATGTTGCAATTTCTTGCGCAGCATATAAATTAGTTTGTTCTACCAGTAATGCAAGAAACTCATCCGAAAAAAAATAAATCCACCAGCGTTTATACTGTAAAATTTGATGTATCTAATTTCACACCAACATTTTCTTCGAAAAGAAATAATTCAGGATTGTGTTGAACTTCTGTCCACAAATCATCATTCTCATTTGACGTTGTTGCTTGAAAATCATCGTCATTATCATCAGATTCGGAGACGTCTTCAGGTTCGGAGATGACTTCATCTTCACTATCACTTGTATCCTCAGAAGGCTCATAAATGTCGTTACTACCATCGCTGAAATCATGTTCTGAATCACTTAGATTTACGTTGTACTCAATTTCACTTTGATTCAGTGACCTTTTCTTATCCATATTGGGTTCTTGATAATTATAACAGTAATTTTAGAGAATGTTTATAAATCTAAAAAGAAAGAAAATAATAATAAAATTATGATAATTATAATAAATAATAATTACTATAAAATAAAATACTATAGAAAGCAAAAATTATGTTTTTTTTAGGAGAAAAAGGACCTACGAATTAACTCGTATTTGGCTTCTGCGTAGCGACTACGAGATAATTCTCTTTCCCAGAAGCCAACTACGAGATAATTCGTAGCGAGTTATTTCCCAGAAGCCAACTACGAGATAATTCGTAGCGAGTTCTTTCCCAGACGCCAACCACGAGAAAACTCGTAGGTCCTTTTTCTCCTTTAAAAAACATCAGTTTTGATTTTTGATGATACCAATGATATAGAAACAGAGTTTTTAGTAATATAATGTGAAAAAATCAAAATGTAATTTTTGGCGAGTTTTCTGAAAATGGCCTTGGCAGTCAACGTGTTAATATCTCTTCAATCGAATACAAGAGCTTACTTTGGTTATATTCTCTTAAGTGTAGTAAAAATGCCAGATTTATTGTCAATTGAAGTAATTTTGTTTTTTTTTTTCAATTTTTTTTACTCATATTTGTGATGATAGGTTATGCTCTTTTATGCTCAAATAAGAAAACTCTGAGAGCAGCAACAACTGCCAATTCGAAATATTTCAATTTCAATGCATGAAAAAAATTAATTTTTAAATGTAGATATATTTCTTTACGTTATTAATAAATTTTTCAAAACATTCATGTGAATTTTCAATTAGAGGGAAAAATGTGTAACGTCCGACACGTAACGTCTGAACAAATAAAATTGCTAACTGTGACTTAAAAAAAATGATTTTATAAATGATATAGGATTTTCTTTAAAACTTATTCAATTTGCAGTTATTTGTTCTCTTAGACTTCTGAGGTGCGACCGACCATTTCGCAGAATTAATCTAAGCTTTAGCGTTAGTCTCACAAGAACTTCCTTTTTTTGTAACGTCCGAACGCACGACAAAAATAACAAATTTCGGGTAAAATGCGGTAAGATGCTTAATGTTATAATTATTATAAATTCTATATATAGGGAGCTATTTAACCAAATTCATTTTAATTGGAAAACTGTTTATAAAATTGGCGAAATATGTAAAAAAATGTATCGGAATGTAACGTCCGAACGCTAGGACTTACCCATATGTGATTTTTTAATCAAAAATATTAATTTTATTTCATTTTATTATATTACTTGTTAAAAATTTAACAAAGTAATACATTTTTACAAAGTTTTACATTTTAACATTTAAATTTATAAAGTTTATTCAAATATACATTTCACTGCGCGGACCAGTTCGTGTTGCTCGGCGAGTTTTTATGGACTGTCCGTTTCATTTTCAAATTCTCTTAACGCTTCGTTATTTGTCGTCATTTCAGGGATGCCAACATCGTAATCTTAATCGATCAATCAGTGCAGGAAGTCAATAGTTTCGTCCAGTCCGTGTTGTGATTTCCAATCCCACATATATCAACCAATAGCTTAGGTAAACTATCGAAAACTTTGACACTTTATAAAAATGGTATGAACTTGAACACTATGTTCGTCAGATTAAGCAAGCACGCTAATATAAGCTGTCGAAGCCATAATGTATAATTACATTAATTTATCCAAATCAATATCGGTATGTTATGCATGTAAAACTCAGATGTTTTGACGAAGAACTAAGTACGCTGAAAACTGCCAAAGGCATATAATAAATTATACTAGGTCTTTTGTTAATTTTGCATAAGCTTTTTTCTCGGTGTACATACATATGAGGTATATTTATACGGGCTTCGGCTTCATCTGAATCTTGACTATCAGTTTACAGCTTCTAAAACGTATATAGAGTGAAGACACAGGCACCCATCAAAACACACAAGAGGCTGGAGCTTGAGTGAAAGCTTTATTAAAAAAAAAAAAAACAAAAAAAATCAATTAAAGCATATTCAATAATCCAACTAACACAGAAATTTCGAAAAGGTTGAGTAATGACAATATATGCCAGTAATTGACATACTTTCTGTTCAATTTGAACCGGACTGTATTAATGAAGAACAACAGTTATCATAAAGCTAATAATTTTTTTTTAAGGTTGGTGACACTGTTATAGGCTTGGGCGTTCATTTTGAGCGCAATCTGTCACGTAGTTTCTTTTTTATTGCTTTGCAAACAAGTTCACCTCGAGTCTGACCTCAGAATTTCATAATGGAAAAAAGTTGAGCAAAGAGTGTGTTTGAAATTGTGTTTTACAAACGAAATTTTTTGTCCGGATGCATTGAAAATGTCGCAGAAAAAAACTTGTGGGGAGAAATCACAAGGTCAATCGGTCAAATATAAATAATAAATAAACTGGCCATTTCAGCCCTTGAAGGACTTTGACCGAACTTCTTTTGACCAAATTATGTTGTGCGTGCTTTTAATTGATCGAGAACTGGACCTACTAGTTTTATGCCGACTCCTAACGGCTAATGTGCATATTCTCAGGAAGCTTTACATGGCATTATTTACTCTCTGAGGTTTGCCATTGTCTGCAGAGAGGTGACGGCCAAACAAAGAAAAATTAATGCAATTGAAAAAACTTTCTGTGTCAGATGGAAATTGAACCAGGGTTCTCTGGTGTATGGGCCACGCACTGTACCCATTGCGCTACGGCCATCACTTATTAGATATAATTAGAAACTTTGAACTAAGCCTCCATTAAACATTGGAATCCAACTTCTGCAATGCCTTACATCAGTGTTTATATCAACTGAGTCTTCATTAGTGAGTAAACTTCTGGCCATAAGCTCTACAGAAGCCTAACAGAAGCTTCAGTTAAAATTTCTTTACCTAATCAATGCTTATGTGTCACCCAACTAACACCTTATGGATTTCTGTCTTAGCTAAAGGATATCAGCTTAAAGTCCTAAATTTCTTCGTTTAAAGCTATTAAAAAGGCCCGGTAGATGGGAATGAACTCAAGAGCTGATAATAACATTCCTCTAAGAAGTTGTTGAAACCAGTTGTAGGCATTTTTTTTTTGGACCAAGATCATTTTAAGATCTTAAAAATTTTGAGTCATTGTCTTTGAAAACTGAAGATTTTTCACAGAAGCTGAGACATATTATAAGATAGCACTTGAAGAATTTTCCTTTAATCCCTCCCTCTATCATATGCTCAGTTGATGTTTTTCAGAAATTATTGCTTATATATTGCTTTTGCAAGCAAAATCGACATTTTATTACGAGCTGAATTCTATCATCAAATCTTATCGCTTGGACAAATCCACCTCGGTGAAGGACTACCATCTCTTCAAAACACTGTATTTGGTTGGATTGTGTCTGGAAAAATCAACGAAGAAAATCTGTTACGTGTGGAATTTGCACTGATGATGAAAGCAAATGGATCATATGATGGAACGACTTTGGAGGCTTGATGAAGTGCCAAACATTACAAACATTCTGTCGCCCTCTGACCAACATTGTGAAACGCACATCACCCAGAATACCACAAGAAACTCTGATGAACGCTTAGTAGAAAGAATACCATTTTCTGAAAATCCAGACACTTTGGGTGAATCAAGAGCAATAGCATACAATCGCTTCCTTGCTCTTGAAAAAAGATTGTTAAAAAATTATGACCTACCTATTATGACATGAATACATTCAATTCATGGATGAATATATATCATTGGGTCATATGTCAATCGGTGATCCAGATAACATTTTTAGTCCCCAGCACCATATTCCTCATCATAGTGTACTCAAACTCGACAGCATCACCACAAAGTTACGAGTAGTCTTTGATGCTTCCGCAAAGTCGTCGAGCGGAAAATCGTTGAATGATTTAATGTTCACTGGCGAACTCTTTTTTACAAGGCGAACTCTTTTCAAATATTGCTACTGATGTATTATTCTAAATATATAAATGCAAAAATGACAACATTAAAAGAACATATGAATGAAACTTTTTGTTTTCTTTTCGACGGTCAAAGCCCAAAAACAACAACAACAATACACGTTTAAGCCCGAATAAGTTCAACATAAAGCAGTTGTGTGCAAAAATTTGTTTTTACAACAAAGCATATCCCCAGTAGTGGAATCAGGCTTCATATTGTACAAAAAAGGATACGTTATTAAAAATACATTCAATCTTTTGTCATCACCTTAAAACTATCGATTAACCTATCAATCGATATCGCTAACAGCAATAAACTCAGATACACAGATACATCATCTCTAAAAAAGAATACATTTCAAATTAATTCATAATTTTTTGTTTCCAATTTTTTTTTGTGGAGCTCATCAAAACAAACTTAAGGCTTCATAAATATGTGCATAAAAATTAATTCAAATGAACAATTTATTAAATATGCAAAATACAAAATGCGAGTAAGTAAGACCAGTAGTCGGGACATCAAATAAATTAAAAGTACGATATTTTGATTCGAATCATAGAGTCAAACGAAAGCCGGTAACCGGTATCAAGATGTTGCATAAATTTTCGTTTAATTCGAGGTAGAGTCGGTGACAAAATTTAAAAAAAAAGAACCAACCCATGGATTGCTGACTCCAGGTTGTTTAACCAGTTTTTCAAAATAAATCGATGTGTGCAGCGGCGGTGCTTTTGATCAGAATCAGAGCAAATTGACAATAATAACAACAATAATTATGAATATGTGGCTTATTAATGGGAGTATCTGAATGAATTTGAACATAACTTTTAATGAATTATACTCATTAGAAAATTGCTTTCGCTAATATTGCCAACTTCATTAGTCTAGGCCGGAGAGTATTGCTATTGCATGAGCAGCTCTTCTTGTGCCTGCAACGTCGGTGGTCGAGTAAAATCTTGGTTTTATTGGAAACAGCTACAATAAATTTCAAAATTAAAAATCCAAAATTCCATAAAAGTTCAAATCGATTTCAATTCTTATACACATTTTTGTATTTGTGCCTCGTTAAGTCATACCCGAATGTTTTGCCGCTTCACATACAGCACACACGCATGCGTACGCGTTGCTGAATGAAAATTTATCTCATTCAATGTAAACAAATCACGACGGGATACTGTGCGATCGCACATCAGCACGAACAACATACATACGTTCGTAAATCATGCGCTAAGATACTCTCTTTAAGCTGGGCGTGTATCACTTGGGAGGATCGATCTGTCGTTCTTTTGATCTCAGCTACAAGCATGGATAGTTTTAAAGTTTTCAATGTCTATCTGCTTCAACGCCGCTCTTTTGTGTCTCCGATTGATTATTTGACGATTTCCGTTTAAAAGCCTCCGCCACTAGGCCTTCAAGTGCTCTGAAGTAGGCCTAATTCTGTGAAATTCTTCATCATGGAGACATCATCATTTGCCGCCCAATCAGATCGGAAATACTGCTTGTTTGTTGTTGGCTCATCATTGTGTCTGACTCTGGTATTGATAACAACCGAGAGATTTCGCTAGAAACGATAAAAGAACTTCGAAGTATTTAACTGATCCATGCGGCATAAACTGTGGAGCAAATTCATCAAATTGATGGCTAAAAGTAAGCTCTTT
Organism: Pherbina coryleti; assembly: GCA_943735915.1. Classification (NCBI taxonomy): domain Eukaryota; kingdom Metazoa; phylum Arthropoda; class Insecta; order Diptera; family Sciomyzidae; genus Pherbina; species Pherbina coryleti. Next base: position 92,915,878 of record OX030952.1, read on the forward strand.
GGATGTCTTAAGATTACCTGAATTATTCAATTAAATATCCTTCATCTATAATGAGCTAATGTTTAGATATTAAGAGTCTTTATTTAAAATACTTAAAAGCGGGGACGAATTTTTTTTTATACACTGAAAAAAAAAGTTAGCTTAAAATTAAACACAATGTGTTCACAAAATGTGTTGTTAATTTGACTTTTTTTTCATATGTTTTTCAAAATTTTTAAATACATTTGCTCTTACTTTGACGAAATTTGTTGCAAGCTATTTTTTAAACACAAATATCGCCAAATTAATAACAATTGTCGTCAATTTTAAAACATTTTTTTTTCAGTGTAGAATTAAAGAACAAAGATTAATTTATACCCAACAGCAAATCTAACTGCGGTTCGGGCTGGAATTCAAGCCTGATAGTCATGATTAAAATCTGAGACCCTGTGGAAAAAGTACTGGCTATTCAGTGTGGAATTCAGGCCGGACAAGCATATGAACCTGAACAGAATCAAAGCGATTAGCGATATTTTCAAGCAATAGATTGTACAAAAACGTGTGAACTCGTCCGAAATCAAATCGCTGGTCGTCAAACGCGGCGAACATTCGCCAAATTAGAATCTATTCTATTTTTCTCTAGCGACCTGGCAGTCCTCTCTTTAAGTGCTGTCAAACATGATAAGTGTTGCCGTATTTTTTCTAATGATGAGGTACGTTCAGTGCTATTTTCTTAAGATATTATTTTCTGACATTTGTTGTCTGTGCTTATGTTTTCTGCATGTGAATTATCTATGTAATGTACATGTTTTCTGCATGTTATGTACATAATTTTTAATACTATCAAAATTGGCTCCAATTCTTGTAACATATTTACTTTCACTTCAATATTATTTTCTATAAAAGAAACTGAAACAAAACATTTTGACAGAGCAGTCTGAAGAGTTCGCCAATAGCTAATCGCCTTCATTCTGGACGTGTTGTGAGCGTTTGGCGAGAAGAGAGGATTTCCTATCGCCAAGCATAACATCTCTTTCAAAGTAGCTCTGCAATTTCCCTTGAGACCAGAAACCAGAAAACATTGAGACCAGAAAACATTGAGACCAGAAAAATGGTTATAATTTTTCGAAATTTTCACCCATGATATTTGGTCTGAATTAGTAATTGAAGCCGGGCCTCGAAAAGACAGGCCTGATTTTTCGTTTGAAATTAGGTCAGAATTGAAGTTGTGTGACAGAAGCCTGAATTACACTTCAATTTCACCTCTGAAATTACAACTAAAAAATAGAGGCCTGAAAAGGTTATTTTTTATAATTCGATTTTTAATTGTTCAGCTATGATTTCTGGATGATTTTTGGAGTAATAGACATTTTCTTTCAAATAAAATAGAGAAACATTTATGAAATGGTCAATATTTTGGCTTTAATAGTTCCAAAATTTAATGACATTTATAGTTTGAACACAATTTCGGGCCTATGGCCAACGCGATTGCATCTTATGAAGACCATCCTGTCGGTCCAATTCTGCACCATTTTTTCCAACATAGCCGGCCTTATCTCACCAATAACGCTCCGAATGTTGGTTTCCAACTGGCTTATCAACATAGGCCAGTGTCTTAACGTATCCCCACAAAATGTAGCCTAACGGAGTCAAATCATATGATCTAGGTGACCAATTGACAAGCCCATTTCTAGATATAGTTCGGTGACAAAAAATTCACGCCAATAAACTGATGGTTCCACACGCTGTACGGCTTGTAGCACCGTCCTGTTGGAAATTAGCACTTAAACGATTGATATTGACGTGGGGAGCCAAAAAGTCGCGAATCATTTGTCTGCAGTGCTCACCATTGACAGTAACGTTGGCTCCATCTTCAATTTTCAAAAATTATGGACTAATGATGCCTTCGGCTTGTAAACCACATCAGAAAGTAACTTTTTTTTTATGTAAGGTTGCCTGGAGGGTCTCTTGTGGATCGTTCTCACTCCAAATACGGCAATTTTAAAAATTTATGTACCCGTTAAGCGAGAAATGTGCCTCATCACTGAGAAAGTTTGACGGTTAAAATGTGGTTCCACTTCCAATTGATTTTCAGTCCGTTTCCCCAAATTTACGATGCAAGCGATAACTTTAGACGTAAACGATGGTCTGATGGCTTCAATTCCTACACCAGTTCGATTTTATACGGGCCAAGGTCTTTCCTCAAAATCTTCAACGTAGTGGATGGGCAAAGGTCGCCTAGTTGAGAACGGCGTCGAATCGATAAAATTGGGTCCACTTACTTCTACAGCGGCAATGGCTTCTTCAGTACGCACAGTATGAGCTCGTATTGGATGAATATTGTTCATAAGAGTAAATGTAGTTATAAATCGATTCATTGTTTTGCGTATGACCTGCTCAGTTGGATAGTTATGCGCACCGTAATGTGTGCGAAGTGCTCTGTAAGTTTGCCTCACTGAATGCGAATTTTGGAAATAAATTTATTCTCTGTTTTTATGCCATCTCAGAGATTGCCGTGAGTTATCGACTCCGACCCACGCAAACTTCTAGCGATTTGCTCCACTGTGCAAAATAAAAAAAAAATTCCAATTTATAAAACTGCATATCATTGACCCACGTGATAGAAAGACATAAAAACAAGTTGAAATCTGCATGGGGTGCAGTCAGGGCAGGCAGGCAACCAGTAAGACAGTCAACAAGGTGCAACAACAATGGAATGTTTGTGTGTGGCAGTGGACGCTGATGTTTTGACAGAACAACACTTTCGAATAAATGTGCCCACGAAAATGACAAAAACAAAAAAATCAAAAACAACAACTATACAACAACGAGCGGTGATATTTCACATGTAGTTTGTGGCACAGCGTGACACCTTTACAACAACAACAACAACAACAACAACAACAACAACAACAACAACAACAGCAACAATAACAACAATAACAAAAGTGGCAGCGGTAAACTCTTTGCTGACACACACAAACGGTTTCTTTTGAAGGTTATATGTCGCCGCCGACATCACTACCACTACCATTACTTCCACCACCAACATCGTCATCATCACCAGCTTAGTTGTAGTTCCTCGAAATGAGCTCATGAAATCATTCACATCCTCATCTTCATCAGCCGCATAGGGCGACATGTTGAACACAATGAATTTCATTCAAATGCCAAGAATTCTTTACAATCGATCTTGTCGCAACTGCTGCAAAAATTAATTTTACCCAACAAAAGAAGCGAACGCATGAAGTTCAGCTTTATTGATCCTCAACTGTGATTGAGAGGACCCAAAGCAACATGCAGGACCTCATTTGCGCAAAGCAAAGAAAAAAAAAAACAATCGACGCACAAAAACTGAACAAAAACAATTAATCCTCTGTAGATCATCGGCATTCGGTTCTGTGATCATGTGATCAAGTGATCAAGTGACAAGTTCCTTTGGACGACAAAGCGGCAGCAATGGCAACAGCAACGGCAACGGCGGCAACTTGAATGTTTTCGCAAAGGTGTGACAAGGCAACGGATTTGCATTTTCAAAATTCTTTTCATCTTGGAAATATTTCCAATTGTTAAGGTGGAAGATGCTTGTTGCTTAGTGTGCTGTAAGTTTAAAGGAAACGCGCAGCTCATACAATGGCTCAAGTGTAATTTTATCCCATTCTTTATGAAACAATTTGTACAATTGTGTCGGTGAATTACATTGATCTTGCCGACAATGAGAAGATTGTTAATGATCGATTTTGCAAGGAAACAGGATAGAATTGTTGCGAATTTGTTAAATGCATGGTTTTATTTTAGCAAAAAAGTCTTTTTTGCTAGTATTAAAAAAAAAACAAACTAATAGATATACACTGTGCAACATTTTTAGGTTAATGAAAAGTTACTGTATATGACTGAACTTCTTCTAGTAGTCATTGTTTTATAGAATATAACCAGCAAAGTTTTCTGGGCAAGCACACATAAGCGATTCAGGGTCAAATTCCTTTTCAATTCTCAAATAAGAGAGATCACGTACTGAGATCGTAACAAAAGTTGTTGCAACTTTTTGGGTCTACAAAATTGAGCAACATTGTTACCTAATTAAATTGTCTTTAGGGGTCCAAATAACATCTCAACGCACAAAAATACATATATATAACTCAAGAACCGTCCGTATTAATAGTTCAATGATTTAAACAAACAAATTTGTCTTAATCTTATCATAAACTTTGTGGAACATGAAATTCTAAAAAAAATGTATACAATAATATAATTTCAAAACTTTAGCAAACAGATGATCATCATGTTACCTTTAATATTCATGAGTTTCACATTCCAAGAGTATCTATATCAACTGTTAAAAACAATTTTTCTGTATACAGTTGAACCTTGATGATTCGTATCTCTATTAAACGGGTTTGTTTGTTAACCGGGATGGTGAGTGGTTGATTTAATAACTTCCTAGCCGTGATTTACCTCTTTTAACCGCAATGTAAAGGGTTAACCATTTTCTCCTTGAGATAGTAAAGTTTAAAAAATATACTAAAAATGTACACTAGATTTCGATAAAATTTTAATTTCGTTACAATGTTTGAACTTTATTGGGCATTATATGTGGAATACAATATCATTCAAATATCCGCCACGGGAGATTTTGCAGGACGTTTGGGTTCATTTTCGATGATTTTTGTGTGCAACTCGGTTACTACCTGACGAATGTTAGTTTTTAATTGCTCAAGAGTTTGAGGTTAAAGTACGTAAACACGATCTTTTGCGTAGCCTAAAAAAAAATGCCCAGAGGCGTCAAATCGTACGATGTCAGAGGCCAAATTACGTCGCCAAATCTGGAAATAAGCTGTCCTGGAAATTTCTGTTGCAATAAAGTCATAATTGGTGCTGTTGTGTGGCTTGTGGTCCCATCTTGTTGAAACCACATAAAGTGTAGATACACAGCTCTATTCGCTTGTTAACATAACAAGGAATTGTAAAGAAACTCTTGTTAATGTGAATATGATTGTCAAAAATTCATGTAGCCCCAGGGGCTAGTATAAATTTTGACAATCGGAAAGAGAATTTTTGACACGAGCAAAAATGAGAAAAAAAAAATACTTGTGAGTTTGTGAGTCATAAAAAAGTTAAAAATTTTGTGTTTCCGACAGCATATCATACAGAATTGCTTATTTTCAATATATATTATATATATATTTAATATATATATATTTCGAAAATTAAATTAAATTCTTGTGCTAATGCACTCCCAAAATCTAAAACGTCAAAATTTCATCGTCCTTTTGGCACAGCAAAAATTACAATTTTATTTCAACAGACAGCAATTGTATTCAACTCAGTAAATTCTCTCCAACCACGAGTGAAAAGTTTCCGAATAGCACACGGCCATATAAAGTAAATTTTTGTATTCTGGCAAATCATTAACAATTTGAAAGCTCTAAAAAGCTGTTGAAGTTCACCACGCATGGTAAAAATGTAAATGCCTTAAATATAAAGCGTCAGCTGTTTTTATTACATATTTCTTGCTTATTTTGATTGCTTATGTTTATTTTTCTACAAGTAAGATTGAAAATGTTGAGAAATAAATAATTTATTGATTGTTTTGAATTGTTTTAAGTTAAAATCTTAATTCATTTAATTGCCAAACAATGTTCGAATGTTTTACATTCTTAAAGAATTGTGTTTTCTTTGATCTTCTTCAGAATCAATGCTTAAAAGAAGTAAGAAGTAGGTATTATCCATTTTTTTATGTTTAATTTTATTTGCATACATTTTTTGTCTTAGCACTGAAGTATCTTTCATTGTTAAGATGTTTTCTGCTATTAACGAAATAGTTAAGAAAGCAGCTTTTAAATAATCACCAGAATACGGAACCGTAACAATTTTTAATATTAACTATGTATTTTGTTAATGTGGTGATCTTCGTTAAGCTGCCAGAATAGTGCTGATCTTATCCTTATCCTTATCCTTATTCTTATTCTTATCCTTATCCTTATCCTTATCCTTATCCTTATCCTTATCCTTATCCTTATCCTTATCCTTATCCTTATCGTTATCCTTATCCTTATCCTTATCCTTATCCTTATCCTTATCCTTATCCTTATCCTTATCCTTATCCTTATCCTTATCCTTATCCTTATCCTTATCCTAATCCTTATCCTTATCCTTATCCTTATCCTTATCCTTTTCTTTTTCCTTATCCTTATCCTTATCCTTATCCTTATCCTTATCCTTATCCTTATCCTTATCCTTATCCTTATCCTTATCCTCATCCTTATCCTTATCCTTATCCTTATCCTTATCCTTATCCTTATCCTTATCCTTATCCTTATCCTTATCCTTATCCTTATCCTTATCCTTATCCTTATCCTTATCCTTATCCTTATCCTTATCCTTGTCCTTATCCTTGTCAGTATCCTTATCCTTATCCTTATTTTTATCCTTATCCTCATCCTCATCCGCATCCTCATCCTTATCCTTATCCTTATCCTTATCCTTATCATTATCCTTATCCTTATCCTTATCCTTATCCTTATCCTTATCCTTATCCTTATCCTTATCCTTATCCTTATCCTTATCCTTATCCTTATCCTTATCCTTACCTTTATCCTTATTCTTATCCTTATCCTCATCCTCATCCTTATACTTATCCTTATCCCTACCTTTATCCTTATCCTTATTCTTATCCTTATCCTTATCCTCATCCTCATCCTTATCCTTATCCTTATCCTAATCCTTATCCTTATCCTTATCCTTATCCTTATCCTTATCCTTATCCTTATCCTTATCCTTATCCTTATCCTTATCCGTATCCTTATCCTTATCCTTATCCTTATCCTTATCCTTATCCTTATCCTTATCCTTATCCTTATCCTTATCCTTATCCTTATTCTTATTCTTATCCTTATCCTTATCCTTATCCTTATCCTTATCCTTATTCTTATCCTTATCTTTATCCTTATCCTTATCCTTATCCTTATCCTTATCCTTATCCTTATCCTTATCCTTATCCTTATCCTTATCCTTATCCTTATCCTTATCCTTATCCTTATCCTTATCCTTATCCTTATCCTTATCCTTATCCTTTTCCTTTTCCTTTTCCTTATCCTTATCCTTATCCTTATCCTTATCCTTATCCTTATCCTTATCCTTATCCTTATCCTTATCCTTATCCTTATCCTTATCCTTATCCTTATCCTTATCCTTATCCTTATCCTTATCCTTATCCTTATCCTTATCCTTATCCTTATCCTTATCCTTATCCTTATCCTTATCCTTATCCTTATCCTTATCCTTATCCTTATCCTTATCCTTATCCTTATCCTTATCCTTATCCTTATCCTTATCTTTATCCTTATCCTTATCCTTATCCTTATCCTTATCCTTATCCTTATCCTTATCCTTATCCTTATTGTTGTTTTGATTCTTATTCTTATTTTTATACCCCCACGTTTAAAAAACGGAAATGGGGGTATATTAATTCTGTCACTCCGTTTGTAACGCCCATAAGGAGGCGTAGTAGGTATAGAAAAGTTTATATATTCTTTATCAGCATCACCACCCGAGTTGATTTAGCCATGTCCGTCTGTCCGTCCGTCTGTCCGTCTGTGATTACGATTACAGCCGTAATTTTAAAGCTATCCCTCCCATACAAAGTGACTTTATCAAAACGGTAAAATCTCTTAGAATTCAATAAAAATTAATATATGGACTTGCAATTTTGCATATGAGTTTTGATGTTTAAAATACACTCTAAGTTTGAAATTCAACCAAATCGGATGAAAACTACGCCTACCTCCCATACAAAGTGACTTTATCAGAAAGGTAAAATTTCTCTAAAATCCACAAAAATGAATGTATGGACTTGAAATTTTGCATATGAACTTTGATATATAACGTGTACTATGTGTATGGAATTCAACCAAATTGAGTGAAAACCACGCCCACTTCCCATACAAAACGACTTTACCAAAAAACAAAAGCGAATATTTTCTGTTAAAAAATATAACGAAAACGTTTTTACAGATTAACATTCTATTGATTGTTTAAGACTTTGAATATACTTTGGTTCAGCCGTGGGGGTATTTTAACTTCGGCCCAGTCGAAGATCATTTCTTACTAGTTGACCAGTGTTGTTGTTTTTTTTTTTTGTTTTTGTTTTCGTTTTCTTTTCCTTTTTATTTTCATTTTCAGTTTCCTTTTCCTGTTCTTGTTCTTGTTCCTGTTAATGTTCCTTTTTCATTTTTTTTCTTTTTTTTTTCTTTTTCCGTTTTCTTTTTCTTTCCCTTCTCGTTTTCGTTGTGCTTTTTCGTTATCTTTTTCGCTGTTGTTGTCGTTAACTTATATTTGTAACGTATAGTCTTGCCATTAGCTGAGAGAGCAAAATTTTTCGTTTGATAACGTCTTCTCCAGAACTTCTACTGAAAGATTAATAATTCCATGCAACGCCGTCGGCTATTTGTTGCATTTTCAATGCATTAGTGCGTTTGAGGCGTTTGAGGCGTTTGAGGCCTGATGATGTCACAATTTATTTTTTATTTATGTTGAAGGCTAATCTTTACTGTCATATAATAGCACCTACCTTTATATAAAGCACCTTTAATACACATCTGGACAAAAAAATAGGTACATCCTAAAAAATGATTTTTGATCAATATGTCATAGTTTAATTGAAAGTTAAAAATTTACCGCTACAAAGTTGTCCCGTTATTGACAGGCAACTTATTTGCAGTGCAGTCTAATCTAAAATTTAGTTACCAAGAGATATATCACGAAGTAACAACGCGCAGTGGACAAAAAAATTGGTACACTTTCAGAAAAAAATATTTTAAGTGCATTTAAAAGAGTTTTTCTTCGTGTTTTTTTATTTAAAAGTGTAGTTTTGGAATTTTTCTTTAAAGGTTTGTAAAATAATATTAAATTTTGAAGCCTTCATAAAAGATTTCCGTATCTAGATGGGTCGCGTGTGATCATTGCACACCCGAAGAAAAGCGGATTGCTATTGAAATGCGTGCTGGAGGAAATTGATATGGAACTATTGCCAAAATTCTTAGACGTTCTCGAAATTTTGTCGTGAATGCTTTAAAGACAAAAAAGTTGGAGAAAAACATGGAAGAAAACCACACTAAACGATAACCACCAAAAAGGGCCCTTTTCTAGCTTCAAGAACAATAGCAGCAGAATTGGGCAACAAAGTATTTTCACGGACTATTCGACGAAGGTTAGTGAATTCAAAGCTCTATGGCAGAATGGCCCGTAAAATTCCACTCCTTCGTAAGAAAAACTACCACGCGGCGAAAGAATTTGCCAAAATTCATGCCTGATGGTCAGGAGATGAAGGAGTCAAAAAGTGGAACAACATCCTATGGAGCGACGAGACCAAAATAAATTTGTTTTCTAATGATACCGCAAGGAATTTTCGTCGCCCAAAAGGTAAAGATTTTGATCCGCGGTACGCTAGGAAAACGGTCAAACATGTTGGCGGAAACATAATGGTCTGGGGATGCTTTTCTCACTATGGCGTAGGCCCAATATTTCGTATTCAGGACATTATGACCCCATTCGAATATGTGGAAATATTACAAGGAATGAAATGCCCCGCAAGTGATGAAATGCCCTTAGTTTGGCGGTTCCAACAAGAAAATGACCCCAAACACTCATCGAAGTTGGTAAAGGATTTTTTTAAGGACAACAAAATCGACTGTATGTCCTGGCCCAGTCAATCACCCGACTTCAACCCGATTGAGAATCTTTGGGGTGAATTGAAGAAAAGAATATCTAACCAAACTTTTAAAAATAAGGACGATTTGTCGGAAAAAGTTCAGCAAGCATGGTACAATATACTATTGGAGACGTGCCAGCATTTGGTTTCGTCCATGCCTAGAAGGATTCAGGCTGTTTTGAAGAATAATGGCGGATATTCAGGATGCTGGTTTGTACTGAGGTATTCTCAAAACAATAAATAAAATGCAATTATCTCATTTTTTTTTTAGAAACTGCCGGTGTACCTATTTTTATGGCCACATGAAAATCATTGTCATTACCTATTGTTATGAATTACTTATTTTTCTTTATTTTTGTTTGGAATTCAAATTGTTTTTCTTCTTTTTAATATATTGAACTCTATAATTATAATGACTTTTTTACAAAAAAATATTTGAATAATAAATTATTTCAAATAAACTCACTAAAGCCCTAGTGTAGTAATTATTCCATACAAAGCCGTTGCATTAACGTTTAAATATGTAATATTTGTAAGAGAGTGGGATGATCGATTAGATACAATTTGTTATGCTGATCTTAATAACAATGCCAACTACATTGTTTAAATTCATTCAGTTGCCGGAACCAATATAGGTGCCCATGGTAAAATTTCTTTTCAATATACCGATGGTGATTATTACATTTATAGATCAAGTGCTTTGCAACTTGTAAATCTTTGGCTCATAACAACTTTGCCCCTTGATAAAAATAACACTAAAATTCTGATTCTCATGAAATAATAAACCTTTAATCCATTTTTTGATAAAACTCCAAATGAGGAATCATAAAGGATGAAACGCTCATATTCAAACCTTGCCTTACCACCTGTAAGTGTCGAGTTGTAGTCTTTTATTTTAGTTTAATAGATCCATTGTGTCAAAATTTGTCATTAACTTATAATCTATATAAATTTTTTTTATTTTTTCATTTAATTATATATAGTTTTTTTTTTTTGCTTAAATTAATCTTTTGTTATGAAAAAAACCGGCGCCAAAAAACAATAAAATTTGCATTTTCTTTATCTTAATTTAAGTTGATTTTTACAAAATGTATTAAATGCCGAAAAGCGAAGCATTTTGAATCTTTATTTAAATTTTTTGTTTTTTTAAACATTTCAAGCAAATCAATTAACAATTTTATAGTTGACTGAGAAATATTTCAGACAGAGCCCACTTTGGAATTAATTCCAATGTGTAAACATCTTCATAATGGTTGGTTGAATACTCGTTTATATAAAGATTAAAAAAAAAAAACCACACAAATTGGCAGTTATATGGATTTCGTCAAAAATGTGCTAATATAAAAATAAAATTAATTGAATTGTTTATTAATAACATTATTATTTTTATGGCGTCTGGCTATGGTTGATGATTTAAATTTAATAGGCATTTCAGTGGAACCGTTAACAATCTGGTGATAAAATCGGCGTTCGCGGAAGAAGTGATAAGTTGGTCAAATGAAACTTGAAGCTTCAACGGAGTTGATTTGATCAGTTCTAGATCAGTTACGAAAACTTCTCGAGCAAACGAAGCTTACTTGAACAGTGGCAACCTTTTTCAAAGTCATAAAAATAATGTGTATCTCTCCAACAGGATCATTTAAATCACTTGCCTAGAGTTTTGATCGTTCCGTAGTCAAACAAGTATGTCCTCGTTCATCAACGTCAATGGATCGTTTATTGTTCTGTTCTCTGTCGGCAGGCAAAATATTCTCTCGCAATTAAGCATGCCCATCAACAAAGCTGTTCTAATGTTGTACATCAGTCATCCATCAAAATTGTTCACTTACTGTACTCAACGCATATTCCCTGCTCATTACTTTGCGGTGCGACCAAAGCGATTTGTTGCGCCTTGATGAGGGCAGGCGCTTCCTTTGAAGTTTTGTGAGCACTTTAATGCGGCCAAGATGCGAAACCCCGAATTTTATTAAACAGCCAGAATTTTACTCTAAAACTGTCGTCGCTCTTTTGCTTTGATCAGCGTCAGAGTCACAGTGCCACAAAGTAATCCTCCTGATCCTGCCGCGCGATCTATCTATCCATCTCGCACGCACTTCCTGAACTTTGCTTTCTATCTCTGTCCTTCTTCTCTTCGCACTCCCTTCAGCTGTGCACCGATGATGAACGATGTCATGAGGCTTTTCTTTGGTCATACGATTAAAATGAAGCGTATAATTCTTGGGTCCAACCTACATTGCGTTCGGCACTTTGAGGCCGACTGTCGGCTGCGGCGGCGTTGGCTTATCTTTAGTCACCTGCACTCTACTCGAGTCGGCAGGAACTTGTGATCTACATACCTTCAATTTGTATTATCTTTCTTTGTTTCTCCTCTTCGAAAAAAAAATCCTCTTGTTAAATTTTTGCGCTTCTTCGTTACGCATCGGGTACAACGGTTTCCTTGTTTTATTGTAACGTAACTGAATCGTACCGGAGGATTTCTTTTGTCACACTTCGCGCTTCTGTCACACTCTGTCAATAGCATTCGGCAGAATGTTTTCGGCAAATCCTTTGTTGCCGCACAGGTGGTGCTCATTCTTATGCTGATCCGATCCGCTGCGGTTGACAAGTTATGCATTTTAGTTCTCGAGCGGTTATTTCTTCAGATCATTTCTGAGTCCGTACGGATTAGCGTTGCCTTTGTATTGTTCTCGTGCTGTGATGTTTCAGAATGGATATTGAAATGAGGACTAAAAAATCAGAAAAAGAGGAGGAGCAAACATTCGATAACGTTTTTTTTTATCTTATTTGAAGAAAACTAAAACTATGGGGTTAGAAAAAGAAGATAACAATTTTTAAAAAAATTCAGCTTCAATTTTTTAATGAAAACATTCCAAAGTCCAAAAATTCTTTCTATGTTATTCTATGTATTTTATTTTCAGGGTAATGTCAGAATTTATAATCCGACAGACACGAAAAGTATGTGAAGGTACTTTATAAAAAAAATAAAAATAAATAACTGGCCATTTCAGCCCTTGAAGGACTTTGACCTAGCTTCTTATGATCACTTGTGTTGTGCGTGTTATTAAGTTTGTACACAATTGACCGAGAACCGGACCTACATGTTTAACGCCGACTCCGAACGGCGATGAATGGAATGTTCTTGTTCTCAAGGTTCGTTGACATAGCGGCCACGTATTTTAACCAACTACGCCACCGACGCCCTAATTAGGTACTTTATTAGGTTCCTAATTAATTTCCTATTGAAAATTCTCAAAATAGGGCTGGGATAACTTTTTAATTTAAAAGAAACCTTTCAAACATAACCTGAAACATAATGAATTCAAGTTTATGTTGTTTTCAGTGTAATGAAGAAACTAATAATATGACTGATACAAAAGGTATACCAATGTAAAGGAGCTTTCCCAACCTCTTCTTGATTATTTCCAAAATGGGTTGTCAAAACTTTTTGATTTTGCCGAAAACATTCCAAAATCCAAGCATTCATAAAATTTATGTTATTTTCAGTTTAGTGACAGGACTAATGATCCGACGGACATGAAAGGTAAAAGATTGTTAAGTGGCTTTTTTAAACTTTTATATAAATAACCCCTCTTTTCTTCCTAAAATAGGGGTGTTTAATTATGTGTTTTTTTTTCTGACGGACACAAGAGGTATTTGTTTTTTTATATTTAACCAAAGCTCAGGTGATGACCCCTTTAAATGCGAAAGCATTAACATATGGTCCAATAAGTCCCGAGAGTAACTAATAGGTGGCACCTCTAACGAAATATCGATATAATACATATTTCGATAGTTCCAACCTTCAAACAATAAGTGTAAAAATTTCATGACAATCTAACGTTTAGTTCAGAAGTTACAGTGATTTAAGTGACGCTACTGTTGATATTTTCAAAAGAATGGATTCAAAGCAATTCCGTGAGTTAATTTATCACTGTTTTTTGATGGGAACAAATAACGTCCAAGCTGAGCAATGGCTTCAAAAGTGTTTTTTGGACTCTGCTCCGTCAAAAGCAATCATTTGCCGATGGTATGCTGAGTTTAAACTTGGTCGTACAGACACAAATGATGCTGAACGTTCACGACACCCAAATGAGTCAGCTGTTCCACAAAACATAAAAAAAGTACACAAAATGGTATTGGTCGACCGTAAAGTGAAGGCAGGCAGATTATTCCACACTTTTACTGAACGACTGAAGATCAAATTAACTCAGTAATGCGAGGTTCTATTGGACATCAAGGCAATGGTATAGCGATGGGTCTTACAGCTGCCCGAGTAGAACTGGGTAACAGACGAGCTGATGGCGTCAGTTCAGGTATCGTCCCTGAACAATCCCCCTGTTAGTACTTGTACATAAGTCTTACGCAACCACCATTGCCTCGATGCTCAAGAGAGTTGAGAGAAGATGAAATGTTTTCATCCCCTATAAGATATATCGTACGTCTTTGAATTCGGCCCAGAACCTATAAATAATATCTTGAAGCCCCTGCCAAGATATGCAAGACAGCATTCCAAAATTTTAGAATCCATAAAATTTATGTTAATTTCGGTGAAGTGACGAAACTAACGATACGAGAGTTACTGGGCTGTTCAATAAGTCCTCGATCTAATGGAGAGGAAGGAGTTTTTTTCTTCAAAATTTTTTTTTATTATGCAACATACTCATCTTTTAAGCCCTATGCACTTAGTCCAGCGATCTTTTTACATTTCGATACCTTTAGTTTAGAACGGTTTGTTCAGCTTTTCAAAATACGTATTGTTTTACAATTCAATTTTTCATTTCATGTAAATCTTTTTCCCGTAAGCCATCTTTTGAGATTGGGGAAAAGATAATAGGTGTAAAGGTTCTCCTCCATATCTCGAGAATAAGGTGGATAGAGAAGCAATTCAAAGCGTATGTAATTCGTTGAGTTTTGTCATTGGTTTACATAAATGATTTATGAGATGGTTCATTGTCTTGCGAAACTTTGACCTTTTTCTTCATTGAAAGTGGTTGTTTTACCATCATTGAAACGGTCCAATAATGCTGCATAATATTAACTCCTTATTTATTTTTCTTTTTTCAAGATAGTTGATCAATAGGGGTCGGAATTATATGCAAAAAATTTGCAAAATATATGCAAAATATGTGCAAAACATATGCAAACATCCCTATTATTATTATTTGTTTTTTTTAGAGCTAGAAGGCTGAAAATATTTCCATGTAGGTATAGTACTTAGGACTTATTTGTTACAAGTGGTTAGTTTAAAAAATACTTCTAGGTATTTGACGAAACACAAACATCTTTAGACTCCAAAGCTCCAAAAGGTGTTCAGGAGTGTATAAAAATATAATACTCTTTCGGATCCCGAGCAACACAGGGTACGAATAAGCTAGTATGCACTATACATGCAAAAAATTCTAATAATATGCACCTTATTAAAACAACAAAATATTATTTGGTGTAATAAAAATAAGTTCTTTTTTTATTTATATATTGCAATAAGTGACCATAATAGCCTCTAAACTCTTCAAAGATAATCTGCACCTTTTGTCACTCAATATATTCTTGTAAGCAGAAAATGACCTTTCAACTTCGCAAGAAGTAATTGGCGCAAAAGTGTATTTCGATATATATTCAGCTTTTACTTCATTTTCTGAAATATTGTGAGCATGTGGATTTTGGAAAACGTCCGAAATCTTTTTTAGCATGCCGAATGATGGGTTTTTTTCTAAAACCATACTGAACTTTTCTCGATCCACAACTCCATTTTCGCCCGGAACGTTTTCAAAATCTTTATTTAAATCCATGATTATTTTTACGGATTCAGTTAGCCGGGTTCCTTGCTCCTCAAGCCTTTTTATCGCAGTCGGTAAAGTATGGAAGTGTTGTTGAATAAATATCAAACTATTTATGACCGAAGGTTTGTCAACCATAGTCTTGGCAGTTCTAATTGCTTCTGCTTCCGAATCGTCAAGAAGATTAAGCACCTGTAATGTAGTTCAAAAAAGTCTATATAGGGATAGATCCAAGCAAACTGGGCGTAGTCCAACACATTTTTGGTTAAATTATAATACATCTTACCCTTTTAATATTGTGGACGTTTTCTGCATAAAAAAGGGCCGCCTCAATCCAAGTACCCCATCTCGTAATAATCGGATTTGGTGGAAGCGGGCAATCGATCATTATGTCTTTATATAAGCAAATCCAAGATGGAGGCTTCAAAAATACTTTTTTAATAGAGGAAATTAAACTGTTGACTTCTAGGAAGATTTCTCGAATTTTTTCAGCTACACGATGCACGGCATGTGCTAAACATGTTACGTGCTTCATGTTGGGGTAAAAAATTGTCAAATGTTTGGCTGCTTTTACCATGTAAGGTGCAGCGTCGGTCACCAATAATAACACTTTGTCTGTGCTGTCCCCGTTAGGCCACAACTTTAAGAGGGACGTGTTGACGAATCGCGCAATAGAAGCATGATTAGTTTTTTCTAATTCCTGACATGTCAATAAGTAAGATTTTGTAGGCTCGTATTCGCTCATTTTTCCAACCATTACATATGCTATATAGCGCCCGATTGTGTTTGTTGTTTCATCAACAGATACCCAGACGTAATCATTAGATAAGTCGGCTTGAGTTTTGTTTAAACTATCTTCATGTCTGGTATCTACTGATTCATATGTTTCTCCAGAAACGAACGCCATGTGCTGTTATTTAAAGAGTTCCATGGAATATTTGCAGCTATCATGGCTTTGCATAAATCATAAGAAAAGTTTCTATTCCCATTTGAATTGTTTTCGGACTGATTTGCCAGTCGGTTTTTGTGGGTTTTTGTACTTATATGCTGTTGTATTAAAAACTTCTTATCTGAACAAAACTACAGACAAACATTTTTAGTATAAGCATTTAGTTGGCTTTTTTCTCAAATGTGCTTACCTTTTTTTTGCATATGTTGCAGAATATGCATTAATTTTCAATTATTATTGAATTGTCGCCAAAGCCTTTAATCCATTTTTTTAACAAGCAAGTTACCGACATTTTGCTTTTAACAAATTTATAAAGGTCTTTTTGCTGTGAAAATTTTATTGCACTATATCGCTTTAATAAGGTTTTAACACAAAACAAACAGTGAACTATGTTCAGAAAAGTCAAATAAAACAATATTCCCGATTCCAGCACAGTGTAATTAAAATTAAGAAATTTATGGAAAGAAATATGCAAATCTGCAAAAAAATATGGAAATATGCACCAAAATATGCAAATAAGCAAAACATATGCAAATATGCAATGCATATGTTATGCAATTCCTTTTATTTTTTGATGAAACAAATTTGTGTCTTGGTCCCGCTTTGCTAAGACGCTCCAATCTGATATGCGTTTGCATATAATTCCGATCCTTATTGATCAATAATACGAGTATGTCGTGAGAATCCCAAAAAATACTGCCCAAAACATTTCCGTCCGATTGCTTTGTCTTTGGCTATATAGGAGCACTTCCATTATGCGTATGCGATTGTTTTGATATTTGTTGCGATTCAGGTGTATAGTAATGAATCTATGTTTCATCATAAGTCACTTTACGACACACAAAAACTTTCGGATCACGGTTAAACATTGGTCAGGATCACGAATGCAGAATCGCTTTGTTTTTTTTTTTTTTCGATTGTTAACACGCATGGTAACCATCTTACAACGAACTTTCCATATTCAAATGATCATGTAAAATTAAACCACCGACCAAATTGATATCTATGTAGCCTCAACTATCTTAAATAATTTTACTTCCGCAGTGTCTAATCGATATCATGTGTTCTGTTGATCATTTCTGTAGTTGTTACCTCTTTTGGACGACCTGAGTGTTCTTCATTGGAAGACCACGTTTGCGTTCAGCAATCCAATAAAAGATGGTTGATTTCGGTGGAGCAGATTCAACAAAGAAATTTGTCAATTCACTCCTTTGCTTGCACAGTGTCTTAATCCATTAAAAACAATAATATATTAAAACTCGAAATTAACTCTTTTCTATTGTTAAAAAAAGAATAAAGGGTCTTTAGTTCAAATGACTATCAGTCGCAAACTACTGCGTGAAACTGAATAAAATTTTGAGTCATTGTTGGAAAGATGTTAGCTCTTAAAAATATTATCGATTTAAGTCAAGAAAATATCCATTCCATTCTTGTATTTCTAGATATATTAGCCTGAAGATATTATTTTTCTATTTTATTAATATTTTTTCAGAGATAATTTTATGAATCCTCTGCAAACTGTTTTTTTTTTTTTTGTTGAAAGCCAAATATAATTTATATATTCGAAAATAATTCATATATTCGAAAATGTCGATAGACTATTCGAGTACTAAGAAATTTATTGCGTACAATGTTGTTGGCAGAAAATGTAACAGTTGCTCAATCTGAACATGACTCATAAAATTTCCCTGTAAATTTCTCAAGTAATCGTGAATAGTTAACATTGACTGCACAATTTACTGGTAAATGTTTTCTGCACTGTCTTATCGACTAACTGTTCAATTCATATTGAACTGCTTATTGCTGTTGTGACTAGTCGACGCCAGTTGGCGCTGCACATTAACCACGCTAAAGCGTCGGGCTTAGGTGCGGTTGTTCGTACAAAACATTGGGAAATAAAAGTTGCTCTGTTAAGTTTAACAGTTCCATAAGAATAGAGTTGCCAAAAGTAGTAAAAGTTACTGATGATTACATTCTGTATGGCACGAGAGTTTTCGCCCTCCTTGGAATATGTGAATATATCCAATTGATATGAAGATAAGTTTTTGGGCTATTTGCTGATAATATTTTTTATTAAAATTATAAAAACTATAATAACGGAATAATTATATTTTATAAAAAAATATATCTAAAAAAAGTGGCAAGCATTTTCCAATTCGATTGTTGTGATATCGATTTTTTGTGATTACGGCTGCATTCAGAAAAAGTTATGAACCTCTTATAAAGTCCTTTTAAGAAAAATATCGAAAAACGTTATTCATAAGCATTTATTACGATAAAAATCGTATTTCATGAATAAGTCCTGGAAATTTCTGTTGCAACAAAGTCCTAGTTGGTTCTGTTGTGTGGCTTGTAACCCTATTTCGATCACTTAAAATCGAAATCACAAAAATGGAATTGAAAACTTCTTACCATTTTTTTATTATTAAAATACATTGTCCTTACTCTTCTTCAGAAATAGAAAAGAAATATAAAGAAAATTTAAGGATAAGTTAACGTTTATTTGTTAAGTTTCGAGATTTGTTAAATTTTCAGAATTGTTAATTTCTTCGTGCCAAAAATGAATGAATGCCAAATGTGCACATTTTTTCACTAAAAGCGAACTTGTAACCGCTACTGATGAGGTAGGTCAATGATTTTTATTATTTTTATTTTCCATTTCGAAGAAGGTTCCATTTCGATTTTGGGGAATTTTTTAAACATTGTAAATCTACCATTTTTAATTGAAAAGTTAATTCTTAGCCGCTAAAAATTAGGAAGACCACAGATTTTCTTCAAATTTGATGCAAAAAAATTATTCTAAAAGCATCCTAAAAAAAAATTGTTTACTAATTTTGACAATTTTTAATGTGAAAAAAATGCTCATGGCGTTTTTGAGATGAAAGAAAAAGCGGTTGGGTGTTCTTATCACCGAATTTTATGATTTTTTTCTAAATCGAATTGGATTTTCTTTCTTTGGGAGAATATTCCTTGAATTAAAATGCATCAGATGCAATTAAGAACTCAAAACCCATGTGTTTTCACATTGGCATTTTTGGCATAAGGGGACGATATCTTTAATTTCAGGCCAAAAAAAAAAAAGTAATCGGTTAACATACGGCCATAGTTTTTGTAATTGGCTGTAAACGTTGCCCCTTGGTGGATCTTAAAATCGGTGAGCATACATTACGACGATGCACACGCCTTACAATATCTGTGACCTATTGCCTTAAATTTCTTCACTATATTGGAAATTGTTCGAACGTTGTTTTCGGACAAATAGTCGCGCACAAGATGTGATGTGAGCACAATTTTCTTAACTTTTTTAATTATTTCGTCAGTCTCATTGATGGAAGAGCAACTGGAACGACTCAAATCATCAACCACAGTATGGCTCGCTATTAACTCTTTGTACTACCTGAACGCTTGTGTTTTCGACATTGTCGAGTCCCGGTTGACTGCCATAATAATACTTCCAAACAATAACAATACAGAGCAGAACAAGTCAGTTCAAACAGATATTTGACAGCAGATGACAGATATACCAATACAGAAAAAAAGATTTGACAATATCACAAGCGTGGTTTGTTTGAATGGGAAATTCGGGGTATTTTATTGATCAAAAGATGCTGTGTACAATGTAATTGTGTGTGAAAATACCGCTTTAAAAATGAATTATATATGTCCTTTTTTCGAAAATGAACAAAATCCTGAGAAAGGATTTACTAAAACATTGCATTACCAACGAATTACTTCTATTTAAAAATTTCTATTTCAATATAAAAATACATTTTTTTGGGCAAACAATTTTAAAGTAATTTTTGAAAAGAATGGGAAATATATACTCATATATTATTTAGTAGCATTATTTTTCCCCACCAATTCAAATAACTTCACCAACAAGTTTTCTCTTTATTTTTTTCAATAGAGTTGTTTTAAGTACCTTTCATGTCCGAATTAAAATGGGCGAGGCTTTGAGTCTTACCTTGAATATGAACTGACAATAATTTGAAAGTCTTTGGTGTTCTGGTTCGTTTGTTATATGATGTTTTCTATAACAAAGCAGTGGATAAGCAAACCAAATACTTTTTTCATATCTTTTTTTGTTTCTTTAAACCTCTATTTATTTATTTATTTTGTTCACTTGGTTTTCCAATGAAACAATAACACTACTCCACAAATTTACGAAAAATTTCACCACAACGAATTGCGATAACATTTTCTATAGTAAAATTTTCCATAGAATCCGAATATCATAATGAATTTTTTCGATTGACCCCAATTTTTTATTAAAATGGAAAAATTAAAAAAAATCCATTATTTGGAACACATACTTCACGTCAATGCTTGTAAAAACTTACCTGTTCAGTCAATGAATTTTAAGGTATAATATGTGCCAATAGCATCAGATCTATGGCTGTTATGATCGCAAATAGGTAAAAAAAATAACTTTTTTCGTTTTTTTATAAACATATTTTATGTTTGAAGCCCTATATCTCAAAATAATTATATCGGAGAGAAAAAGTTAGCCCTCTTATGTGATAGACAATTTTATTACAAAAATTTCAAGTATATATATGTCTAAAGAAAAGTCATAATTCACTAACTTTTTTAACATCAATGCAAAAACCATTTTTTGTTAAAAAATATTTTATTGCAGTTAAATTAAGAAATGTATACATACAATGATTTGTTTTTTATCACTAGGTTAAAAATGGGTCGCTGAATCCGAGTCCGATATCAGAATTCCAAAATGATGATATTTTAATAATAGGGTTGCCATCTAACAATACATTTTTTTAAAGAGTTTTAAACATTATCTAACAGCTTTAGGGGGTCGCTGATTTCGAATCTGATGTCAGAATTTTAAAATATAAGATGGCTAATAGGGCTGCCACCTATTTTTTTATTTTTACGAATTCGGTGCTGGGGCGAACACTAGGTAAAAATGGGTCGCTGAATAAGGGACTGGGATTAAAGACTTTGACCGAGCTTCTTATGATCAATTGTGTTGTGCTTTTTGCGAAATGTTTGAACACAAATGATCGAGATCTAGACCTACAAGCTTTATGCCGACTCCGAACGGCTTATGTTCTCAAGAAGCTTTTCATGGCAGTTTTTTCTCTCTGAGGTTTGCCATGTCTGCCTTTGTAAAAGCCCTGGTTAAAAAACATTTATAGTGATTAAAATCATCTGAAAAGTTTTAAAAACAATCCGGAAGTCCCTGTTACGCTGAGTTCAATTATTCTCTCGCATATTCTCTACTCTGGATTTACCCATCTCTTCAAATCACAAAATTATTTTAATCAAATTAGATTTATATATGTTTCAAATATTAACCGTGTATGCCAGAAACTTTTTATCTTTTACTTTGGATTTTGGAAAAAATAAGGTTTTTATTTTTCTTTTACATGAATGCTACGCAGGTTTGTGTCTAAACTAAATAGTAGCATGAGCTGTAGTTAAATAAAATTGTAGGGAAATTGTCGCTTCGTTCAGTTAACTGTCATTTAAAACAGATATCAATGTGGTTTGTGTTTAAAACACATGTTTGTGGCTTGTGTAGCAGCTATTCAAGCCTAAAAGGCTGCAGTTAATTGTGTGATAAATTAAATGGCGCTTGCTTCCCAGACTTCCTGTTACTGATATCCGTCGCATTTCACGACATAGCTCCCAAATGCTGGAAACCGACCGGTAAGATATTACATATAAAAAAAAATTTATTTGAAATATCGTTATCTTTATAACAACATTTTCTATTTTTGCGAAAAAGTTTTTTCGAAGTGTTTCCAATGGCCATCGCACAGTGGTTGAGCTCCATACAAAATATGTGAAAAAATAGAAGTAGTCGTCGTAGATCAATAATATTTGGTTACCAGGAAAACAAAAATTTGTTGATATCCGGCCACAACCACGCCGACGCCCATATAACATAAAAATTAAAAACGCTATATTTTTTCTATTACTTATCCTATGATGAAACCATTTTGTCAGGAATCTTAAAATAAAGTGTTTAATAAAAAAAACAAACATTTCTTCCGCCACGACCACCTCACAAAAAATTTAAACTTTAAATTTAAGTTTTTTAAATTTTAAACTTTATGGTGATATAGCATCTAAGCCGTTTAAATAAGATTTTCATGTTACTGAAGGATATTATTTCAAAATTATTTTGTATTGTATATTATTTTAAAATTATTAACCCTCATCCGCATTCGTTTTTTTAATACATAAAAGTATTACTGTCATCAAATTGATGACGCGTAAAAATTCCAAGTTTTCACTAATAAATAAAACAGTAAAAAATATTTTATGTTTTGGTTGAATCCATCTCTATTTATGATTTTAATCCAAAAATAAATATTATTTTATTTATTTATTTAAAAAAAAAAGAAAATTAAAATGAATGCTTGTCGTCCCACAGTTCACACAAACACTAAACTTATAGATTATTTGGAAGGAAAAGGCAATCAAGTGAAACACGTGTAGGATGTTCTAAGTGTGGTGGAAAGCCAAAGAAACATGTGAATTCGAATCAGAGGCAAGTGTCATGCCTTTACCTCAGTCAATTCAAGGTATAAGGCAATCTCATCCACAAACTTCTCTACGATCAACTACAACTTCAGGTCGTAAATATTGATGAATTCTTTATTTCAGTTGATTAGAAATGAGAATAAAAAAATTTTAGGAAAGGTTTAAAGCGAAGGACCATGGCCTGGCCGGAAATCGAACCCGGACCTCTGGGGTAGTAGTCGAGTCGCTACCTACTCGACTACTGAGGCCGCCATTAAAAAAAGGGTACATCATTTACATTGCGTGGCAGCAAAAGAAAGAGTGGAAGAATTATTAGAACGAGCAAGTGGCAATGGTTCAGTTGAATATTGTATTTTTTTGTCTTTTGACATCAATTAAATATTTTCATCTAATACTGCTGCTTCTCTTGTTTGTTGATTGAAAAAAATCATTTTCTGAATCATCACTATTATAGTTATCACAATCAAATTAATTTTCACTTGGTATATAATCTTCATCTTCATCACTTTCGAATAGATCACTATCATCAGTAGGATAATTATCGAACCAAGAATTAGAATCTATTTTTGCAAATTTTATATTAGCGGTATTTACGATCTGGAGTTTATGGTCTTGTATTCTGTATTTTTGATAAGTTTGATATTTGTAGTAAATTTTACAGTTTTACAAAAACAAAACGTGAACATTTTCCAAATACTATAAATACTAAATTTACAATTGTGGAACCCTATTGTAAATTTTGCATAGTATTTCTGTATTTGAAAAACAGCTGACTTGACGTTCTATGGCAGCACTGCATTGTGTACAAGGCAGCACTGCAAATTTAATTTGTTCTAAGAAAATATGGCAAAATTTATTGGCGCTGTAAGTTATTTTTCTCAGAAAACTATGAAGTGCTCACAATCTGTAGCAAATTCTTTTTAATTTTCTAAATATACTCCAAAAACTCCAGATCGTGAATACCGCCATTATTTCTTAAAAAAAAATGCGTAAACAATGCAAATAACTGTGTATGCGTCTGGAAGCAAACAAAGACTGGCCGAAGAACAAAATAATGAAGAAAAAAGAGAGGAAATGATGCAACAAAATAAAGACACCTGTTAGTATAAAGCGTCATCAATTTGAGGACAAATATTTACTAAGGAAATTTTTTATACAAAACATATGTGACATGTAAGCACAAATCTGATACCAAAAATAAAAAATTTATATATGATTTAACCATTGAGCCAAAATCTCAGATTGATTCCATAAAAAACACAAAGAATATAAGCATTTTAAATCAAAAATGTCACCAATTTGATGACAAATCCGGATGAAGGTTAAACAATATAAAAAAAAAAAATTTCAAAATTATTTAGCTATTATTTAGCTATTATTATTTAGCAAAAACCTATTATTTAAAAAAAAATTTAATGGACTTTTTGCATTCTGCAACAAATTAACAATTATTGCATAAGCGATGATAGCAACTTTTGGAACATACTTGAGTATACTTTTAGGGATGATGAAAGCCTGCTATCAATCTTCATATCCATATTTCACACTGTAGCTTTTTATGCGAACACATGATAATTTTTCATAAAGATTTTCATCTTTTTTTATAGTTCTATGTAGTAAAAACAAAATATAAAAATTCGTTGGTCTGCTTCAAATTATGTAGTTTTGAGAAATAATTTGTCAATTATCAACTGGTCATCTGTAATTAATATTAATAACACAAGAATATTGCCACAAACGCTTGACTCTGCTGTATTTGCCTTTAACAGTACTCTTAATAATTGTTTTTTAACTTCAGTGCCACAGAGAAAATCCTCTTTAATATCTGGTCCCGTTTGGTATACCAAAGAACTGAGAAAGCTGAGAAACTTAAAATCGAAATATTATAAAAAGTATCAAAAAACTCATAACATTTGTGATTTTGCTTCTTATACCTCAACTAAATATAACTACCGGCAATTATGCAGGCAATCCTATAATATATATTTAACAAAAGTTAAATTAAACATAAAATCTGATGCAAAATCTTTTTGGAACTTTGTTAATTACTAAACGTAAGATAAATTCATATCCATCTTTTATGAAATATAAAACATTTGAATCAGATGTTGATTCTACTATCTGTAGTCTTTTTGCAGATTTCTTTAAGACCACTTATTCATCTTCTTCTTACGATAATTTTGGTTACCCTTATAATGTGCAGCCTGGTGACATTTGCTCCCCAATAATTAATGTTGATACAGTTTTAACCTACTTAAAAAACCTCAAAACATCTTATAAAAGCGGTCCTGATAACATACCTTCATGTGTTTTGAAATATTGCAGTGAAGAACTTGTAATTCCCATTACTTTGCTTTTTACAGCGTCTTTGCAATCCTGCTATTTTCCACTGGCTTGGAAATCACTTTTATTATTCCGCTGCATAAATCCGGCAATAGATCTTTAATAGATAACTATCGCGGAATTGCAAAGCTTAGCGCCCTACCTAAACTTTTTGAGGCTATTGTAACCTCACAATTATCACATAGCGTGAAATCTTTAATGTCCCCATTCCAACATGGATTCTTATCTAGAAAATCTACTGTTACTAACCTTCTAGAATTCACATCAAAGACTATTGAGAATTTTGGAAAAGGTCTACAAACAGATGTTATCTATACTGACTTCAGTAAAGCTTTTGATGTTGTAAATCATAAGCTCTTAATTTTAAAACTAACCCTTATCGGTTTTCCATCCATTAGTGCTTTGGATTGAATCTTATATAGTAAATAGAACACAAAGTGTTATCTTTAACCTTGTTAAGTCAGAGGAGTTCCCTGTTACTTCCGGTGTACCTCAAGGAAGCCACCTTGGGCCTCTGTTGTTTCTTCTTTTTATTAATGATTTACCATCTGTTGTAATTCATAGTAATATTTTACTATACGCTGATGATGTTAAACTTTTCCTGTCATATAAAAATGAGCAAGACTCTTTTTTCTTACAAACCGATCTTGACCATCTTTGTGACTGGTGTGAAATCAATTGCATGAAGCTTAACTTGAAAAAGTGCAAACACATGACTTTTTCTCGTAGACAACCTTCTCGAAGTTATTACAAAATAAGTGACTATACACTTGAGTCCTTAGAAGTTTTCGACGATCTTGGAGTAACTATGGACCCAAAACTTCGCTTTCACATTCATATTAATAAAGCTATAAGCAGAGCAAACAGTACTTTAGGGTTTATTAAACGATGGTCAAAAGAGTTTAATGATCCTTTCATTACTAAAACATTATTCACTTCGCTTGTAAGGCCCATACTTGAGTATGCGTCAATTGTCTGGTGTCCTAGATATGAGTGTTATGTTGACGATATAGAATCAGTTCAGAAGCAATTTCTTTTGTTTTGTTTACGCAATATATATTGTCATACTAACATTCACTTACCCTATGAATATCGATTAAAGCTTGTTAACCTACCTTCTCTAAGAAATCGTAGAATCATGCTTAATGTTTGCTGGATTTATCAACTTATACATGGATTTGTTGACAGTCCATACTTACTGAGTAAAATTTACTTTAATCTTCCTCTTCGACCAAGAAGATCTTTTGAGCTACTTTTTATGAACTTTTGTAGAACTAATTACTTGCAAAATGAACCACTAAGAAGCGCTTGCGGAGACTTCAATTCCGTTTCAGATGTTATATCTTTTAATGAAACCCTATACTCAATTAAACTTAAAATAATAGATTATCTGCAGCACCGCCACCGATTCTCAACATACTCTTCCAAGGATACGGAATTTTTACTGTTGGATGGTAATCAATCTACGCATTTACATCTGAATGGACCTGAACTTGCCGGACTTATTCCTATATAGAATTTGAGAACGATCTGCATAGTATATATATTAATATAAGTGGCTTATTAGACCAAGTTTGTCTATGTGCCTGCGTTCGTTACCTTTGTCTTAGCCTGCTAGGAACTTGGTGTGATAAATAAAAGATGAATCAAGACATCATCGGCTTTAAAATCACAGAATGAATAATATTGTATATATACTATCAGCATGGCGTACCGGGCCTTGTTTGCCTTGATACCTAACATTTTTCTAGATCTCACACTCTGATACTATGTACCACATTTCCGCTTCGAGGTGTTATATGTATATTAATATGAGTGGCCAATGAGACCCAGTTTCTTTTCGTACAAGGAAATTGGTGTGGTAAATACGACCCAATTCGTCGGATTACCATCTTGTTAAGCCAAAACTTCATTGGCTTCAAGACAGAACGATATATATTTTATACATATTCTAATTCTCGATACCACTGCCTTGGACCCTCTGGATGATTTATTATTAATTTATTTATTTTTTGTTTTATAATACCTTTATTCATATTATCTATTAGTCTGTGCATTTTTAAACGCTCATACTTTAATTTACATTACATTACAATTGAACTTATTTTACTTTGGTTTTGTTTTTGCATTTGAAATGAACTGAGCTCTTTAAATTAGTATTATTGTTAGCATTATTAGTATTAGTAAAATTGTATTCTGAATTTAAATTTTAAAAAATTTTTTAAATTGCTATAAAGCCTAAAAGGCTTAGCAAACAAAATAAATAAAAAAAAAAAAAAAAAAAAAAAAAAAAAAAAAATGCTCAATAACTCAGTGCAATAGCCACACACTGTAAGTATCTAACACTTTTGAACGAAGTGCTTAGCTTAACAAGCCACGCCTGAAAGTATACTAAGGAAAATTGCTGAAGTACTAAGTCGATTTTTTTACACAAAACGCATTTAGTTTTTCATTCATAAAAACTGTTTTGGCAAGTTTTGGCAGCTTATTTTTTTTGTTTAAGTTTTATAATAAATCGAATAATGATGTTAAAAAAACCAAACCACATTATTTTCAGTGGTTTACTTGTTATTTAATTTAAAATATCCTCTTGTTACCAAGAATTTATTTAACGCTTTATTATATAACAACTTTTATGGTTTCTGTACAGAAAAGCCTGTAAAGATTTCACCAAGACCTTTTGGAAACATGGTAATTAGATAATTCTTAAGAAATAAAAAATTTAATACCGGCCATAGGAAGTCATAAATTTTCATATTTTTTCCACTTTCAAACCATTGTGCACCGCACTGTGAGGCATTGCAATAAATTTCTAAAAAAATTCATAACTTAGACTTTACATGTCATATCCTGAGGAAGATATTGTTCTTAAAAACCGTTTAAGGATTTTTTTTTTTGTTTTTCACTTAGAAGTGTTTAATTTATGGATATTTACGAATATTTCCATATTCGAAATGACAACTATTTTCCAACTTAAGCTATCATAAAAATTTAGCAAACATAAATTTATGCATGTGTGTGTTTATATTCTGTGAAATTTCCAAGTATTTAACCTGCGTTCTGTTGCTACTTTTCGTATTTGACTCTTATCGTAAATTTCATCCTTTGTTTATCACACTCGAAGTTAGTTCAGAACAATTGTACTTTATGAGATCTAAACAATTTAACAAGTTTTGTGTTTTGCTCGCTTTCTCTCTATCTCTCGTCCTGTCTCTGTCTCTCTCTCTCACGCTTTCTTCTTTGCAAAAAGATTAACTGTGAAAACTTTGATAAATAATAAAATGGCAGTATTTATGTTTGTATGTGTTAGTGTGTGTTCTTGAATGTATGTACATTTTTAAGGAGTAAACGGGTTGAAAGCAGATGTTGTTCTAGTTATATTTGTTGAACAAAAGCTTTTTCTCGAAGTAAAATGGAAACATACACAAGTTGCTGACTTCATCGAATTGTTTTAAGATTTTAGAACAACTTTGCTTGTTTGTTTAGTATGGAAGCAGTAACAAAAAACAAAAAAAAAAAAAGAAAAAGTAGACAAAAGTAAAATAGAAAAAAAAGAAATATACACAGTGCAACCTTGATAAGAGAAACATAAATTTAAAATAAAATATTTACCTAAGAATTATTCTTCTGATAAAAAGTTTAAATTATATGAAGGACTTGATGTAATATCAGCGAGATTTTAATGATTTTGAATCACTTTATTAAGTTGCATTACCCGAGCTTGCACTGTATTATTTTTGTATTGAGCAGCATGCATGATGAAGCATGTACAAGAAATGATTAAGGATGTTTCTAGATAAAATGTCAAACATGAAAGTATCATTCTTCATGTCATGCACTGAAATAATAATAATCCCCGATAGAGTTGTCAAATAACGTTTCATATTTCTCGAGAAACCCGGTTTTTTATTTATTTTTCGGTTATTTCTGATTTCAGTATTTCTTGAAGCCCATATCTTCAGGTTATTCAAAAAGCTGAAACAATTTTTTTTTCAAAGTGGATTCAACATTTTCGATTTTTGTTTTTTTTTTATTTTTTTTTTTTTTTTTTTTTGTATATTTTTGTTTATTTTCATATTTGCAATCAAACATTTTTTATTATATTGAATAAAAGAAACTTGTTAAGCAACAGAAAATTAACTTCATTTTCAGTAAATACATTTATTGTCCAACTTCTTGTCCTTGAACTTATGTTTGCATTCATTCTTGTTCTTATCCTTGTCCAAGACCTTTTCTTAATCGTTGTTCTAATTCTTTTCTATATGCTTTCCCTAATCCTTGTCTTAATTCTTGTTCTAATCTATGTTCTAGTGCTTGGTCTAATCGTTGCCTTTTCCCAATAACTTTTCCCAAAGAGTAATTTGCCTTGATTCTTATTCTTATCTTTTTGAATTTTCTTCTAATAATTTTCCAAATCTACGTCTTTATTCTTGTTCCTAGTGCTTATAATTGTCTTAATTCTTGTATTAATCCTTGGTACCAAGATTGGTAGTTTATTTCAATTTGTGTCATTATCCTTGTTCTAATAATTATCTTATTCCTTGTCCTAATTCTTATTTCAATCCTCGTCTGCTGTTCAAAGCCCCCACAGCAAAATTAGACAAAAAATTTTTGAAGCCATGTGGACACAGAGAGAGTAAATTTTGTTTTACGACATTATAGATGTGCTATTACGCCTCACAACTACATTACAAAAAAAATTCTTACCGTCATAATTTCACGGTGGCAACCACATAATACAGTACATAATACAGTAATATGCTACAACCATGAAAAAACCTTGCATGGAATTTTAACTCTGTGACTACTGTCGTAACGGTAAATTTTAAGGAACGAATATGAAGTCTTTGGGCACATGATAAAAATAACAAAAAAAAAAAATTGAGGGCGTCATGACGCCTCTCATGGAACCGCCTGAAGTGACGAATATACATCACTTTTGCTGGATTAATTGCATGCAGCTAAGACAAATTTAATGCACCAAGGAAAAGCACAACCAATGGAGAAGGAAATAAAAACAAAGGAACACTAACACGAACACCAACACCAACACCAACACGAACACCAACACCAACACCAACACCAACACCAACACCAACACCAACACCAACACCAACACCAACACCAACACCAACACCAACACCAACACCAACACCAACACCAACACCAACACCAACACCAACACCAACACCAACTCCAACACCAACACCAACATCAACATCAACTCCAACACCAACATCAACATCAACTCCAACACCAACACCAACACCAACATCAACGCCAACATCAACACCAACATCAACACCAACACCAACACCAACACCAACACCAACACCAACACCAACACCAACACCAACACCAACACCAACACCAACACCAACACCAACACCAACACCAACACCAACACCAACACCAACACCAACACCAACACCAACACCAACACCAACACCAACACCAACACCAACACCAACACCAACACCAACACCAACACCAACACCAACACCAACACCAACACCAACACCAACACCAACACCAACACACACCAACACCAACACCAACACCAACACCAACTCCAACACCAACACCAACACCAACACCAACACCAACACCAACACCAACACACACCAACACCAACACCAACACCAACACCAACACCAACACCAACACCAACACCAACACCAACACCAACACCAACATCAACACCAACACCAACACCAACACACACCAACACCAACACCAACACCAACACCAACTCCAACACCAACACCAACACCAACACCAACACCAACACCAACACCAACACACACCAACACCAACACCAACACCAACACCAACACCAACACCAACACCAACACCAACACCAACACCAACACCAACACCAACACCAACACCAACACCAACACCAACACCAACACCAACACCAACACCAACACCAACACCAACACCAACACCAACACCAACACCAACACCAACACCAACACCAACACCAACACCAACACCAACACCAACACCAACACCAACACCAACACCAACACCAACACCAACACCAACACCAACACCAACACCAACACCAACACCAACACCAACACCAACACCAACACCAACACCAACACCAACACCAACACCAACACCAACACCAACACCAACACCAACACCAACACCAACACCAACACCAACACCAACACCAACACCAACACCAACAACAACACCAACACCAACAACAACACCAACACCAACACCAACACCAACACCTACACTAACACCAACACCAACACCAACACCAACACCAACACCAACACCAACACCAACACCAACACCAACACCAACACCAACACCATCATCAACTCCAACATCAACTCCAACACCAACATCAACGCCAACATCAACACCAACATCTACACCAACACCAACACCAGCACCAACACCAACACCAACACCAACACCAACACCAACATCAACACCAACACCAACACCAACACCAACACCAACACCAACATCAACACCAACATCAACACCAACACCAATACCAATATCAACACCAACACCAACACCAACACCAACACCAACACCAACACCAACACCAACACCAACACCAACACCAACATCAACACCAACATCAACACCAACACCAACACCAACACCAACACCAACACCAACACCAACACCAACACCAACACCAACACCAACACAAACACCAACACCAACACCAACATCAACATCAATATCAACATCAACATCAACATCAACATCAACAACAACAACAACAACAAGAAACACCGTCACGTCAAAACCTACGGGAGTGTCCACGACACAGCCAACTCTTTTTGTCCAAAACCTTGTCCTTATGGCTTTTCCGATCCTTATCCGAATCCTTTTCCAAATGCTTATCCCAATCTTTGTTATAATCCTCATTCAAATGTTTGTCCTAATCATTGTACTTGTCCCTATTATGTTTATGTTTTTACTTTTGCATATTTTCTTAGCTTTGTTTTTGATTTTGATTTAGCTTTTCTTTTGCTTCTGTTTTGTTTTTGCTTTTGATTTTATTTTGTTTTTGCTTTTTTTTTGCTTTTACTTTCGATTTTATTTTGCTTTTGCTCATACTCTTACGTTTGCTTCTGCTGTTGCTTTTGATTATGCTCTTGCTTTAGATTTTGCTTTTGATATGATTTTGCTTTTCCTTTTGCTTTTGCTTTTGCAATTGCATTTGCCTTTGCTTTTGCTTTTGCTTTTGCTTTTGCTTTTACTTTTACTTTTGCTTTGATTTTGCTTTAGCTTTTGTTTTTGCATTTGCATTTGGATTTCCTTTTCCTTTTGCTTTGCTTATGGTTTTGCTTTTGCTTTTCATTTTGCTTTTTCTTTTGATTTGATTTGATTTTGATTTTGATTTTAATGTTAATGTTGATTTTTATTTCGATTTAGATTTCTATTTCGATTTTGATTTTGATTTTAATTTTTATTTCATGTTGATTTTGATTTTGATTTTGATTTTGATTTTGCTTTTTCTTTTGATTTGATTTTGATTTTTACTTTGATTTTGATTTTGATTGTGATTTTGATTTTGATTTTGATTTTGATTTTGATTTTGATTTTGATTTTGATTTTGATTTTGATTTTGATTTTTATTTTGATTTTGATTTTGATTTTGATTTTGATTTTGATTTTGATTTTGATTTTGATTTTGATTTTGATTTTGATTTTGATTTTGATTTTGATTTTGATTTTGATTTAATGCTTTTACTTCCGCTTTTGCTTTTGATTTTGCTTTTGCTTTCCTTATGCTTTTAGTTTAATTTTTTGCTTTTGCTATTGGTTTTTGTGTTACATTTATATTTACTTGTGGATTTGTGTTAAATTAAACGGTTCCTTGAAGGCTCTTATGGCGAAATAAAACTTTTTTTTATTTTTATCATATGACCGTAAAATTTACCGTTGCGTCTATTGTCACCAAGTTAGAATTTTATGCAACGTTTTTGCATTTTCAGTGCATAAAGCGATTACCTCCGTGGTTTCATGGCGTCCAATATTTTATTTTCGTTATATGATAAAAAAACCATTCTATGTTGTGTCAATTTAAATTTTACGGGGGCACCTTTTATGAGAAATTAATAATTGCATGCAACTTCGTTGCAAGATTTTTGCATTTTCGATCTGGGATCGGGAAAATCATGACGTCATAATTTAGTTTTAATTTTTTTTTGCCGTATCTTGACAAAATATTTTTTTTGTGTTTCATGTTTGATGTCACTGATAACTAATAAACCGGTTTTAATCGGTTTTGGCTCTTATTCCAGGAACCGGTTTTTATTCTGTCGAATATACGACAGCACTTATACATGCACACGATATCCAACATAAATATCAATAATATCTTAAGAGCCATCTTCTTGCAACACTTTCATGTCAGCCGCTCCACACGTAAGATGTGCAAGAACAACAAACATGACACACACATCAAACAGGACAAATAAAAAAAAAAAGATAAATAGAACATCTAGAAGCTCCTGCAAGATTTCCTTAATATTTATGTTAAAATTGCTTGAACTGACTTGAACTAAATAGCTGTAAACTTATGTATGTGTTTGTTTTCTTATGTGGAAAAGGATTATAATGGACATGCTTTATTTCCGGTTAAGTAGTTGACATTGTTGCAGTCAAGCGGAAGTGTTCTTCTATATCGTTTGCATTACTTTTAGATGCAATCATTTTTGATTTTCTTTTATCCTCCTGAAAATTTCAACATCATGAGTGCACATTTAAAATGTTGTTGGTATAAATTAATTTTCTAATCAACTTAAATTGTTCTAGACAAAAATTATTAATATAGAATGGTTGCTGCTTTAAAGCTTTTGTTTGTTGGCTAAAAGCTTTTTGTTTCCACCTGAAATTCGCATTAAATTCATATCAACATGCAACATTTATAGGTTCGCTCAAGGGGCTTCTCTAATAAACCAAATATATAGGCATGTTTTCACTAGATTGTGTTTGTGCAACATAATAGTGTTGTAAAACAGGTTTTTTTATGTGCAGTAATATATGACTGTTCTAATATAAAACATTGTTGCAAGGGAGAGAAAGAGTAGACATATAATTCAAAAACATATAAAATGATCATTCAAATGATATTGAGTTTGGGCAACTGAGGGTCATTTTCGAAGGTATTTTCTGTATAGAATCCAAATTTGAAAATGAAAAAAAAAAATCCAAACCAAAAGTTGCCTATTGCGTTAAAATCTTGAGGCATATAAAAATATTGTTGCTTGCTTGTGTGCTCTTTTAGAAAGAAATAAAGTGCGTTTGATCCGAACAGAATCAAAAATCGTTGCGACCGACCATCCCCTCTGGTCGTCAATCGTAGAAAACACGTCTAGAATGAAACGATTGCTACTGACGATTCAGGGTTGCTGTTATTTAGTATTTGTTAAGTATTTATATTTATTTTTTCTATTTCATTTCAAGAAAATATAGAATATATTCTAATTGTGCGATATATCCTTGCGGTTGACGACCTGCGATTTCATTCTGGAGGTTTTCATACAGTTTTATGGTTGGCGATTTTGTCATTCTATTTCTATTGCTTGGCGATGTCGTCAATCGTAACGATTTTTGATTCTGTTCGGGCTCTTATTCAGTGTGACCTTCACTAGTCTATATGTTGATGTACAGGGTGGAGCAAGAGAAAGGTAGGAGTTGGGAATTTTCTTAATATAAAACTGAAATATAAGGTCGACATTTTTTTCCATGAAATTTTTTTAAGATTTCAGAAGTTATCGCTCGATTTTCTGATAGCTCATATTCTCGAATATTATTTTTTAGTAAAGGTTTGGTCTCTGGTTTATCGGCATATCACGTAAGGCTCGTTGGGGAGGGGTTAAATTCAGCGATTACGGTGGTCAATTAAAATTGTTTTTTCTTGAAATAATAGGGGTTTTGACACTGACTTGGGTAGTTGGTAGATTGAGTACTTTGCGAGCACTCTAAATTGCAATTGAGTACTTTTGACAAACATTTGTTTGCACAGGTATTCAATATGAAAACTTAGGCTTGTATGAGCGGAGACCCACCCACTTGTTTAATGCTCATTTCAGTTTTCTTGTAGAAGGACATCGTCAAGTGGAACTCCATTGTGAGTTTCAGTGTTATGCGACATTAATTTCCATAGCTAGCTATTCGATGTCAAAACTTTGGCATGTATGGGCGGAGCCACAACCTCTTGACCAATGCCTGTCCAAGTTTTTTAGTAGAAATACATCATCAAATAGTAACTCCATTCTGCATTTCAATGTTTTGTGACTTTTACTTCCATAGCTATTCGATATCAAAAATTTGAATTAAATGGGTTGAACCACACCCCCTTGTGCAATGCCCGTCTCAGTTTTCTAGTAGATGGACATTACCAAGTGGCAACTCCATACTGAGTTTAATTGTTATGCGGCATTTAGTTCCAAAGCTATTTGATACCTTAAGTTTAAATATGGGCGGTGCCATGCCCCCTTACCAATGCTCACTTCATTTTTCCAGTCAAAGGACAGAACTAAATAGTATCTCGTTCTTACCGAGTTTGATTGATGTGTGACTAATAGTTCGAAAGTTATACCAAAAATTTGGGCAGCTGAAAAAGTGCAACGCCCTTTGTCCAACGCCCATAAAATTAAATCCACTATTACTAGTGGAATGGCACATGTAAATCGAGGCCGAATTCCTAATTTCAATGCTGTGCGACTTATAATTTCAAAGATATTCGATATTGAAGATTTGGGTTGTATTGCAGGTGCCACGCCCTCTTGTACAAAACTAGCTGTATCAGTTGTAATTGGTTGACTTGGTTTTTATTTATTATTAATTCAACTATTGCCTATTTTTGCAAAAGATGGTGACATGGAAAAAGTACTAAATTTTGCAAGAAGTCAATCTACCAAACAAGTAAGGGGTCAATGTACGGCATTTGCAAACCTACCCAACTACCCTAATGCGTTTGCCAAAAATTTTCCGTAACAACCCCTTGCCTTATCGCCTTGTTGTAGCCACACCGCGTTCCATATTGTTGAAACCACATTTGAGGGATCCTCCACAGCTGGCCTCAAGAAATTTTCCAACAGAAAGCACGGTTCACTTTAAATTTGATTTGGACGCACGTTCGCGGTTGTAACTCATGTTGTATTTGTTTCTTTTTTATGATTCTTGCATATATTGACTCGAAATGAATGTACCGTGATTCCATATAAATTACTGTTTCGTACGAAGTCTGGTCGCTGCTCACTTTACGATGGAATTTCAACAACTTCGGAAGATTTTGCACATGCATCGCAATAATCCAACATGGTCCGGTTCGAAAACTGCAAACAATTGAAAATAGCAAAATTAACGGTATGTAGCGTTTTAAAACGGTACGATGAACGATTGACTATTGAAAGAGCAAAAAAAAAAAGAAAAGTGTAAAATTTGGAACTATAAACGAACCTACCAAAAACAAAATTTTAGTATCAATCGAAAATAATCCCGGACTTTCCGATGCTTGATCCCGGACTTTCCGAAGAGCACTCCGAAGAGAATACGGTTCAGGGCAGGTTATAAGTCGTACCATGTAATAAAACCCATAAAACCCCCTAATCGTTCCGAAAAGCAAAATATAGTTGCTAAGCAGAGAGCTCGTCGGCTATACAATTATTTGACGAAATATAAAAATTGTGTTATAGTAGAAGACGAACCTATGTACGTCAAACTTGATGTAAAGCAGTTACCTGGTCAAAAATTGTACATTGTAAAAACACGAGGGGACGTTGCAGGAAAATATAAGTACACTATGCTGGACAAATATGCTAAAAAAGTAATGGTTTGGCAGGCAATACAAAAAAGAATGCCTAGATAAACATCTAATGCCATTAGATGCCAAGACACCATAGTGCATACCTCTTTTTTCGGTCTGACTTGGCCTCCTGCCATTATTCCAAGGAAGTGATGCAATGGTATGAAGTAAATAAGGTAACGTTTGTACCAAAACAGCATAATCCACCGAATTGTCCCTAATTTCGACTCATCGAAAAAAAATGGGCAAATGTGAAGGTAAAACTTAAGAGAAGTGCTCGTCCAGCAAAAAATGACAAAGAAATGCTAATAAAGTGGAATCGGTTTGCTGCAAAAGTGACAAGAAAAGGTGTACAAAATTTAATAGGGCATATCAAAAGAAACCTGCGAAATTTTGTCTATAATAACAAAAATTAATTTTTTTTTAAATAAAAATGTTCAACTTTTAAAACGGTGTATTTGTTTTTTCCGTAGATATTTTCGTTTATAAGTTTCAAACAATTTAATGCGTCCATATTTTAAGTGAACCGTGCTTTAGTGCTGTATTGAGCAGCATTGAAAGTAACTGCAGTATCGACTTCATTCAAAAAGAAATATGGACCCATGATTCTTTCAGATAATATTTCACACCAAACTGTATTCTTAAGAGGTTGTAAATAGTAGTTGATGAATTATTCTATGATTCTATGATATTAGTTGAATTATTCTATGATTTTCCGTATCCCTTATTCTGCAGTTTTGTTTATTGACGATGATGAAAGGCATGTGAATGATCTCCCACTGTTCTGTGCTCAGCAAAATTCGACATCAAACGGTATAAAGCATAGTAATTTTGAAAGTCCCAAATGCAAAATTATGGTAAGGTTCGAAAGGAACCCATTTTTTTCAAGTCTTTTTTGTAAAAAATTTAAAAAAGTCTGCAAATTTTAAAGTTCAAGCAAAATCATCGTTTTACTAGCCTCCCTTCTAACAATTGAACTTCCAGGAGGCTATTGCGAAATTAATTTTCTTTTAAAAGATAAGCCAAGATTAAAAAAAAGGATTTCATATTATCAAGTGTCTATCCACATTTTAAAAATTTTTCAAACATGTACTTACTTTTGATAAATTTTTGAAAAGTGGAGTAAAATGAATGTTCAGAGGATACAAAAATTAATGTTCCTATTTACTGGTAAAAATTATAGTGTGCTTAAAGAGAGGTGCTATAGCTTGTACCAAAACAGTTGGCGAATGTACTACGCAGGTTGATCATAATATAAATACTGCTAATGAGTTTATAGAGCCATGGGTAAGACAAAATCAAGAATAAAAGGCATAAATTGACTGAAAATATTTTTTTTTCATATATTTTGCTCAAAAAATTAATTTAATAA
Organism: Pherbina coryleti; assembly: GCA_943735915.1. Classification (NCBI taxonomy): domain Eukaryota; kingdom Metazoa; phylum Arthropoda; class Insecta; order Diptera; family Sciomyzidae; genus Pherbina; species Pherbina coryleti. Next base: position 92,954,326 of record OX030952.1, read on the forward strand.
TCACATTTTTATACCCTCTCAGCGTAAGGGGTATATTAACATTGTCATTATGTTTATTACTTCCATAAGAGTGCAAGGCAGGCATAAAAAAGGTTATATATTCTTAATCAGTATCCCCACCTGAGTCAATTTAACAATGTCAGTCTGTCATTCTAACTATCCGCCGGTGTTGTAGTAGTTTTGAAGCTATTTGATTTATAAGCTTATTTTTAAAATAAATGATTTTTAGATCAGATAAAAATTGCGCTTACCTCGCAAACAAGGTGAAAATATCAAAATAGTTAAGTCTCCAAAATATCGAAAATAAATTTAAAAAAAATTTAAAAGGGGCACATTAGCTTTGATGTCAGATATTCAACAAATATGAAATTTGTTCAAATGCTTCAAATATGAAATTTGTCAAAATCGAATGAACAACGCCTACCACCCATACAAAATGACGTCATGAAAAAATCTTTAAGCATCCAAAAAATTTAAGGTATGACTTTAAATTGTGGCGTCCGTGGTGTAGTTGGTTAAAGTGCGTGGCCGCTATGTCAACGAACCCGCAGACCCAGGTTCGAACCCCAGCAGCGACAAAAAATTATTTGAATTAAAATAATTTTTCTGTACGGACGCCACCTCTCTGCAGCCAATGGCAAATCTCAGAGAGTAATCAAAATGCCATGTAAAGCTTCTTGAGAATAAGATCATTTCGTTCATCGCCGTTCGGAGTCGGCGTTAAGCCTGTAGGTCCATTTCTCGGTCAATTGTGCAAACTTAATAACACGCACAACACAATTGATCCTAAGAAGCTAGGTCAAAGTCCTTTCAAGGGCTGAAATGGCCAGTTATTTATTTTTTTTATTTTTATATATTCTTGAACAGTATCCTCACCTGAGTCAATTTATTTATAGCCTGCATAATTTATTTTTAAAATATATGATTTTTAGATCGGAAATAAGTCAAATTAGATAAAAACTGCGCTTACCTCTCAAACAAAGTAAAAATATCAAAAAAGTAAAATCTAAAAAAAATCGAAAATAAATAAAAAACAACTTTAAAAATAGGCACATAAGCTTTGATTCCAGATATGTGTCAAATATGTTGGAATCTGACAAAATCGAATAACCAACGCCTACCTCCCACACAAAGTGACGTCATAAAACCGGTAAAATCTTTAAGCATTCCATAAAAATTAATGGTATGACTTTGGTATGAAATTTTGCTCATAAGCTTTGATTTTTAAAAGTTCTCCGAGTTTGAAATTTAACAAAATCGGGTCAAAACTACGCCTTCCTACCAAACAAAGTGACATAATAAAACCTTTAAAATATTTAAATATTCCACAAATATGAAATTAATCCTTTAAAACTTTGTACATAAGCTTTAATTTTGAGTATTCACTCTGAGTTTAAAAATTGTCAAAATCAAATTAAAACTAGGCCTACATTCCATACAAAGTGACGTCATCAAAAAAGCAAAACAGCTGTTATATATTAGCAGAGTTGTCAGGACAAATTTTCGAAAGGAAGACAACTTACTTGTATTATTTAATTCTCGTGTAAAAAACACAAATCCACCAAAAGTTTTTCAATTATAACTTCAAGCAACGTTCTTAAATATTTAAAAAATGTTTTCAAGCTTTCAGCTGATAAATTTGTCGCTTTGCAACACTTAAGTTGAACCATCAACAACATAACATATACGACAATGTTGCATATCAGCTATTGTGCTGGTATTTGCTACTATTTGTTGTTGTATTTGTTGTCGTTGTTCTGCTTGATTTTGTTTTTGCTTTTGTTGTTGTTGTTATTGTGAATAGCGTAACGTAACATTCTGTCATATGTTTTAACTTGAACAGGAAAACAATTGCAGATGTTGGCCAAAGGATGTAAACAATTGATTTCGAATTTATCACGCACGAAACACTCATTCCTAACGAACAAACGCAGCGATGAATAGCAGGACGATAGAATGGACGAATGGGCAGAGATAGGCTAGCGGGTTCAGACGCATGAACTAACAACATACGTTTAAAGGCAACAACATATTGAAGTCACCGAACGAACGGACAGACGTATGGACGGACTAACACTTTCAATACGCTGGCAGCATGCACAGGAATGTATTTGCTGGCCACATTTATGGTGGCCGTATTGTTGTTGTTGTTGTTATTGCAATTTGTTGTATGGCCAACATAAAAAGAGATGATGGAAATATTCAACACCATTTCGTTTTATCACAAAAATATTTCATTATTAAACTTTAATTTGAACATTTGTTGCAAAATCCGGCATATTTGGAAAATTCAATTCAATCGAATCGAAGTTCGCGCATAAAACCCACAGAATTCCGCTTGCATTGTTTTTGTTTTTTTTATTGAAACTAAGGCTTGCAGCTCATGGTTGTAACGCATTCAAATGCTACATGCGTTTGAGCAAATTGCAGATTTTTCAAGGATTTATCATAACTGACTGTTGATAAAAGTACTACGTTGCGGATTTAAGACCACAAAAGTAAAAAAAAAAAACATTACATTTTGTCACATTGTAAAGTAAATGAATTCCCTGGACATACGTTGTTATTGCTATACTCTCTATATATCGACTCATAACCGCCAAAATATCTTAAGCGACATAATATCCGATTTATGTTTTTTGATGAAAATCGATAATTTGCGATGGTTTACATCGTCTGTCAAAATTTCATAGGTGTACGAAATTATATTATGAATTTAAACCAAAAGCAATTTTAGCTTAAGTACACACTACATGTTTGTTTACATTTTTCATGACAGCAAAGTGTCGCTTAAGATGAAATTCTCTAAAAGAAATTAATCAATATAAGAGATAAAATTATTAAAATAAAATTAATAGCAAAGAGGTAAGAGATAAAAGATAAAATTAATAGCAAAGATAATTAAAAAAAACCTTCTCCTGTAAAATTTTCTTTTTGGCGCTTAAGATATTTTGGCGGTTATGAGTCGATATATACGACTCTTTTTTTCTTACAAACTGATCTTGACCATCTTTGTGACTGGTGTGAAATCCATTGCATGAAGCTTAACTTGAAAAAGTGCAAACACATGACTTTTTCTCGTAGACAACCTTCTCGAAGTTATTACAAAATAAGTGACTATACACTTGAGTTCGGCTCTCCGCAAAATCGCCCAAAGAAAAATCGCCCAAACAAAATAATGAAAAATCACCCAATTTTTTTCCATACGAATTTGGGTAATTTTTCATATGAAAAAGCACCCAAGAAAATTGGGCGATTTTGCATTTTTGTTGGGTAAAATTTCGTTTTTTGCTTTTGGGCGAAATTTCACCCAAATATGTTGGGCGAAATTTCACTTTTCGTTTTTGGGTGATTTTTCGTTTTTTTTGGGTGATCTTTCGTTTTCAATATTAAATAAGAAACCTCAATCAGTTCTTAAAGATAACGGTATTTAAAGTAAAAGCAGCGGTTTTTCTTTTGTTTTTCTTTTGTATTTGCATCATTTGCTTGAGTTTGCTTGGTCAAGTCAAAGGAAATATTTAGTACACGCCCGCGCATCGCGACGCGGCGGATTACGCGTAGTGCGACGGATCGCACGCGCCACCCGTCGCCCCGCTCTGCTCCCCCCCACCACCTCCGCCGTCATTTTTTCTTTTTGAAATTTTTTGATAACCAAAGAAACTTGTTGTTTTGAAAAAGAATCAGTATTTTTCCCTTGTACGAAATGTTTTTATAGATTTTTAAGTATGAGATTATATAAAATTAAAATGAATTAAATTTTTAAATTTAACGCACTTCCTACACAACTAAGATTGATTAGTAACGTATAGTAGCTTACCCAGTACCTTTTATCGTTGCAATAATAGTTCTAATAATAGTTTTCGTTTTATTATTTCATGTTTTTATAACAGTGGTTAACAAATAACTATATTAATAAAAAATAAATAAATAGTATTTATCTCATCAAATGATTGAATTAAAATAGACTTAAAAAAAAAAATACTGGCCTTGAAAATGCTCATTTCGTACAAGGGAATTTCGTATCTCGTGTGGGAACACAATGTAAAATAATGGGCGATTTTTCATTTTTTTTGGGTGAATTTTCGCTTTTGTTTTTGGGTAATTTTTCTAAAAATTTTTGGGCTCTTTTTCGTTTTTTTGGGTAAAATTTCGTTTTTTCGTTTTGGGCGATTTTTCATAAATTTTTGGGTCATTTTTCATTTGGGTGTTTTTTCTTTTTTATTTTGGGCGATTTTTTTTTGGGCGATTTTGCGGAGAGCCCTTGAGTTCTTAGAAGTTTTCGACGATCTTGGAGTAACTATGGACCCAAAACTTCGCTTTCACATTCATATTAATAAAGCTATAAGCAGAGCAAACAGTACTTTCTGGTTTATTAAACGATGGTCAAAAGAGTTTAATGATCCTTTCATTACTAAAACATTATTCACTTCGCTTGTAAGGCCCATACTTGAGTATGCGTCAATTGTCTGATGTCCTAGATATAGGTGTTATGTTGACGATATAGAATCAGTTCAGAAACAATTTCTTTTGTTTTGTTTACGCAATATGTATTGTCATACAAACATTCACTTACCACTCTATGAATATCGATTAAAGCTTGTTAACCTGCCTTCTCTAAGAAATCGTAGAATCATGCTTAATGTTTGCTGGATTTATCAACTTATACATGGATTTGTTGACAGTCCATACTTACTGAGTAAAATTTACTTTAATCTTCTTCTTCGACCAAGAAGATCTTTTGAGCTACTTTTCATGAACTTTTGTAGAACTAACTACTTGCAAAATGAACCACTAAGAAGCGCTTGCGGAGACTTCAATTCCGTTTCAGATGTTATATCTTTTAATGAAACCCTATACTCAATTAAACTTAAAATAATAGATTACCTGCAGCACCGCCTCTGATTCTCAACATACTCTTGCAAGGATACGGAATTTTTACTGTTGGATGCACCGCCACTGATTCTCAACATACTCTTCCAAGGATACGGCATTTTTACTGTTGGATGGTAATCAGTCAACACATCTGAATGTCAATACATCTGAATGGACCTGAATTTGCCAGACTTATTCCTATATAGAATGAGAGAACGATCTGCATAGTATATATATTAATATAAGTGGCTTATAAGACCAAGTTAGTCTATGTGCCTGCGTTCGTTACCTTTGTCTTAGCTTACTAGGAACTCGGTGTGATAAATAAAAGATGAATCAAGACTTCATCGGCTTTAGAATCACAGAATGAATAATATTGTATATCGTCATATGAAATCAAAAAAGGCGTAAGTTACCAAAAATACAAAATTGAATTTTTGATTGATTATGAAGCACCGTATCGAAATACATGTTCATGCTAAATTTTACACTCCTACTACTAAAAACGACGTTTTTATATACAAAATTCAATAAGCTTTTCAGTGCAAGCGCAAAGCAAAGCCCAAGCATTTTTTGCTTCTCCTGCAAAATTTTTCAAATGTAACTTACGGCTTTTTTGATTTCATATGACGATATATACTATCAGTATGGCGTACCGGGCCTTGTTTGCCTTGATACCTACCACTTTTCTAGATCTCACACTCTGATACTTTGTGCCACATTTATCCCAAACGACCAAAATGCTTGAGAATAATATTAAAACAAGCTTAACAACATAAGCCTTAAGCTTAAAAAAAACTTGAGAAACCATTGAAAAAGACTATCGCTGCAATTGTAGAAAAATCAAAACGGAACCCTCATGATAATATTACTCAGGCAATATTTATATAAGCTTTTTCATGCAATTGTAGAATAAGCTTAACAAAATAATATTATATTAACATACATATAAGAAAGCTTACCATCCTCAATTGTTTTATAAGCTTTTTCTGGCAATTGTAGAATAAGCTTGAAAAATAATATTTTATTAACATATGTATATGAAGCTTACTATTCTCAATAGTTTTATAAGCTTTGTATGACAATTGTAGAATGAACTTAGAAATATAATGCTTTATCAACACTCAATAGATTTTGTACAGCTGTGTTCAGAGGTTTAAGAAGACTGGACTCCTCAGCATTGTAAATGAAATATAAAAATGCATACTATTTATTTATCAAGTTATGAGCAGCGACTGTATGGACTGTATGAATGATAAAAAATTTTAGTATTCTTACATACGATGAGAGAAATTTCATCTGAAGAATCCAGCGTTGTTAAACCTTTATCCACAGCTGAATAGGTTTTTTTTAATTCAATTTTAAGTGTTTATTTATTAATTTTTTGCAAGCTTGATTTAACATTGTAACATTGAACTCTATTATAATTTTCGTTTTTTGTAATTTTCACGCAATTGAACTCTGTTTTTGGCAAATTGGAAGAAAGTCCTCGTCTCTTTGATGAATTGATCTTCGCCTATTCCCAGTGATAGAGCCCCGTCTATATTCAAATATTCAAATTCAAGAATAGTTTTGATATGTAGCAGAATGTTTAAACTAAGGGTTCTTACTTCAAATAGCTATTGCTGTGCTAAGCTTCGCACATTCTTTTTCTCCTCAGTCCCCTTCCAACATAGTTTTAGCGCTACTTTATCTACAAATATTTTTCTCCAGCAAGTTTTTATAAAACTGGGTGACTGAGCAACTACAGATAGTTCGTTTTACTGCCAAAAAAGATAGAAAGTTTTAAATATTTCATATTAACAATACCAAGTATTGAAAATGGTACTAAATTTCGAAAAATGTGGTACTCATGACACTTACAAAAGCAGCAAAAAGTTCACTGTTTTCTTGCAAGAACTTCTCAAAAGTTAAGAAGTCTTCCATTTCTTTAAAGGGTTGTGCAGGCATTATTCAATTTCATTTTTTGACTCTTCCACAAAGTCGCTTTTTTTTTTGTTTGTTTAAAAGAAGCTCAACAACTTCTTTTGATTGTTTACTGAGACTATTTTTATACTTATACGGCATACTTACCAAAATTATTATTGATAAATTATTATTTGTTAAAAAATTCAAAACTTGCACTGCACGCAAAAGAAAAACAATATTAACAGGAATATTTAAATTTTGACAGAAAAAAGATGACTACTGATTCTATTTCATAAAATAACTGTTGCTTAATAATATTTGTTAAAGTATTGTTATATGTAAGTGTTTATTAAGTATAATTTAAAATCAGCTATATATATCAAGCATTTCTCAAATACGATTGAGATTTTATTGTGATTGATCTTTTTAACAAGCTTGTCACAAGTAATATTAAGAAAAGCTTGAAACCCACAGTTTATATTAAGCTTTTTTTCAAGTTCAATTGTCGTTCGCTTTCCAGATGGCCGGTTGGGATAGAGGTGTTATATGTATATTAATATGAGTGGCCAATGAGACCCAGTTTGTCTTAGTGCCTGCGTTCGCAACCATTTTCTTTTCCTACAAGGAAATTGGTGTGGTAAATACGACTCAATTCGTCGGATTACCAACTTGCTAAGCCAAGACTTTGTACGAAAAAAAAGGGTATCATATAGGATTCGTCATTCATCATTTATTATTCTGCTACAAACTAATTTATGTGAAAAACAAGTAATATATTGGTGGGCCAAATATAAGTTTTTTAAATGAAATAAAAGGAACAAAATTAATTTTTTTCCATGTATTATGGCTTTATTAGTAACAGCAAACATTCCCATTAATTATGGAACACAACGTCGTTCAAGTAGCTGCCTCGGCTGGTTCGCAGTAGCTCATTCTGTCCCTCCAATTTTCCAAGACCTTGTTAATGGTTTTGGACTCTAGCTCACGGATTGCTTGGATGATATTGGTCTTAATTGCTTGAATCGTTTCTGGATTGTTGGCATAACATCGGTCCTTCACGGTTCCCCACAAAAAAAAAAAAGTTCAAAGGGGTCGAATCGCAGCTCGAAGGCGGCCAATTAATATCGCCAAGACAGCTGATAACACGATTTGGGAATTTGGTGTGCAAAACATTGATTGCCACATGGGCTTTGTGTAATAGCGCGCCATCCTGCATGAACCAGAGGTCGTCAAAATTAAAAAAAGTCGGTTAATGTGACTCTGCAACGCCCATCTTTGACCGAAACGTTGTTAACAGCCTTATTTTCGAAGAAAAATGGTCCAATGATGGTTGACCACTCCACAATCCACACCAAACTGTCACTCTCTGCAGATGAATAACACATGGTCCAATAAGTCCCGAGACTAAGTAATAAAAAAAATTTTTTTGCAAATATTCTTCTTTATTTATCAACTTCTTCTTTATTCTTCTTTATTTAGAAAAGTTTGCAAAGAACAATTGGTTTTTGCTTTTTTTCAACAACTGATTTTTGCTTCATTACAACCCGGTCGTTAGATAATGAAAACGTATCGAAGCTTATGTCGAGAGCTGGCGTGGAATAAATAATAAGCCCAGTATCCAGAAATTTAGTATTCCTGAAATTATAACAAGTAAGTTATAAGTTATTTTTATTTCATCCTCTTACATTTTCCTAATTTGCTTTTCTTTTTTAAGATGTCTTTTCATTCAAAATTTAAAGCATTTTCTCCCGTTGTACTGAACTTGCACGACTGGAATAGGACATCGTCAAAGATTTATTTAATTTCCCGGTCCTATCGCGGAAGAGTCGTCTACGATTGAAAATGCTAGCTGGATGGGTGTCGGCACCACTATATTTAAAGCTTATGTGTTGTTTCTATGTTTGTATTTTGTTTTTGATTTGTTGTTGCGTTTTGTGTTGCTAAATAAACTTTTGCTCTCAACGCTCCCAGAGCGCTCTCTGCCCATATCTGACCATGAGTGTTGTTCACTAGCAAATCAGTCTCACGAACTTTTTGCACAAACTTGCGTACAGCAGGCGCGGTCATGATATAATAATTACAAGGTAGCATTGACATTTGCTTGGGAAACCATCTCCTGTCAAAAATATACTCAAAAAAAGAGCGCTCACAATCGGCCATTTAAAACACAAGCAATGTTGAAAACGTTGAAGTGAAAAGAAACAACAACTTCAGCAGATGCATTTTCCCAACAGCTGTTTTTGACAGGAGATGTTTTCTTGTAGAAGAGAAAATAAGCAGTTGTCAATGCTACCTTGTATTATTATACAATAGGCGCGTTGGGTGCTTCATTTCGGCCAAACTATGGTTGAATAAAAAAGGTTGTCTCGGGGCTGATCGTACTCTCTTCTCAGTACCCACAATTGTCAAAATCAATGAAAAGCAACAAAAACAACTTCATCGGCTTTACATGTTATCAATTTTTGCTTTCAGACTTTGTATTTTGTATGTCAACTTCGATTTCACATTTATGGGAACTCGCTCTCAGCCATGCAACAACCTTACTAATTCAACCATGGGCCAAACCTTCTTTTCAAATAATGCAATAATGCACATAATGCTACACAGCACTCATTTTGGAAATAAGTTTCCAATATTTCGCAACGTTGTTCAAGCGTAAAGCGACTCAATTCTTTCCGCGGAGGTATGATACTGAATTAATGTCAAAATTTCGAGCTGGAAACAGCCGTCAGAGTCAAAATAACCTATGAAAAGAAACCACTAAATGGCCCACCCTGTATTAATAATAAGATAAATTGAATTTTATTCACAAGTTAATGTCGAGTTATTTTCATTTTCATTGTAAACCACCATAACTGTAGGTCTGATTTTGTTCTTTTGATTAAAAACATTTTTTGTTTTTTACAAAAAAATTAATGAAATATAAATTAAGTTTAAATTAATTTTCAATAATGAGCATGATTTTATTTACCTCGAATATTGATTTGCTAAATATTTTAATTATTCAACATGCATACATTCACACACACATACATACACACAAGTTTAATCATTTAAATTGAATTTGCGTTTGCAGCAAATGCAGCCAGAGCGTAGCATTTAAAATAAAATTAAATTTGAAAAAAACAGACAAAATAACAACAAAATGTTTTTAATTAAATTTGCAAAAATGTTGCATTAAACGGATTAAGGCAGAGCAATTCGTTTACTTCGAAATGTCAGCACGGTTGCATGTCCTTGCGAAGTGAAATCTACACTGGCAAAAACAAAAATAAAATAATATTAGCTTAAAGCGACAGTCCTGCGGCTTTGTTGTATTAAATATTTTAAATGTTTTATTTTTCTAAAAAATATTTTGCATTAGGTGGGAAAAGCTCTTCTAAGTGGGTTGTGATGTTTTGTTTTTGATTTTTCTTTTGCCATTTTAGTGCTTTTGTTGCTCTTAAGCCACCCCCTGCGTATGTCCTTGAATACTAAAGTAAGACTCATTGTTTATGTTGTTGTTTTTCTGTCTGCTTTTGGTTTGGCTGGCTATTTTACAACATAATTTATCGCAGACATAAATTTAAATTATATAATTAAGTGAAGTCATAAATTAAAAATAACAAAATAAAAAAAAAAATAAAAAAACGCAGTAACAGTGCAGCCAAATACGAATTTGCGATTATTAGTCAATAATTTATAATATTTTTAAACAGTTTTTATATTGTTTGAAAAAATTGGAAATAATTATTTTATAACCATTGGTGAAAGCATAAACATTGTTCACAACAACACTTGGTGGAAAAAAAAGAAAAAACTTCGACATACAACAAAATTGTTAAGTATTTGATGATTTTTTTATTGAATTTTTTCCTGATTTACGAGTGTTGTTAATGGCCCATCTGTTAGCGTGAAAACAGTTGAGAACATATTGTTTGGTTGGCTTTAAAAGCCTGATTTTAAAATGTAAGGTTTTATTAACCATGAATATAATTAAGTGCATAAAAAGTTGTAATACAGTGTTGAAAAATGTTTGCCCTGAATTGAGGTATTGGTGGTTTGGTTGTTGTGGTCTCTTTTGTAGCATGTATTTTTAAAATATTATACCCACTATATGGAAGGAAATGTTATATTGAGAACTTTTATTTAAGAAGTTTGGCAGTTCTTTAAAAAATATTACTTTACATTGCAATGGCAAGTCATAATTTTGAGTTATGGGCTTTAATACATTTTGGAAAAAATCCGCTTTTGGCTGCAAACATGAACAATTCGATATGAGTCCAGAATAAAAACGTGCTTCCTACTCTTCGTCAGATCATTAACTCGTTTAAGTTAAACATACATACTTGTCGTCAGTACTTGTTCATATTTTAGAAAAACTTTTATGACATTGTCAACCTATACAAAATATCTATTTTAGAATCTCGCCCGATAACATTTCCACTACAATTATTATTCTACAAAACAACTCGTACTGATTCGGGACTTGTACAAGGTTGCTATTTAAATTTCTGGCCTAATAATAAAAACAGTTTAAGTAAAAAAAAATTTTAATGTACCACGTTTTTAAAACGAACTATAAAATAATTTCTGCTAGAGTAAGGAGAGTTATTAACAATTCTAGTACGTTAGTGAACGAATAATTTCCTAACGCAGGTCCCTTGACTGTTAGTATAGAAGCCCTTGTATGGATGGCAGATTTAAGTTTGCAGACATCTATTGCGTTCAGTGCAGTAAGTTCTACTTGGGTTTCAGAATTCTTATATTTTAATGGTATCGAAGTATCAAGGCTGACGAATTATCAAAGGCTTGATGAATTATTCAGAAATTATTAGTAAGCAATTAAAAATTTTAATATGTTAGTGGACAAATGCTTTCTTAACCAAGGTTTTCTTAACTCCTTAAGATCCCTTAAGCATGTGCCCTACGTTTTTATGAAAACTAAAAGCCCCACTCTAGTAACAATTATTTTAAACTTTTTAGTTCGTTTTAAAAACGTGGTACATTAAAAATTTTTTTTGCTTAAATTATTATTTTTTGGTTTTTAGTCTTGTGCAAAATTTTACAATAAGTTTTATAAACAACAAATTTTGATGTTTTTTTGTTTTCATCAGTATAAAATTTGTTTTAAAACCAGGAATTGTTCCATAAATGTTAAAAAACAAAACTGAAGAAATTCATTGACATTGTCGAGACTCGAACTCTCAATCTCACGATTATAAAGCAATCGCCGTGCGTTCTGAGCTATAAAACTAGGCCTGTGCGAGTAGCTTCGAGTACGAGTCGAGTCGAGTAGTGCAACTCGACTCGATCTTCGATTCAATTAACTCGGTGTTTCGATTAACTCGAAATTACGAGTTACTCGAGAAATTATCGAGTAACTCGAGATGTTTTCGAGTAGCTGGAGGTATTTTCGAGTAACTCGAGATATTTTCGAGTTATTCGTACAGTTTCGAGCATTTTTTTACTCAGTGGTTGTTTTTTTTTTTTATTCTATGTTCTCAGCTTAACTCAAACAGGGTTACCCCTTTTCTAATAATACATAAATATTAGTTTGTAATGATAGGTTGGGTCAAAGAAACTATTTTTCCCTAAAATTCTATTTAGTCAAGAAGTCAAAAGAATAAGAGAGAGAGAGAGAGAGAGAGAGAGAAATACAACTACATTTGTGCATATGAATTTTCTCATAATTTTTTATTGCTGAACTGACCATTGAAATGAAGTTAAAAGCTACAAACTAAAGATTTTTATGTAAAAATTAAATGCATGATACCGGTTGTGTTATAAGAGATGATTATTTTTCATTCACAAATCACCAGCTGGAGAAAAAAGCATTTCACTTTCGACTGATGTACACAGAATCGATAGATATCGTAATGTCATGAATGAAAGGTATGCCAATTTTGATTTTTCATTCTGTCACCGCAATATCGGTTATTCATGAGGATCAACCCGGGCCTAATTACTGTAAAGTACCAATTCCTGGCCAATGACAGAAATCCTAAATATATTTGTAAGATAAAGAACAGTGCTTTAAATGAAGCATGGCAACTCTGTTCAGAAAGATTTGAGCGGATGTAACGTTATTCAATTCAATGAGTCGTTTTATAGTTAACTTCGCATCATACAGTGTGTCAAACATGCAGATAAAAAAAAAAAAAATAAATAACTGGCCATTTCAGCCCTTGAAAGGACTTTGACCTAGCTTCTTATGATCAATTGTGTTGTGCGTGTTATTAAATTTGTACACAATTGACCGAGAACCGGACCTACATGCTTAACGCCGACTCCGAACGGCGATGAACGGAATGTTCTCGTTCTCAAGAAGCTTTACATGGCAATTTGGTTACTCTCTGAGGTTTGCCATTGTCTGCAGAGAGGTGGCGGCCGTACAGAAAAATTATTTTAATTCAAATAATTTTCTGTCGCTGCTGGGGTTCGAACCTGGGTCTCCAAAGTTCTTTGACATAGCGGCCACGCACTTTAACCAACTACGCCACGGACGCCACTAAAACATGCAGATACGAGAAGATAAATTAAATACGTGTATAAAAAATAGAGCTTTTTTAAGGAAAAGTTAATTATACTACGACGATTTCAACGTTAATACAATATAGAAAACTTGATATTGCTTCGAAACACTATGAAAGCTCATATATGTAAAATATATATATATATAAACCGAGAGTGTATGAACCGAGAATGCTGTTTAAATTTTTTTATTTTTTATTTTTTACATTGATTTAAATTTTATTTATTTTATTAGATCTACTAGAACGTACACACAATAAATATATGCGATGATTTTTAAAACCATTCCACTGTGATCAGCTATGAGTCAAAACTCATTAGTATTCTAAACATTCAAACCCAATAGGAAATGGAACATATTCCCAAAATATTGAAATCCATGCATTGGAACTCAAATAATATAAAATTATAACGCAAGCTACCATAACATAACAAAACATTTCTTTATTGTTAGTATATTTGGTTTGATCCCCAAACCCGTGGCTGTGTTATTACCTCATTTTCTTTACATTTGGACAAAACAAGGCCTTTAACTAAAACATCGCTTCAGTATATCACAACAAGGGTATTCAGTAAAATTTGTTAAGTTGCTAAATTGTTAAAGTTAGCAGCTGTTGGCGTGAACGCACATGCTAAGAAATTTTACAATCAAATGCTAAACTGATATGCCAGCAGCATTAACATGCCAGATATCAGCATTTGGTTAATAAATAAGTGATTAAAAAGCTTAATTTAATAAAAGTTTTACTTTCTTACCTCCTTACTTTCTTAACCGAAAAAGATTTATTTTGCAAAAATTGTTTGCTAATGTTACTTTGACAACTTTCAATGCAGCAAAATATATGTGGTTTAAAATACTCGTGTTACACAGAAACTAAAAATTAATACTTTTGATAAATTTGATGAAATGTTTTATATCTCTATCAATTCTTACAAAATTTTTATTTTTTTATTAATAAAGTGCAGTTTTAGAGCTTGAAGCTGTAAAACAATAATAATTTATTAGAAGTCATTTCCAAAACGATTCGTCACTTCACTCAATAAGCTTGACGTATCTGACTTAAGAAATAATATCTACTAAGCAAAAATACGGTGCTGAGCTTGTTTACTTGCTAACAAGCAGCTAAGTCTTTTCCCATACAAAATTTTGACAAGACTTAACCAATTTGTTAAGTGCAGCAAATTAACAGGACCTAACAAATGTAGTGAATACCCTTAACATAATGCTGGTTCAGATATATGTTGAAAAATCCATGCTGTTTTATTTTCTACTGGGTGTTTCCACTGATGAGGGAAAGCATTCACATACATTCATATTTCTGATCACACCACATACATATGTTTCCATGTCGCTTGAGATCAGTGTTGTGACTGTAACGCTAAGAAATAAAATATGTTAGGCAATATTATTTCTTTGTCCCTTAACCAGCAATATAACTTATTACTCAGCAGAAGTAATAACTTCCAGTAATGTTGTTACTTTTTGGCTAATTATTTAATTACGATTATATACAAGATAAACTTAACTGGTTTTTTTCAACATTTTTTTCTGTATGTTAAAATTTAATTCAAAAGATAATAGTTATCTGTTACTAATTACCTTAAATTTCAAAATAATATAACATAATTACAGTTAGGAGTCGGTAAAATGTTATAAGTGATTTTATATATTAATTTAAAAAAAAAATATGTCACAACACTGATTGAGATCAACAGCATTAACGGGAACTGAAAAAAAAATCAAAATACTCGAAAACATTGAGTAACTCGAAAACCTCCGAGTTACTCGAGTACCATCGAGTTACTCGAATAATCGAGTTATTCGAGACGAGTTTCGATTCGAGTTACTCGACTCGAATCGTGCCGAGTTACTCGAAGATCGAAGTCGACTTAATATAACGTCAAAATAAATCATTTATTTCATAAAAAAATGTCTGCTATAATGTTCACCAGGAATTTTAAAAATGACGTCGGAGTACTGTAGATCAGTCAGTTGCTCTTGAGTAAAAAACTGAAGACATGGTGGATCAGTGATCTGAAATTTGGTCTAATCGATAATTTCAATGTTTGTGGTGCTGCCATGTTGGATAAAGGGCTGGTGGCTGGGTCCACGAAATTGCCGAATACGACCTGTTAGGTTTGAACAGGCTTCAAATCGAAGACGAAGAATTGATGTATGTTGCTATTGTTGTTGTAACAATGATGCAGGCAAAGCGAAGACGTTTGTTGTTGTTGTTGACTGCATAGCGAAAACGAAGAGTAGGTGGTGGTGATGCCCTTTTTTGTTGTTGGTACAAAGTGTTTAAATATTTTTTGTTCATGAACGGAAGCGACGATGATGAGCTGGGGGGTAGTGGTGTCATTTAAATCCGACAACAACTACTGTTGGGCAGAGTTTGTAACAGAGCATGATTTTATTAGTTAAACTTACTCTCAACGAAAAATAATCGTCAACTTTAAAAAACAATTAGAGATTTTATTACAATTCTAGTATATGTATATCAAATTTCGCATATAAAAGGTTTTTGCAATCTTCAACATTCGATATAATTGACTTTTATTAATTGTCTTATGAGAACAGCTGTGATTGAAAAAGCCAAGTTATTTATTTAATAAAAAGTCGAGTATGAGTGACGAACATTTCGAAAGTGTTATTTTTGGGATAAAATCGTTTGGAACTGCTCCAAAAATGAATTTTATGGATATCATTTGTTTCCATGGTCTAAATGATTTTTTGTGAGCTTTAGTTATTTGCCCTTTTCAGATTTTGTTAACATAGTAGCAACTGAGATCAGGTGGGTGGTAATTTTAATAAACAAGATTCGCGAAAAAATAAAATCAGAAAAAAATTGCAAAAAAACAAAAAACACATTTATGAAAAATCTTTGGGATCGGACAAGAAACACAGAAGATATACAGAAAACAAGAAAAAAGCACCATAGGGACCATTTCAAAAAAAAAATTTTTTTTATGAAAATGTCTTTTAAATATCTAATGATTTAGGTGGGGTCAAATATGGGTTAGTTTTGGTGATACGGTCTTATATAGGTCCTTTTCTCAGTCAATTGTGTACAAACTTAATAACACGCACAACACAATTGATCATAAGAAGCTAGGTCAAAGTCCTTTCAAGGGCTGAAATGGCCAGTTATTTATTTTATTTTTTTTTTTAATTAAAAATTCTAAATTTCTTTAGTGTATTTCTCAGTGTTCGGACTTTACTGCAATTGCAGTAGATCTACTGCGCTTTTGAGTAAAATTGAATGTTTTACTGTGTCACTGCGTTTTTTTCAAATTTACTGCGATTTATATTCAACAAACATTTTTAGGGTTATTTTTGTATTTGTCTAACAAACGACAGGAAACACAGGCAATTTCTTATGTAACGTTGCATTACGTGAAGTATAACTAAACCTTTAATACTATTTCATAAATAACTAGAACGATGGCAGCATAAGTGTTAAATTAATGGTCATATTAATTTTGAATTCGTAAAAAATATGTTTCTGCAACATGCAAATCTATATATATAAAAATAAGTTGCATTGTGTATGAAATTGATGTTCTCTGTAATGCGTGAACCGATTCCCATGAAAGGTGACGTCAATACAAAGGTTTTTTTGTATAAACGGTCTTTGTGTGTGTATTGGTTCATGAATTATAGGCATTTTAGTGAACTTATCAACAATACAGCTGTGAAAAAATACAGGTGCGCACATATGATGTATATGAGGAAATATTTGCAAGGGTAATTAGAAATAAATGAAATATTGGAATAATTTGGCAAGTCTCACTTTAGTTTGCATTTGCGCGAAAAATATAGACATAGTCAACATTTTCCAGACCCCCTTTACCGCCTACAAATCAATAAAAATGCTATATTTAAGACGGGTTTGGTCGTATTAGACTAAAATTTGGTAAACAAGTTCGTATGGTTACTGTCGGCAACTATACTAAAACGGGGCGTGGTCTAACTACACATACGCCCTCTTTTTTGAAATCATTATTATTCCTGAGTTGTACATGTTTTGATAGTGAAACTTGATATGTAGATGCTATGGGCCCAACAGGCCATTACTATATATTTGAGCGAACATTAGACAAGGGGGAATTTGGCCACATAGGCGAAATTTATGATATCGAATTGCTTTGGAACTAAATGTCGTATAACATGAAGGTCTTTGTACTGAAAAACTGGCACGCGCATTCGAAAACGGGGCGAGGATCCAACCATATAAGCCAAATTTATAATACAGACCAGCTATAGAAGTAAAAGTCACAGAACATTGAAACTCAGAATGTAGATACCATTTGATGATGTCCTTCTACTAGAAAAGGTGAAATGCAGTGGACAAGGGGGTGTGTCTCAACGCATACAAGCCAAATTTTTGACACAGAAAAGCTATGGAAGTAAGAGACAAAGAACATAGAAGTAAGAATGAAGTTACTACTTGGTAATATCCTGCTACTGGGAAATGAAAAATGCAAAACATTTACAATAGAGAACGCTGCTATAGACTCCAAAACTACTGAGCCGATTTAGCTCAAATTTGTGCAGTAACTTATTTATGAATGACCCCATCTATATATATAAAAAAGGAGCTTATGTTTGTAACTATGCAATAGACTCCTAAGCTACTCTTCCCATTAGCATGAAAATTTGTGTACAGAAGTTTTTTGGTACGGTGCGTGTTTGTGGGCTATCAATTTTGATCCACCTTGAACACCAGAGAGCGTTGTAGTACAAATTTTTTACAAAACTGCTTAAAACTCAATGAAAGTGGTATAAAGTGGTTTTCATGTACGTTAAGTGTTTTTCTGCTATCTTTTTTTACCTATCTTGAACACCAGAGGACGATGTAGTACAAATTTTTTGCAAAACCACCTAAAACTCCCAAACCGCTCATGCGATCAGAATGAAAATTGGTATATAGTAGTTTTCAGGTACGATGAGTTTTTAAGCACTATCTTCTTTGAACCACCTTGGACACCACATGGTGCTGTAGTACAAATATTTTACAAAATCGCATATTTTTAGTTGTTTTCTTAGGTTACCTGTGCAAATATTTAC
Source organism: Pherbina coryleti (assembly GCA_943735915.1). Classification (NCBI taxonomy): domain Eukaryota; kingdom Metazoa; phylum Arthropoda; class Insecta; order Diptera; family Sciomyzidae; genus Pherbina; species Pherbina coryleti. Next base: position 92,972,690 of record OX030952.1, read on the forward strand.
AATACAAAAAATATTTCTTAAAGTTAGTAAAATTAAAAAAATTTCCGTTATTTTGACATCAAAAACATGAACATATCTTGAAAACTATGAAAAATTTTACTACAACGATATATTTAATGCAACATCCCTCGTTGCTCAAAAATGAGAAAAACACAATCAGAAATTTAATTTTGTGACTTTTGATTCAAATATCTCCGCTGCTTTTTTATACATTCTGTTAAATTTTTTTTGTTTTAAAGCTTCATCAAAGTACTATAAAAACCTAATTGCAAAAATACCGTTAGTTGAGCATATATATTTTAAATATTTTTTTCAAAAAAGGTCTGAAATTTTAGAGTTTTCCTCAAAAAAAGGCTCAAAATTTGTTTTTGTTAAAAAAATAATTTAAATTCAAATTCGCAAATTTTTAACTCTATTTAAAAATTATAACGTTTATAAGCAAAATTTATTTCAATTTTACGCAAAAATTAAAAACCATTTTTGTGATTCAAATAACAAGGCCTACCCCTTGATTTTTTTGAAGAAATTTTTTTTTCCAATATTGTGTTTTTATAATTTTAAAAAAATATACAAGCTAAAAAATTATTTAATTAAAAAATTATCTTAGTATCTCTTACCAATCAAAAGTTATAGCCAATAATCTTTATATACAAAAAGCAAAACGCTGTCTATGTGATGGCTGGAAACTTCAAAATTACTGAGCCGATTGAGTTTAAATTTTGGCAGTACATTTTTTCAAGTACGAGATGGTTTAAATTTCTGTCACACCCCCTTTTCACGCCCAAAAATCAATAAAAATTCTATATATCAGATGATTTTGGTGGTATTATACCAAAATTTGGTAATTAATTTTGTTATATATAGGTGCCACACCCCCTTTTATCGCCCACAAATCTATAAAATAAAAATGCTATATTTTCGATGGCTTTGGCCTTATAAGCGTCCGGTCAAGAAGCTAGGTTAAAGTCCTTTCAAGGGCTGAAATGGCCAGTTATTTATTTATTTTTATTTGGCCTTATAAGGCTGCAATTTGGCAATTTATTTTGTTTGCTAACTGTCGGCAACTGTACTAAAACTGGATAATGTCCATCTACTAGAAAATTGGTATGGGCATAATATAAGGGTGTGTGGCTCCGCCCATACAATTAAAATTTGTATTATCGAATAGCTTTGAAGTAGCAGCATTTACATACAAATTAAAAATGGAGTTACTATTTGGTGATCTCCTGCTACTGGGAAACTGTAACAGGCAGTGGAAAATGACAGTGGTGCTAAACTATGGGACTTAGAAAAGTTTCGAATATAATTATTATATTGCGATATAATTGCTGAGTGCAGCAACGCGCGCCTGAAAAAGCTAGTATATAGTATATAAATAAAAAAAAAAAAAAAAAATAAATAAATAACTGGCCATTTCAGCCATTGAAAGGACTTTGACCTAGCTTCTTATGATCAATTGTGTTGTGCGTGTTATTAAGTTTGTACACAATTGACCGAGAACCGGACCTATATGCTTAACGCCGACTCCGAACGGCGATGAACGGAATGTTCTCGTCTCAAGAAGCTTTGCATGGCATTTTGATTACTCTCTGAGGTTTGCCATTGTCTGCAGAGAGGTGGCGTATAGTAAATAGTATATAGTTATGTATATAGTATATAGTTATGTTTATATTTGTATTTAGGTATTTTTTATTAGTATAAAATTTACGTACATGATTGTAAATAAAAAAAACTACTGCGAAAAAATTCGTTTTACTGCGTTTTTTTCTTTAATTTACTGCGATTTACTAATTTTTAAGTCCGAACCCTGGTACTTCTATAGGTTTTAAAGAAGCACATTTTGGAAGAGCGAGACTATTTCATACGAGCGCAAGTGCTCACTATGGAGGTGAAACGTACCTCGCCTTTTTGATGTTCAATTATTAGTTGAGGAGGCTGATATTGTGAGAGTGAATCCTCGTTAGTATGCTTCGTATAGATTTTAATGAAGCATATTCTCGAAGTTCAGTATGCAAACAGAGAGCGAGGTTGCCACACGAGATTGAACCTCCAAAGTGTTCCAAATAAGCTTCGAAGAAGCTTCGCACAAGTGTTTACGATGAAAGGGAACTGTTCCTCGATATATGTTTCTGGAAATTGAATTGATAGTTGGGTGAATGTTTAGAAAACCAATTGCCTCAGCGTTAATACAACCCTACCCTAAATGAGATGATTGCAGTTACCACCGCATTCTGACAGGATTGCCCTCGAACCTGGGGGCGAGGTTGTTTATTACGCTTAAATTGCCAGTTTAGCAAATGTGCCAATTTAGACTAAATGATGATAATGGCTTGTGCGGTGAATATTAATTCTCTTCATGGTACCAAAAAACATGCACAATATAATAAGAGACACACACACACACACAGACACATACCGACTGTCTGACAGACCGCTGAATGTTGTAAAATAAAATTTCTGCCAACAAATTTTGAGGTTTTTTTTTTATTATGCAAATAAATGTAATACGCTGCGGCAGATGCATTAATAATGTATGAATGAATGAATGAATGTCTGTTGATGTACATAATTTGCAGCTTGTATTTATTTAAATTTTTTAGTTTGTGTTTCTGTGTGTGTGTGTTCGTGTCTCTATGTTTGTGGGGCACATTACAGTGAATTCGCTTAAGTCAACCACATAATGGAGCAACATTGCCACATATGAACTAATTATTATTAATATTTAGCAACATTAGCTAAATTTTAAACAAATATCAATCTTTATTATGAGTTGTTGTTTCAGCTGAAAATATTTATAATACTAATAATAATATTCATAATAGTTATCAAATTACAAAAGTGCAAAAATTAAAAACGAACTAATTAAAATTCAATATTACAATCGAGTGGCCACATTGAGTGTTTAACATAACATTAGCGAAAATCAGCCCCCATGCATTTATTTGTATTTTCAAAATGTTGCCAACTTTAAAATGAATTGTGTGGAAAAACCAAGGGCTAATCATCATAAACAATCATGTTCTAGTTGTTGTTATTGTTTTCAATAGTTTTGCAGTGTTAAGCATATGCTTTGCAGCTACATATAAACATGCAATATATACCTAGTATATGTTTGTATGTATGTATGTAATAGGTATGTGAAACGCGACATGTTGCGTGGCTTGGACACCGCAGACTGAAATTTCATAATTGATTATTAAGCAGTTTACCCCGCGCGCCACACAGGTCAGGTGTCAGTAAAACGATGGTCACTTGCATTTTGTTACATTGGCATGACATAAGTTGCTGATCCTTCGGTATTATTTTGGGATTGTGGAATTGTTGTGGGACTTGTGGGTAAGGCGTCATTTGCAGAAATTGTCTAAATTACGCGCGCACCAAGCGCACTAAGCGTTTGCATTTTGTTGTCATTGCAAGAATTACGTTTCCGAATTCCAAATTAATCCAAATTCCATGGGGTGTTAAGGTTTTATCAAATTTGCCATAATTTTGAAAAAGTAAATCTATTTAATTTCGATTCGATTCGCTAAAGTATTATTTTAAAATGCATAGCACGTATTTTCTTAACTACGCTTATCTCTAGAGCCAATAAAACAATTCCATTAATTCTCTAAGTATTTGATAGAAAATATTTTTACTCGAGCTATATACAGTGGCGGTCAAAATAATAGTAGTGATATTATTTAATGAGTATGAACCGTCGTATTTTGTTTATTTGATTTATTTTTTATGTATTCTCTGTTAGATCCTGTTACATAGAGACAGCGTGTGCAAATTGGTTCCATTATGTTCATATGTTTGTTGTTGTTTTTATAATTTTACATTTTTGAAATGTATTCATTATTTAGTCAATAAAAAAAAAAAAATAGTAGTGTTTGCAGAGATCACATGAAAAAATTCAGGTTAAATAAATTATTAGCAATAAAAGTTTGCAAACAAGTTCGTATTGCATTTTTCTTTTTATTTCGTTAAGTCTTTCATAAAATTTACTTTTATTTTGTTCAGCAATGAAAGGAGGTAGCACTGTAAGGCTTATCAGAGTGATCTTATTACAAAATTAATTTCGGAAGGAAAAACGTATACAGAAGTTCAAAATCTCAATGGTTGCTCTCCGATGATGATATGACGCGTTGAAAGCAAAAGAGGAACATATTTTTAGTGCAAGCAAAAGAGGATTGTAAAATAAATTCAAGCAAAAATGTAACAGTAGAGTGTCCCTTATTTTGCGATTTTTGGAAATGTCAAGGGGCTGAAAGGTTTTTTTATGCGTTGTTATATTCTAAGAACGAAACTAAAAAAATTTTTTTTTTACGACAACGTTTACCCGTGCCAATCGGGCCCGAAAGTTTCGAAAAAATGCCCATATTAGACCATATTTGCACAAATTAAAAAAAAAATCTTTTCTCTGCTTTTTATAAATGTTTTACATTTTTTGGAACACATACATAAGAAATATGATATCTACAAAGTTTTTTTATGGTGGGCGTGGTTACCGCCTCTGCTGCGTCGAAATTTCTCCCGCAGCCTTTTCCCACTTTTTCATGAAATTAGTGCAATTTAGGTATTAATATCAACAATAAATAAATACATTTTTATTATGCTAAAAGTATGATTACATTTCATTAAATTCACATAATGTACTTACAAAAATTAACAATAAATTAAAAAACTAGTATTTTAACCTGTGGCGGGCGCGCAACAAGCTAATACCTACAAGCAGTCTTATTGCGGTTTTTCAACCGAAATCATAGTTTTTTTTATAAATAAAAAATATTAAAAACCAAAAATATATGCCCCCTGAAGGGTTAAGTTTTAATAAGAAATACAAATTAATTATAAGTTTTTCTTAAGAGCATGTATTTTTTTTTTTTTTTTTTTTTTGACAGTTCGAGTATATTTTTGAGTATTTTGGGCCACAAAAGTAGGTTTTGTAGCTGCGCTTCTGATTTTGTAAGCTCGAGAAATTCTTGAGCAAGTTGTACCCCACGCTCCGCAACATCATTTACAATACAAAGATCTTTAAAACAAGTTTTTACTCTCTGGTATTCTTCATCTTTTTCCCATTCGTCAGAATCATATTTTAAAAAATTGCACGTCAAACTAAGCCTACGAAATAGATTTGTTGTTCGACAAGATGCAAAACAATCTAAATCTTTTTTGTCCATTCATTTAAAGAATTTGGGTTTGCGATTGGATGATTACATGGAAACTTCTGAGCTTGCAATGCTGTCACCATACTGCGTTTTCTCTCAATAGAAACTGCATCATCGAAAAAAGCGAGTGCTACAAGTTCTTCGCCAAGGTACCAAAGATGCCGACCAAATTTTTGACTTGCAGCAATGGATATTTTTTGTTAATTGTCTTGTATGCGACCAAATCTTTTAAAAAAGACAGATCCTGATTTGGAGCTTTTATGCTATTAGTAGCTTCAAACCAGACTTTGATGTATAGTAGAACTACAAAAATACAGACTTGACGGATTCCGATAATAATGAATAGCATAAAAGCTCCAAATAAGAATCTGTCTTTTTTAATTAATTTGTATTTCTTATTATAATTTAACCCTCCAGGGGGCATACATTATTGGTTTTTGATATCTTTTATTTATAAAAAAAAACTATGATTTCGGTTGAAAAGCCGCAATAAGACTGCTTGTAGGTATTAGCTTGTTGCGCGCCCGCCGCAGGTTAAAATACTAATTTTTTAATTTATTGTTAATTTTTGTAAGTACATAATGTGAATTTAATGAAATGTTATCATACTTTTAGCATAATAAAAATGTATTTATTTATTGTTGATATTAATACCTAAATTGCACTAATTTCATGAAAAAGTGGGAAAAGGCTGCGGGAGAAATTTCGACGCAGCAGGGGCGGTAACCACGCCCACCATAAAAAAACTTTGTAGATATCATATTTCTTATGTATATGTTCCAAAAAATGTAAAACATTTATAAAAAGCAGAGAAAAGATTTTTTTTTTAATTTGTGCAAATATGGTCTAATATGGGCATTTTTTCGAAACTTTCGGGCCCGATTGGCACGGGTAAACGTTGTCGTAAAAAAAAATTTTTTTTAGTTTCGTTCTTAGAATATAAAAATGCATAAAAAAACCTTTCAGCCCCTTGACATTTCCAAAAATCGCAAAAAAAGGGACACTCTACTGTAACAGGACAAGTTGCAAGAACATTTTTGCAAGCGACGGAAGGTTGTAAGCCAACATCAAAGGCGATTAAGTTGCTAGAATTTGTTGATAGACTCTAAAATGACAAAATCTTATCAACAAAGTTGCCGTGAGACCTTGTTTACGTTTTATTTTTAACCGACTTCAAAAAGGAGGAGGTTCTCAAGTTCGTTGGTTTGTCCCTTTTTTTTTTTTTTTTTTTTTAAATGTATGTACATCGATAACTCCTAAACCACTTGCCCGATTTCCGTAATTTTTTGTCAACAAATATATACCATGAACGCGGAGGTCCTTTTTAAAAAGTGGGCGATATTCGACAAAGGGGCGTGTCAATATAAGAAAAACACTGTATTTCAGTTAAAATTGACACTAGGGTACTGAAATTTACAGTAAAAATACTGGGGTAGACACAATTATTACAAATTACGATCAACAAAGTAGGCGTTATTTGACAAAGGGGTGTGGTCATATTAAAAAAACACTGTATCTCAAATAGTATTGATACTAGGGTACTGAAATTTAGTACAGGGGTAGACACAATTTTAAAAAATTACTGTAAATAAAGTCGGCGTTATTCAACAAAGGGGTGTGGCAATATTAAAAACACACTATATATCGAATAATATTGACACTAGGGTGCTGAAATTTAGTGCATGGGTAGGCATAGTTATTACAAATAAGTCAATAAAGTGGGCGTTATTTGACAAAGGGGTGTGGCAATATTGAAAAAACACTGTATCTCGAATAGTATTGACACTAGGGTACTGAAATTTAGTACAGAGGTAGACACAATTTTTAAAAATTACGGTAAATAAAGTGGGCGTTATTCGACAAATGGGTGTGGCAATATTATTAACACACTATGTATCGAATAATATTGACACTAGGGTGCTGAAACTTAGTACATGGGTAGGTACAGTTACTACAAATTACGGCCAAAAAAGTGGGCGTTATTCAACAAAGGGGTGTAATTTATTTTTCATTTATTTCCGTTTTTTGTTAAGAAGGAAATATATTCCAAGTGGCAAGAGGTGTTAATTTATAGAGATCGGACAATCGCATGCATTTGTTTGCCTTTGCTAGCATTGCCGGAAAAAGGGGGAGTTCTTGCCCATCTCTACATGCCTAAAACTACATCTTAGTCAGCATGCGATTAAGTATTACGTATCGATTAGTAAACTGAAAATTTACATGGAGGAATTATAAAAAAAACAATATCAGTTAACACAACATACCATCGGCATTGATGTTTAAGCCGAGCTACTTCTGCTTTACCCTAAATTTGTACCCAACCGTGGATCTATGAGTAGCGATGTTATATTAGATCCCCAAAGAATTATATCACACAACCATATACTTAATCAAAACCTTATGTACAAATTAATCCATTGCAAGTCTTTTCATTATATAATTAACAAAATTTATTCAGGCTTCTGTAGGTGGCTACATTAACTTAAGTTAACAACAAAATAATAATTTAATATAAAGCTGGCTTCAACTAAACTTTCTTAAGTTAAACATTCGAAAAAAAATCGTTTTATTTAGGATTATAAATAAAAGCTAACTTTATCATCAGCTGATTTGCTGGAGCACAAAAGATAATTCTTAATATATCTCAAAAAAAAAACATTCAAATTCATTTTTGCTTGCTTCAATATTGGTTGTTGTTGTTGTTATTATTTTTTTTTTCTCTCTTTTGTAACCTATGCAAACTTACTACTTATCCATGACGTTAAACTGATAATGAAAACAAAGCTTTTAAATATGTTCTTAATAAGCTCAATGAGAAAAATGTAAATCTATTTGCATGCGTACAAACAAAAGAGAAAGAAGAAAAAAAAAATAACTACATCATACACTCACCATAAAAACATGATATATATATATAACATAAATTATTACTTACAAATTTCTTTCAGCGAAGACGAAGAAGGTACCTCCGGCGTCCATATCGATGAATGTTAAATTATGTTTTTGTTTTTGTTTATTGTTTTATTTTTTTTTTTTTTTTTTATTATTTTCATTATTTTAGCAAGTGTTTCATTTTAATTTAAGAAGAAAAAAAAAAATATAAGCTTATGTTTCTTTAACAAAAATTAATATTACTAACATTTTTTTTTTTTTTTTTTTTTTTGTTTTGTTTTTTTCTTTTGAGCGTGTTAATTTTGATGCAAGCCTTAACAGAGTTCTCGCGAGAAGTTAAATATTAACATTAAAGTCTCTTTTAAACAACATCTTTATGTTGTCTTTTTTTTCTTAATGATTTTTGATTTTTTTGTTAAACAGAAAAGAGTGCGTCTTACATTATTGTTTTGTTTTTTTTGTTTTTTTTTAAAGACTTATTCTTTGGAACAAAACAAACTAGTATTGTAAATAAAAAAACTCTTCGCATAAGTTGCGAACTTAGTATGGGAGAGAGAGACTTTAGATTATTTAGCTGGGTGGATAGTTTTTAAGATACTTTATATTACACTAGTGTGTAAAACTTTGGAACTATTATTTTTTTTTTTTTTTTTTTTTATAATATTTAAAAAAAAAATTTTTTTTTTTCTTATTTTTAGTTTCTTAAATTTGGTTTTGTTTTTCTTTTTTTTTTTGTTTTTTTTTTCGTGCGGTTATTTTAGGGCTACTTTCCAACTACATAGTTGGTAGAAAAAAAAACACGTGGATGTGTGGATTGCAGAGTGGATACAGGGTTCTTTCCATTGAGTCTCATGGTTACTCCTTGCGTTGGACCCGGGAAGATAAAAAAAGAAGGTTGGCTCGGACGTCTGCAAAGTACTCCTGACTGACACCCTGTTTATAAAAAAAACTACTATACGAAGTTTTGCACTTTACGTTTTTAATTTCTTACCTCTTTTTGTTATGAGGGGATAATTTATAAAAGTCTTTCTCCGGCTGGTGAATAGTATTAATACCATACAAGATTTATGGCAAAAAAAGTACAGTATTTGTAATTGTAATTGTAAGTAAAGTATTTGTTAAAAGTACAGTACTTAAGCACTTAATTAGAAAAAAAAACACTTTCACAAGTTGTTTGCTTCAAGACCTTGATCGAAATGACCGAAAATTTCTGTCTATTACGACATAACACCTCAATCAGCTCATGCGGAGCGCAGTTAGTAATATACCGTTTCTATTTACTCCAAGCTTTAGTGTACTGAATTTGGTTTATTCTTGCAACAAAAAAAAATCTCTATAGTATGTGTTGGTGGAGTGGTAATATGAGCGAAAGTTTAGGCGTATACAGGTATCAAAGAGATCGATTGAGTTGATCTTAAAGCTTTGGTATAAAATCAAAGCTTTTGTTCGAGTTCTTGTGATCTTGATGAATATACCCTAATATCACTTTTTTTCTTTTATTTTTATTAACATAGTAAATATATTTATGTATGTATATTACAACATACTTGAATAAAAAGGTTAATAAAAAAAAGTATAAAATATAAAATTTGAGGATAACATTTGCCTTAATGACAACCGATTCGTTACAGGGGCGTGTCAATATTATAAAAATACTATATCTTAGTTAATATTGACACTAACGTACTAATATTTGGTATGCAGGTATGTGGGTAGGTAGAATCAATAAAAAAGTGAGCGGGATTGTACACAGAGTGTGGCACTTTAAGGAAAGTACTATATTACGGCTAATATTGATACTTGGAAACTGAAATTTGGCACAGGGCTAGGTAGAATCATTATAAGGTACGGTAAATAAAGTGGGCAGGATTAGAGAAAGGGCGTGGCACCAAAAATTGTAAACAAACAGAAATGGAAAATACCCAACAAACTTTCGGGAATTAATAAAACTAATCTTTAAGAACAGAGTTTCATGTTTGGAAATTTTCGTCAAGAATACGATTACATAAATTATTTCATATTCTCTAAAAAGGAAGAAATAAAAACTTTTTAACCAAAAAAAAAACCGGCTTCAAAATCACTACAAAGTAAAAAATAATTTTAATTAACTTTTCCCATTAATTTCTTGGTCATATTTTAAAAGCTATTTATATGTATTATAATACTGGAATTCTTATCATTTTCATTTTTTCTATTTTGTTTTATTATCATCAATATATTAATTGCTTTATGAACATAAAAGCTTTGAAGTCGGCGCTCATCTTTGACACACAATCATGATCTTTTACCATCCAAGCACTATTTGGTGCCTTGGTGACACTGTAGTAATTTTAAAAGCTTTGTACACATTAAAATTCTCACTAAATAATGCACAAATAATGCATGGTCACATTGGCTATATTCAGCGTACTCAAAAATTGCCAACTGAAAGAAAAAATTGCCGGTTTTGTTTTTGGTTAAAAAGTTTTTATTTCATTGGAATTCTAAGCATTGTTTGTTTACAGTTTTTTGCATGGTTTTTGTTTTTGCTCTTCTTTCTTTTTCGGTAGGTTTTTGTTGCACTAGGATTTTCTTTACTTACTTAGCTGAATATTTTGTCGATCGTCAGATAAGTTATATTTTTCCGTTTTTGTCTATCACAATGGAGCTATAGAAAAAACCATGTAACTTCTTAATTTCTTATTGGATCAAAAGGTACTCAAGAACAAAATTATAGAAAATTTTACCACCTTTAAAATGCCATCATACATTTTTACTAAATTTATTAATTTTTTTTTAAATTAACTTAATATTATATAAACCTACCTAAATCCACCCCTTCTGTACCTATATAATAAATATAATTTCATTCACAATAAATCATATTGGTATAGTTACCACGAAGCACAGAGAAATCGCTTCATACATTTCTTGAAAAAATATAGATGGAGTGGTCCTATGATAATGAAATTTTGCATGATTGATAAAACGCATTTAATTAAGAAATGCCTACCTCCCATACAAAGAGACTTTATCAAAAATGTAAAATATCTTTTAATTCCACAAAAATCAGTATATGGACTTGAAATTTTGTAAATAAGCTTAAACATTCACTCTCAGTACATTATCCAACGAAATTGAGTGAAAACCACGCCTACCTCCCGTACAAAGTGACTATCAAAAAACAAAAGCGAAAATTTTCTGTTAAAACTATGATGAAAATGTCTTTACGAATAAACATTTTATTGACTGCTTAAGACTTTGAATATTCTTTGGTTCGGCCGTGGGGGTATTTTAACTTCGGCCCAACCGAAGATCATTTCTTACTAGTTATTAAATAAAATAAAATAAAATTAAAAATGAGAGTACAGCAGACTCTCTAATTTAGGAAATGTTTTAATTTCTGGACATTTTTTCACAGAAATTTAAAAGAAAAGATAGATACTGTTTAAAAAAATGTATGTTAACTCAAAATAATTTTTATTTATACATTTTTAATGATTTTTGTAGGATAAAACTCATATAATTCCCATATCTATATATATAAATACTAGCTTTTTCCCGGTGAGCTTTGCTGCACCTTATCTAGATAAGTACCGGAAAATGTTGCAATGCCTTCAGCGTTATTATTTCTAAACCATCTCGTACTCGAAACATAGGAGTCGTTCATGACCGATTTAAAATTTTTTTTTACCCCCCTCCGGTACTCTTCGTAGTGCATTTCAAAAACACTCTCCTCCACCCCCATAAAGTAACGTAGTATATGAAATAAAAAAATTAATTGATTAAAATATATTCGAAAATAGAAAAAAATAACTGTTGACAAGCAAGGAAAGCAAGCAAAGCAAGCAAAGCAAGCAAATTATGGCCTTACTACACTTGCCAATAGTTAACAGTCAATTTAGACGGTCAAACATGAAGATGTAAGGATGAAAATGGTTTGAAATGTTGGGTTGTATTAATTTCAATTTTTTCGAGTTTTTTTTATTTTTGGTCACATTACTATATCTGAGACCGCCTCCCTCATTCGTTACTTATCGTAGTACATTTTAAAACCTCTCTCTCTACTAAATTGGTAACGTAATTTATGAATGACCCCATAGTTACTGCGCAAATTTGAGCTTAATCGGCTCAGTAGTTTTGGAGTCTATAACATCGTTCTCTATTGTACATTTTTTGCATTTTTCATTTCCCAGTAGCAGATCTGTAGGCGGTAAAGGGGGTATGGAAAATTTTTACTATGTCTACATTTTTCGGGAAAATGCAAACTAAAGTGAGACTTGCCAAATTATTCCAATATTCCATTTATTTCCAATTACCCTTGCAAATATTTCCCCATATACAGCATATGTGCGCAGCTGTATTTTTTCACACATGTATTGTTGATAAGTTCACTAAAATGCCTATAATTCATGAACCAATACACATAAAAAGACCATTTATACAAATAAACCTTCGTATTGACGTCACCTTTCATGGGAAATTTCAAGAAACAAAATCCGTTCTCGCATTACAGAGAACATTAATTTCATACACAATGCAACTTATTTTTATAGATAGATAGGTAGAAGATAATAAAAATATAGAACTAGATTTAAAAAATCTACATGGAGTTAGGATTTCAAGCATTTCTGTATAGTATTTATGCAAATACTTTAAAAAAATGCTTCAAGGGCTGAAAGTTTCCGAGATTCTTCAATAGGTATCACCACTAGAAAATTAACATGACTCATTTCGAGATGCTCATCTGTTATTTCTTGACATTTAGGTTTCTTGACATTTAGTCCATTCGTTTACAAACTACACTCGTCTGGAACAGGAACAGCCACATCTTATTATTATTATTATTATTATTATTATTATTATCATTGTTGGGATGTGCACTGCTACCTTAAGATCTATTGTGCCACTTCATGAACTTAAAGAACCTCTTTTAGTCCAATCTCTAAGATAAATCCTAGTATATGCCCGATATCTTTTGATTTTAATGAGTTATCTGGTATTATGTGGTAGCCCAGATATTTCTGTCGCATTTGAAAAAGCGCAGGATAGTGTCCTAAGACGTGCGTCACAGATTTTTCGTCCTCCATGTAGCACCTACATGTGTAATCATAAGCTATGGGCAGAGAGCTCTCTTGGAGCGCTGAGAGCAAGAATTGAGAGCAAAGGCTTATGTAGCAACACAAAACGCAACAACAAATTAAAGTCAAAAGACAAACACAGTAACAACACAGAAGCTTTAAATGTAGTGGTGCCCATACCCGGTCATCACTAAGAAGATCCCAGTTTTGTAAGGTGATAGTTCAACCTACAATGACCTGTTAGCAGTCCTGTGATGATTCTTAGATCATTCTTTCTAAGCTTCATGCATTCTTTGAATCTCTTTAGGTCGTATGCCCCTAAGAGTAGTTTAGAGTGCTTTAATCCTGGTAAGTTTCTCCAGAATTTGTCTTATTATTTTTTTTCTCTTTCTTTATTGAAAGAGAGAGGATTCCTTTGCCTTTCAATAAAGGAGTTGATGCTCCTTTCCTTGCCAATTTGTCAGCAATTTCGTTTCCTTCTATACCATTGTGTCCCGGTACCCATAGGATCCAGACCCGGTTTTCTAGCCCAAGTGTGTTAAGTTTGTCAAGATCCCCCATTACCAGTTTTGAGGCTACCTGACGAGATTTTAGTTTACGCTACAGGTTAAAATATATACACCTGTCTATTGCAGAATGTCCATTGGAATATGTCACTGTTTTTGCCCATGGACACGACATATTCCTGCTCCGATCCCTTCTTCAGTTAGGGAGCCGTCGGTATACCATGTAATCATATACTAATTTATCTTATAGGTTTCTGATAAATCTTTCCATTTTGCTACTTAGTTCAGTTTGAAAACTTTTCGTGAAACTGAATTCTGAAAGCATGCTGTCCCTCGGTATTCTTATTTCAGGACCAAATTGCACCAAATACGATTCCTGTTGGTTGCTAACCTACCGTATTCTCCACACTAGACCTCCAGCGACTATTATTTGCTCTCAAACCTCAAGCAATGGTTCAAGAGAAAGAGATTCAGATAAAATGAGGAAGTTACCGCGCAAACTGATTTCGAAGGCTTGGGGGTCTCGTACAAGAGAAAGGGCATCGAAATGTCCTGCTGACTTATTAGAAAACTCCAGTTCTTCTAACATTACACAATAAGATAAAATTCATGTTCATATAAAAAAAAAATAATATGTAACGCAAAATATATGAATCAAAATATCCGAGAAAATTGATTATCTCGTATGCTTCCGGTTCCAAACATTTTGGATAATCGATATCCGGACTATAGGTATGTGGTTCTGTACAAGTATATTATAAAGAATAAATTCATTTTAGTGCTATACATTTTTTTATTATTTTTTTATTAACCAAATTGTAGAGATATAACAGCTATTGTGACAAGAGTTCGAGTGGCGCACATTGGCTTCAAATTGAAAAAAACAGCCAAATTTCTTAGGAGTTGTTTAATCTGCATAAGAATATAGATATACAGTGAACCTGCAGTAATCAGACAAACATTTTGCAAGGTGGTGTCTGATAATCGAATTTGTCGGACTATAGAATACCGACCACTTGTAGTCCGGACCGTTTTTGGAAAGGAGTACCTTGTAATCCGACTGATACATACTAATAAAAATGTTAAAGTCACAACATGTTAAAGCACGCATTCTCGAAGTTTTATCGTCATAAATGTTGATTGTAGGTATTGTTAGCGGCATGTCAGATTACCACGGGTCTACTGTATAGGTTTCTGGGACGCTGATCACTAATTTGAACACTTCGAACCACACCCTCACTCCAGTACCATAGCACCTCATGGGGGTATGTCATCGCCCCACGTCAAAAAATAGTTGTTAAATCCCGAATTTTGGATATATAATCTTAAAACTTCAAATGGTTACTATTTTTGGTGTTGTTCAACATTTTGTATAGTTATTTTCTAATATTTTAAAAATGGCTGACTTTAGGGGCGCGGCCAAGTTAAAAAAACGTGAAAAATTCACTCTTTTACAAAAAAATTCATAACTTTTACAGTTTTTAATAAAAAACCTAAAAATGTATGTTTGAAGGCATCAAATACGTTGCTAAAAAGACAAAATATTAATCATAGCGTTAGTTACAAAAAACATATTTATTCTGCCAAAAAACTGCATCCACTTTTTCAAAAAACGAAAAGAAAAAATTTTTACCAATAACATTCAAATAAGTGTTGATTTAAGAGTCGTTCAGTATTGATTTTAAGACCTGAAAATATTTTTTTAAGTAATTTAATAATATATTTAGAGAAAAAATTAGTAAAATAGTCAAATTCAGTCAAATTCGAATTCTATAGTTCAGGCACTAAACTTTTAAATTTTTACACAAAAATACATTTTTTTATTTTAATTTATCAATTTATATTCATACCTTAAAAAAATAATTAAATTCAATAAAATGAAATACTCCAGTTATCTCTAAAAATATACACTAACAAGGAAAGGTCCCCAAGTGTCAGACGTCGATTGGAATGATTTTCGGATATGTTTTAGAAGACGAAATTCTAAGGTTGACGTATTTTTTTACATGTGCTCAATTGATTGTTTAGGGTTTCGAAATGGCGTTTCAAAATCAGCAAAAATTTGGTTTTTTTACCATAACTCTTCTATTTACTATAGAAACACATACAAATTTGGTATCAAACGAAAGGTATTAAAAAGACGCAAATAACGGTATCCAATTTGTTGATCTAATAGTTGTTGTTATTTTGTTGTTGCAATTTTCAACAGGTTTTAGTCGATATCATGGGTAGCACGTAGACTCAATTATTCCATATTTATTTATGTTTGAGCGCAAACAATTTTGAAAGTTACCTTTTTTGTATTTTTTTAAATTTTTAAGTTTTTGTAATGAATTTTTTTTCTTAAAATGTGCTAATAACTTACCACTTTGTTTATTTTTACAGATAAGGTACAAAATATGGGTATCAAAATTTTTGGTTTTTTAAGATTTTCACCAGTCGATTTTAAACGAATGCCAACGACACACTAACACATCCCTGACCTTCTAAATTGCTTGAGAGTAAAGCTAGTCAAGTTGTGAACACCCAGGTGGCGTAAGGAGTATGCATAAAAAGTTTCTGATTTAAAAAAAAATATGTTTTTTTAAGGCATGGGGCGATGAAAAGCACCAGTGTGGCTCGAAGGGTTAAAAGAACAGTTTTATTGTATTTCAAATATAAACAGGCAGGATTACATTCACTTACCTTGTTAGAGAGAGAGTTTCGAAAAATTAGGCTCAGGGCTTAATGAACAGGAAATAAAACTAGATATTTTTTCAAAGAATTTAATTACGTTATGTTTTATTATAATTAAATTATCTTTATTTTTGTTTTTCTGCTCCAAAACACTTGCACAACGAGACACGCACATATATTACTCTGTCGATATACGTTGACTTTTTTGTGAGTATTAGTGTGTGTGTGTATGATTGCATAGGAGGGCGTGGTATTTATTTAAGTGCTGACTTGTTTACAATTAATAAAGGTTTTTTAATTAATACTTTAAACTCATTGACTTTGAACATAAAAAACAACATTTGTTGACTTAATTAAAATAAAACTTTTTTTTCACTTAATTACTTATACATATATTTATTTATAAATATATCTATATAGTTATGTTTACACTTTAATTGCTATGTTTATTTTACTTATTTTAAGCTGCATTTCTATATATTTTTATTTATATGTAATTAAATTATTTTGATTTTATTTGTTGCTTATTTAAAATTTTTGTATGTGGATTTTTAATTTTATTATTTGATATTTTTGTTTTTATAATTTTTACAAATTTGGTTTTTACATACCATGTGTATATGACAAACTGTTATTTATATGACAAATTATTATTTTTTTTTGCTTATGTTTGTGCTTATCATAGATTAAACAACTAGTTATTTTATATACAGAGAAATATTTAATTCTATATATATATGTATATATTTTTTCTTTGAATGAAAATTGTTTGCTTGAAATGAAAAAACTTGCTTGTTTATTCATTAATTTAAGCAATTAAATATGATAGCATTTTGTTAGTTTTATTTTTATAATCCATCCGTTTTTCAACATTTTTGCAAACAAATTATCTGCAATGCTTTTGTGCGAGTCTGTTTTAAAAAGTTTTTTTTTTTTATTTTTTGTTTTTTTACGCAAATATTGATGAAACAATTAGTTGCCTGGATAGCTATTTAAGTTGTTGTTTCTGCCTGCACTCAACCCTCATATTATTGACTTATATTTTTGTTACGGTTGACTTCACTCTTCATCAAAAATTGCAATAGAGTGGACGTTCATTAACACAAACTTTCAATATTCGAAAGATATGAATTTTAAATAAAAAAAAAAACAATTCAATTTCATTATAAGAAATTTTATTACATAACTAAAAAGTTGTATGTGTACGGAGTGCATTTTTACTTAAAATGGTGGGTGTACAATAGACCGGTTCGAAAAAAAGGTTCACATGCCTAGGTCTGAAATAAGAGTTTAAATCGAAAAATAAAAAAAAAAATATTTTTCTTTTTTTTTACAGTGTACTCACTGTTAGCAAGAATGTTTTGAAGCCCTGGTCAAAAAATTAAATGGGGATCCCAAAAAAAAGCATACAGTGGAAAGGGTCGTAATAAGATCTTATTTTATTAAAAGTTCTTTGGACAACAGGGTGTCCCAAGTTTATTTTTTTTTAAGAATTTTTGTTTTTAATATAAAAATATTGAAAGTTAGTAATGACATATGAATGAGCATTAAATTTTATATACTTTTGACCTTTTAACCATTGCAATATGTTTATTAATAAAAAAGTTATGTTATTTTAAAAAAATGTTCACATTCGACGTACAATTTAATGATTTCTGACACACCCTGTTATACTTAGTAGAAAACTTAGCTAGTGATAAGGAAAAATACACAATTTTTTAGATTTTACAGGACTAACGGGACTTTTGGCATCCGTGGCGTAGTTGGTTAAAGTGCGAGGCCTCTATGTCAACGAACCTAGAGATTCGGGTTCGAACCCCAGCCGCGACAGAAAATAATTTGAATTAAAATGATTTTTCTGTACGGCCGCCACCTCTCTGCAGACAATGGCAAACCTCAGAGAGTAATCAAAATGACATGTAAAGCTTCTTGAGAACAAGAACATTCCGTTCATCGCCGTTCGGAGTCGGCGTTAAATCTGAAGGTCCGATTCTCGGCCAAAAACACAATTGATCATAAGAAGCTAGGTCAAAGTCCTTTCAAGGGCTGAAATGACCGGTTATTTTTAACGGGACTAACAAACTGACTTATATGCCAGCTTTATACAATTGATTTTTTTTTTGTTTTTTGAATAAAAGTAAATAAATCAAAATAAGAAGATTTTTGCTGTTATAAGCTAAGTATGTATGAATATTTTAAATTTTAATTATTTTTTTTATTAAATTACATGCAATAAATAAATTAAAGCAAAATCAAAGAAAAATAAGAGATACAATAAGTTTATTGGTTGTGTGACAAAGGGTCCTTTTTTGATTCTAAACTGGGATACATTTTTGTCGCATCCAAAACATTTCACTATAGTATCAAAACCACAAAAACAAGAAACCTACAAAAATTGTGCGTATTTTTTAAATCTTTGTAAAAAAGAAGTTGACAGCTTTAGCTCTGGCTAAATTTTCTGCTAAATATGACAGGGTGTGCCAGATATCATTAAATTGTTTGTAGAATTTGAAAAATTTTAAAAATATCATAACTTTTTTATTAATGAACATATTACAGTGGTTAAAAGGTAGAAACTACATGCAATTTAACTCTTTCATATTTTTTAATATAAAAAAAACAATTCTCAAAATTCTCAAAAAATTAATCTGGGACACCCTGTTGTCCAAAAGATTTAAAAAAATAAGATTTTAGCTGCGTTGGATTCGCCAGCTTATACTCAATTCATGTCGCTTATTTCAAAATTTGTATGTGAAAACAACAACAAAGTCTACAGCTAGTTGAGTATAGAGTAGGTCAATTATCAGTTGAGTTGAGTAAAGTTGCGTTGCCAAGTTCTTATTTTTTAGTTGGTTTGTGTACGAAATAAGTAAAATGTAATAGATTCTGTCAAAATGTGATGTGAGTACAAAAACAAAATCAATTTTCTTTAAGGGGGGAGATACCTCATAATTTCGGAAAAATTTCGAGTGTTTTTTCGAATTTTTCTTTAAAACAAGTTCTAAGTCATTTATATTGGTTTGAAATTGCATAGTGACCCAAAAACACAGTGTGACGTGAATAGGGTTAAAAAAAAAATTATAAACTGCTTGTAGTGACGATATTTGCACAAATACTTTGCATTGCTACAGTATTATTGAAATCTTCGAAGTTTTTACTGCACTATCAGAATTTTTAATTTGTTCTATATGCAAGTACAAAATAAGTTTTGGTGAGTCAGGATCGAGAGGCCTAGGTTTCAAAATTTCAGCTTACCCTGCTGCTGGAAAATTTAGTGAAGGCTACACCTCCATTCTGAAGTTTATGAACGAGTTGGGTAAAATTATTGGCACCTATTGCAAAGTTTTCGCCAAAAATACCGATAAAGCACGAGTAGCGAAGCAGAACCGAAAGAGTCTCTCCAAGACAAAAGCAGCTCGTACAGCTCAGATGTACCTTCCGCAAGGAAGTACCTACAACTTGAAAGAAATCGTGTGAATAAATAATTTTTTTTGGGATCAAAACTGTTGAAAAAATAATCGAATCTGGACCTTCGATTAAACCGTCGATATAAATTTTAATTTTTAACTTTTTTTATTATATTACAGGTTTATCCTTGCCTTCAAAATATCAGTACTCGAAGAAAAAAAAACTCGTTTGTTTCATCTAAGTGGAAAAATTTTGATAGCTGCAGGAAATACTCTGCAGACCCACCATTTACTAAAAATATAGGAAAATTAAAAAATTATTTAATTATGTTCTCCACTTGAAAAAAAATTATTAAACAAAACTAATTTCACCCTGTCGAAGGATATCTCCCCCCTTAAGCAGTTTCTTCGTTTTCAATTTAATTTATTAGCAGACTTCATATGGTCTGTCAAAACAAAAGTGTTGCCAACTATTCAGTAAGTAACAGCTAAGTGAGTAGCCGTTTTTTTCGTAATTGAGTTGAGCACTGGCGAATCGAACGCAGCTTTTATTTAATTCATTTAATTTTTTTTCGACCAGGGCTTCAAAACATTCTTTCTAACGGCGAGTATACTGTACAAAAAATAAAAACATTTTTTTGTATTTTTTCGACCTATATTATATTTAATATAAATATATTTAAAAAAAATTATTTGAAACCGAAGCTGATACTGTTTTGCCGTGAAAATGTTACGTTTTATAGCGCAGGTTTCCAAAAAAAGTTGAAGAAGGCATTTTTCCAAAATGCATTGGTGTTGCATGGAATTGTTAATCGCTGATTATAAGTGCTATGACAAAAATAATGGAAGGACAGTGAAGGTTATTACTTTGACTTTAAGACAAAAATAAAACAAAAAAAAAAAAAAATATAAATTACATTACAAAGATATTTACAGGACGCGAAAGGCTTCTTAAGCAACGCAACCAAAAATTCGTTACGTGAAATTATAACACGCTATACAGGGTGGCCAAATACAAATTTTTGTTTTAAAAATGCAAAAAAAAAAAAATTACAATATTAAACTTTTTGCATGTATTATGGCTTTATTAGTAAGTGCAAACATTCCCATTAATTATGGAACACAACGTTGTTCAAGTGGCTGCTTCGGCTCGCTTCGCAGTAGCGCATTCTGTCACTCCAATTTTTCAAAACCTTGTTAATGGTTTCGGGCTCTAGCTCACGAATTGCTTGGATGATATTGGCCTTAAGGACTTGAATCGTTTCTGGATTGCTGACATAACATCAGTTCCCCACAAAAAAAAAAGTCCAAAGAGATCAAATCACAGCTCCGAGGCGGCCAATTGACATCGCCAAGACAGCTGATAGCACGATTTGGGAATTTGGTGTGCAAAAGATCGATTGTGGCATGAGCTGTATGACATACCGCGCCATCCTGCATGAACCAGAGGTCGTCCAAACTCATGTCTCTAATTTCAGTAAAAACAAGTCGGTTAACATGGCTCTGTAACGCCACCCGTTGATCGAACAACGTCTCCAGCCTCATTTTCGAAGAAAAATGGTCCAATGTCAAGCGTAAAGTCAAGCGTAAAGCGACTCATTTCTTTCCGCGGTGGTATGATGATACCGACATTATGTCAAGATTTCGAGCGGGAAATAGCTGTCCATGTCAAAATAACCTATGATAAAGAAACCACTAGATGGTCCATCCTGTATAAAGTTGCTAAGGTTAAAATTATTATACATCAGTAAAGGCTGGTTCTTTGTTCACACGACAAAAATAGACAGAAAATTCATGACGTCATAAGGCTGCTGAGAGAGCTACTGCAACATTGAAAATGCAGCTATCATGCAACGGCGTTGCATTGAATTATTCCTCGGTGAGTATATGCACTACAGTAAATATTATAAAACAAAAATTAAGGATTTATAACTAGTCTTACGACATAAATAAAAAATAAAAAAAAAAATATGACGTCAGGTCGTGGATGTAACAGCTTATGGAACAAAAATGCAATATTATGGAATTATTACTAGCGTATTAGAGGTGCTACGGTAGATTTCATTTTACGACAGCAAAGATTGAGACTTCGCAACAAAAACAAAAATGTTTGCGCCATGACAGCAAGGAGGTAGCCGCTTTATGAAGTAAAAACGCAACAACAAAGAAAAAACGTTGCATGGAATAATAACTCCGTAAGCATAAAAGTTATGGTAAATTTTATGGAACGACTATAACGATGAGGTTTTCGGTTGCTTATCGTAGGTAAGTGTTAACTTGCCTACACAAAAGTACTCTATGAGCAAAAAATATCGGGAATTTGTTTATAAATCAAAAAATCTTTATTTATTCTTATAAATTCATTTCATCCCTCTCAAGTCAAAGTCCCTCCCGGATGCAATACATTTATGCCAACGTTCTTTCCAATTGTTAGAACATGCTGCAAAGTCCTCTGCCGGTATAGCCTTCCTTTCGTTCTTCGTTGCGGTGTCTATCTCTTCTATCGATTCAAAACGGTGTCTACGGAGCGGTCTCTTAAGTTTAGCGACTAGCCAAAAGTCACACGGTGCTAAGTCAGGCGAATACGGTGGTTGAGGAACGTATGGGTCGAGTTTTTTGGCAAATTGATCACGAATTACGAGTGCTGTGTGAGATGGTGCATTATCGTGATGCAAAGACCAACAATTATCTCTCCACAAATCCGGTCTATTTTGGCGGATAGCATTACACAAACGATGCATAGCACCGAAGTAGTATTTTCTGTTGACAGTTTGGCCGGTTGGAAGAAATTCATAATGCACCACACCATGATAATCGAAGAAAACTGTCAACAAAACCTTGATTTTTGACTTGCTTTGATGGGGTTTTTTCGGTCTCGGCTCATCTTTGGCACGGTATACACCTAATTGATCGGTTGTTTCCGGGACATAGGCGGAGACCCAATTGTCATCTCCAGTTGTGATGCGTTTCATTTTGGCTTGATAGTCGGAAAGCATTGTTTTACACACATCAACGAGATTTCACTTTTCTAAGGCCCAAATGGACGTTTAAAAGCTGCAATCAAAACGAATAGCCGAAGACTTCGCTGCTCGACTCTCACTCCTGCGTATGGCTGCCGAAGAGGTGATTGGTTATCATCGCCCTCGCCGAAACCAGTGGCACTACCAGGAGTGTCGCGACGCCATTGCAGAAAAAGACGCCGCCTACAAAGCCACCCTGCAGTCGGTTGAAACGCGAGCGATACAAAGAGAAGAGGAGGGAAGAGAGACTCATTATCAGATGAAAGAAAAGAGAAGCGGAAAAGCGTGAGTGCTAGAAAATTGAGATGCATGGCGACAGGAATGAGGTCCGAACATTTTTCGAAAAATAAGATGCCTGACTGATGGTTTCAAGACCGGGGCCTCTTCCTGCAAGGATGAAAATAGGAATCTAGTGACAGATATCTAGATTACACTGATGATGTGGAGGGAACACTTCTCTAGGCTTCTGAATGGTGACGACGACAACAATCCCGCCAAAAGAGATGATATCCCGGAAACCCCAATTGTGGACGACAGCGTTGAAGTTCCGCTGCCCGACCATAGTGAAGTCTTGAAAGCTATAGCTCGGCTTAAAAACAACAAATCCGCAGGAGCCGATGGCTTACCTGCTGAGCTCTTCAAGAATGGAGGCAAAGCTCTATTTGAATGTATTCATAAGCTTCTATGCAGAATATGGTCGGAAGAATGCATTCCAAATGATTGGAACCTCAGTGGTCTCTGCCTAATCCACGAGAAAGGCGATCCCACCATTTGCGCCAATTACTGTGGGATAAGCCTTCTTAATATCGCATATAAGGTCCTGTCGAGCGTATTATGTATAAGACTGAAGCCCATCGTAAACCAGCTGATTGGACCTTATCAGTATGGCTCAGACCTGGCAAATCCACCATAGACCAGATATTCACGCTACGACAAATCTTGGAGAAGACCCTAGAAAAACAAATCAACACACACACCATCTTTTTGCCGATTACAAAGCCGCCTTTGACAGTCCAATAAGAAATCATCTATACTCCGCCATGTCTGAATTTGGTATTCCTGCAAAGCTCATCCGCCTTTGCAGAATGACACTGAGCAACACCAGCAGCACAGTTAAGATCGGGAAGGATCTCACACCTCCATTCGATACCAAACGAGGTTTCAGACAAGGTGATTCCTTATCATGCGACTTTTTCAACCTGATGATGGAGAAGATCATCCGAGCTGCTGATTTGAGACGCAGTGGCACGATATTCTACAAAAGTATTATGCTGCTGGCGTTTGCTGGTGATATTGATATCATTGGCCATAATACGCGCGAAGTCAGCGCAGCTTTCTCCAGGATAGCGAAAGAGTCGAGTCGAATGGGTCTTGTAGTGAACGCAGATAAGACGAAATACCTAGTGTCAACAGATACACAGTCCCATCGTCTTGGAAACCACGTCACTGTTGACAACATCTCCTTCGAGATTGTTAAGGACTTCGTCTACCTGGGATCCAGTATTAACTCTTTCAACGATGTCAGTATTAAGATAAAACGAAGGATAACTCTTGCCAACAGGTGTTACTTTGGACTGAGTAGGCAATTGAGAAGCAGAGCCCTCTCTCGACGAACAAAACTCACGCTCTATAAGTCACTAATCATGCCCGTCCTATTATATGCAGCACAAACATGGACGTTGAGCAGCTCTGATGAAAAGACTTTGGAAGTCTTCGAGAGAAAGATCCTTTGTAAGATCTTCGGTCCAATCTGCGCCAATGGCGAGTACCGAATTCGATGGAACCACGAGCTGTATGAGCTGTACGCTGACATTGACTTGAGCGAATGGAAAACGACGCTCCAACGAAAAAAATATTCGATTCCGTGCACGGTGGTGGTCAACGCAAAAGATAACTCCCACATCTTCGTTGGAAGAATCAGGTGTTGGATAACCTCACTACAGTTGGTGTTTCCAACTGGCGCCAGCAAGCGCAAAACAGAAAAGGCTGGCGGAATTTCTTATACGAGGCCAAAACTGACCAACGGATGTAAGCGCCAGATAAGCAAGTAAGAAAGAGACCCAAATGGTCACTTAAAATGGTTTTCACTGGTCCTTCAGTTATTTCAACAAGGTCAATAAGGTTTCGGACTGTCAATCGACGTTTTTGGAGCATCAATTCTATGACTTTGTTGACGTGTAGCTCATCAGTTGATGTTGATAGTCGTCCTAGCTATGCCAGGAATTCCAAAGAGGAGAAAGATTTGTACAAAGATTAAGACCTGGAAAAATTAGAATTAGGAATAGGATTACGACAAGGATTTGGACAAGGATTGGCATAAGAAAGATAAGAAGGATCAATGACAAGAATAAAGCTTCACACAAGGTTTCAAATTAGGATTTAGAAAAGGATTGGAACAAGAATTAGGGCAAAGTTAAGGGTTGGGATATAAAGTGTGATAACAACTATGAAATGGATTCGGACAAGAAGTAGGACAGGAATTTGGACATGGATGTAGACAAGAATTTGGACAAGGATCAGGAGAAGTCTTTAGACAAGAATAAGGTGAAAAATACCAGGATGGGGACAAGTTTAAGAACAGAGAAAAGGATACGGAAAGATAATAATAAGTTGTCACGTCGAAACCTACGGATGTGTCCATGACACAGCCAACCGCATTCTTATTTGAAATAAAAAAGATTTTTAAAAGAATCAAAACCCTTTTCGATGAATTTACTCTGATTTTAGAAACAAAAAAATATGGCAGAAATCTTTTTATTGAAGTCATAAACATTATTCGATGGATGTTTATTGCTGTATCGAATATTATTGCAGCGAAAAAACGTAACGGCTATTTGTTGGAACCAAGTGTGGCTTTAGAAGTAACAAAAATATTGCAATTAATTTTTAGAAAGAGTTTTAAATACTTGTCATTGATACCACTTTGCGTCACATTTATCCTTAACGCTTAACCTAGCCTAGCTCCTATACTAAATGACTATCTAGTCTTAATTTAACTAATCTTGGATATCCAGCCTTAAGCTACCTACTGTAGCTCTACTTACCCGAGTATAGATGCTTTACTTCTGCTTCAAGTTAATTAATCAACTATTTAATTAACTAGATTGAAATCTTATTTTTATAATTTACAAGTATTTTGTTTTTTTAATTTTATGCCTTTATCTTAAAGAATGCAATTTGTATCTTCTAGATAAACGAACTAACTTATTGGTTACAGTATCGTGTAACTATAGTAATTAGTAGAGAATAAAAGAGAAAAATAAAATACCTACAATAATCAAAGTAAAATGTAAAGATGTAAGAAAAACTGGAAGTAGCAGGCTTCAACGCCCTGTTTATCACCTGAGCGTGCAACAACTGCTGTTGCAGCATCTTGAGTTGTTGCTGCTGATGCTGCTAAGGTTGCTTGTTGACAGCATAAGCGGATATTTGTCGGTGGTATTAACTGTCAAGTGGTTGCTGTTGAATGCTGCTACAATAAATTGCTGCATACCTTCTGCTGAGCCTGATGATGATGATGATGTGGTTGATGTTGATTTCCGTCTTGAAACTTCTTGAGTTGCGGCTGTTGTTGGTGGTTTTTTTGCTGTAACGACATTTGCCAGCGACACATGTGTTGCATTTAGCGTCAGGACTTGTTTGTTATAGCACAGCAGCAAGCTGAGCAGCAGGAAAATCGTCAACCAACTGTACTGACAACCGGAAGTTCCGGTTTGCATGGCCTCCGGATGTTCACCTGAAATTATAGCCCGAACTGATTTCAATGAATTTGCCAAGTTCTTAACTTATACAATGTAGAAGTGAGTGTGTGTGTGTGTTTGGTTGTATGTATTTTGAGTTAATATATTATAGAAAAGCATTAATGTGTGTGTGTGTGTGAGTTTGTTTCTATTTGTATTTGTTTTGAAGGATTTATGATGCATTCTCAGCTCATTTGATTTGTGCTTAAAAGTTATGTTGACAGAAAGAGCAGCAGCAGCAACAACAAATATTAGAACAAAGGCAGCAATTTCAGCATGCAACAATGACAACAACAACAACAAAACAAAACAATGACAGCAAGAGTGCAACAACAACAACAACAACAATTGAGCAAACTGTTACAGTAATTTATGCAGATTAATTTGTTGCTAAGTTTTGCTCATTTGTTGTTGATTTGCTCAATTTTGAGACTCAAACCGAGTGAACACTATCGGACATCGAAGGACAAAAACTTGAATGCACAGATAGACAGACGAATAGGCAGACAGATAGTGAATCGTATAGACTGACAAATACGGAGTAGGACACTCGGCTGCTTGCCTGCCTGACTGGTTGCTTTTGGTTAAAATTCACAATGAAGGCAGGATATGAAGTTGTTTTGTTGTTGTTGTTGTTATTGTTGTTAGCACTGCTCCTGCTACTGCTGCTCTTGTTTATTTTTGGTTAAGGTTATCTACTGTTTGTTTGTCAACAGCAGCAAAATTTATTTAAATGGCTTTCGTTTTGCATATTTATATAAATCTAATTAATTTTTAGCATTTTAAATGAGATTTTATGGTCTTTGTTGTTGTTTTTGTATTTGTTTCTTATCTTTTTTGTCATCTCAGGTTTATTATTTTGTCTCTCTAGAGTTTGAGTTTGAAATTGAACTTAAAAGCAATTAAAACGGTGATAATAAAATTTTTAGCTCATATTTTGAAAGAAGCATTTATGAAGAAGATGAAGAAGAGGAAGAAAAAAAAGAAAGAGGAAGAAGAAAGGAAACGTAGTGGAAGAAAAAAAAATAAAAAGAAATGCAAGAGTATTCCAGAAATACAGAGGCTTTGACGTGGGCAATTTTTTATTAGTAAGAAATAATTCCTACTTTCTGCTTTTTTAAAGAATCTTATTATTACTCAAGTCACAAGTTTTAAATTTTGAGCAAAAAGTGCGCGAAATTGCAGACATGATAGCCATCTCAATCAATGAGTTAAAGTTCGAATTGCTTCCTCACGCACCCTTTTCGCCAGACTTAGCCATTTCGGATTAACCCATTAACGACGAATGTTACATATATGTAGAGCTGGAGCACCCTTTTATGTAATAGCAAAAACAAAAAACATTTGAATGATTCGGTACAAAAACGTGTTAAATCTTGTTTGCTAGAAAACTAGTCACCCGTAGAAAATGATTTGACTTATTTTGAGTTGAAGCAGTTTGTTGTGCAGACGTACTTTTTATTGCTTGTGCTTTGGTTTGTTCAAAATGGCTCATATGCGAAAGTAAGTAAAATAAATGGAATTATGTTATTTTTTGTATGGTGATAAGTGAAAAAATTTGTTTGTAGTGTTTTAGTGTCTTTGTTTAGTTATATTTTGGAAATAAAAAATGAGTGCGTTTTATTATCTATTGTGCGGTAGTGGAGTGTTTACGCCGCCGTTACATATATGTAACATTCGTCCTGATATGGTATTTATGCAAATATTTTTTCTTGTGGTTTTTTGTTTGTATTTAGAGAATTGATGACCATTGAAGAAGCTACAGCATATCTAGAAACGCTAGATTTAGATGATGAAGAGGTTGATAATGTGTATATCGAACCACCAGAAGAAGATACAAATTCTGCTTCTGTGTCCATAAGCAATAATTGTTTAAGTCAACTTAAGGTATAATATACATACGTGTAACAACCAAAAACAGGAGCTGTTTTCAAAAAATTTTTTTAGATATAAGAAGTTATTATTTTTTTTTAAATTTATACAGTTTATTGTACATAAAAAATACTTTTTAAAAATATTTTGTTTTTCTAAAAATGGCTTTTATATAGAGGGCGCTGAAAATGGCATTTAAAAAAAGACATCCAAAACGGTTCGATGGATATGGCCTTTCCCATTTATCGGAAACAAAAAAATAAAATGACATTTTAAAGCATAGAACATATATTAAGCATCCCCCTTACGCAAGACCCCCGGGGGTTTTTCTTTTAATTATGGCGGAAGTTGAAGTAAAAAGTTCAAAAAATATATACTTTTTCGCGCGCTTTCTTGTTTATAAAAAAAAAAAAAAATAGATACTTGAATTTAGGGGGGATGCTTAAAGAACAAAAAAACGAACAAAATACAAAAAAATCATTGAAATTGAACCAATAGATTTCGAGTTATCTATCGAACCGTTTCAAAAAAACTAGTTTCGAAGAAATCGCGTTAAAGATATTTATTTCTTTGTATGGAGCTTAGACATAGGTTAACAAAAACCGTTATAACTTCTGTTTTTTCGATACAGATTAATATCGATTTAAAAATGTGTATGTATATTCTTAAAACTATAAAGAACACATTCACCAAAGAAAAAAAATATTTTTTTCGAAAAATTTACACGTATATTATACCTTAAGTCAGAACTGTGTAATTTATATTGCTATATTCCTTGAATATATCTCCACATTTTCTCCAAACTTTGAAGCAAGATTTCTCAAAACATTGAAATCCGACTTAAGTTGTTATTGCTTATTGACACAGAATTCATAACAAATCACACTCATAAGTAGGCGTCGTCGTAACCAATAAGAATTGTGGATAGCTTAGCACTCGTCATGCGAGTTCGCCCCCATCGTATCAATCTGCCCAATTCCCACTACATTATATGGTTCGATTTCAAAGTCGATATTACCACCAGCATCAGCATCAACAGTCCAATCACCTCCGGAAGCTTCAACACCATCTCTTGATCCTCAAGAAACGCCTGAAAAAGATAATGGTCAAGAGCTTGTAGAAATTACTCCACGGAAGCTGGAAACTCGTTCACTGAAAATAAGACCACAACCACGACGACCTCAGCTTCCTCGAGCCAAGAAAGAAAAGCAACCGGGAAAACATGCACAACTGCGTTGGAGAAAAGCTAATAAAATCTATGCGCAAAATGTTTAAAACATATAATTTTTTACCTGTTTACTTTTACACATATTTTATATCATTCATTGGTTCATTTTCATACCTTTTACTTTTCATGCAATACTCAAGTGAATTCAGTATTATCTTTTATTTTTTTCATACTACACTTATATGCTATCCATTTCTTGATGGTAATTTAACCATAATGTATTTATAATAAATAGTAATAAACCGTATTTTAAAAGTCTGTTTTAATAAATGTATGCATGCATATGAAGCCTGTTGTTACATATATGTAGAGGGCTAGACAGAAGCTGTTTTCTGATGTTACGCCTGTTGTTACATATATGTAGAGGGCCAAGCAGCCGAATCCAACTTCCAGGAAAAAAAAATGTTCTTCTAGTTTTGTTTCTATATCCTACCACAGCACACACACAAAATTTCAAATTGATTGCTAAACTTTTTACCGTTCGTCATTAATGGGTTAATTTCTGTTTCCAAACTTAAAAAAATTCCTGTCATCATCATTTTTGAAGAGATATAAACAAGTAATTCCACTGGCTCATAAAGCGCACCAAACGGCAAGTTTTTCTGAATGAAATGGTATTTCGAGATAAGTATGTCTATTACACGGTTCGACAAAATCAAAATTTTTGTTTCACCCATGACAAATTGGAATTTATTCTGAAAAAATAAGTTTAAAAAAAGTACACGTGTTTCGTCATTTTCCTCCAGCACGTCAGTTTTTTTTTTAAATCGATTTTTAAAGTTTTTTTATGATTCTGGTTTTTTTATGATCACAGCTGACGCTTTTAAATAATAAAGTAAGGCCACAAGTTAGAAATCCCCACATATTTTTTAATTTATATGCAACACTTTTTTACTTAGAGGGCCCTGATAATAAAATTAAAAAATATATAAAATTAAAAACCATGGTCTAATCAGCTTGGTTTAGTTCTGCAAAGAACTTTGTTGTTGTAGCAACCTGTTGCTTCATGAATTATTTGGCATTAAACTCACAATATAATACTTAAAAAATATGTTTTTTAAGAATTATAAAAGAAATAAACTTATTAGAAAATGCCACAATTTTAGACCTCATCTAAAAATATATATATTTTCGCCGCTCGACGTGATCTGCGAATTTTGAAGAAATCGTGAAGGAAATGATTTCTGCGTATGGTGACATGAAAATAAACATGTAGTTAAAAATTCATTTTTTACACATCCATTTGGACTTTTACCCGTCAAACCTAGGAGTCGTTAGTGACGAGCATGGTGAATGTTTTCACAAAGATATATCAACTATGGAAAATTGTTTTAAAGGAAAAGACTCGAGACACATGCTAGCTGAATATTGCTGGTCTATTTGTAGAGACACAAATCCTGCAGAAAATAAACGAAAAAACAGTCGTCTAAAATTTTTAACAAGTCGGAAATAAAATATATTACTCCTAATAAAATGTATTTTTATTTTAAAGCTTTTATTAAATATTGTTTTTTTTTGTTTTAGTGTTGAACTGAAAATTAAGTAAGGTACGGTACTGATTTTCAATTTCAAAAATTTAATAACCTTTCTTAAATGCTCTTCATTCATGAAAATCAGCCTACTTTTTTATATTTTAAAACCTTATTTCATTATATAAAAGTATCAGATGTGATCATTCCATCAAAGAAAACTTCGAAAATCGATTAAAAAAAATTCTGATGTGCTGGAGGTAAATTGCGAGACACGTATTTTTTTTTTAATGTCTATTTTCAGAATATATTGGAATTTCTCATGCGTGCAAACCTCTGTCGAACCGTGTTATCATTGCCCCAAACGCGGCAATTGAATGATCGATATTTTTCTGAAAAAATGGGGCTTTCAAATTTTATGATTTTTTTGTATTTATTCCCTCCACCTGGGGGCTTTAGGGGAGGGCTGGAGAGGGTTAATATGTATGACTAACCCCCATTATTTTTGCAAAAGGAACATTTTTCTCTCTGGAACCTATTCCCTACGATCACTCCTTAGGGAGGCTCCCATACAAATATTATGATTTTTGTGTATTTAGTTCCTACACCTGAATAGGGGGCTTTAAGGGTGGGCTGAAGAGGGTTAATATGTATGACTGACCCCCATTATTTTTGCACAAGGAACATTTTTTTCTTGGGGATCTATTCCCTCCGACTACTCCTTTGGGGGGCTCCCATACAAATATTATGATTTTTGTATATTTATTCCCAACACCTGAACAGGGGTTTTAAGAGAGGGCCGGAGAGGGTTAATGTGTGTGACTGACCCTCATTATTTTTGCAAAAGGAACATTTTTCTTTCGGTAACCTATTCCCTACGACCACTCCTTAGGGGGGCTCCCATACAAATATTATGATTTTTGTGTATATATTCCTAACACCTAAACAGGGGGCTTAAGGGAGGGCTGGAGAGGGTTAATATGTATGACTGACCCCCATTACTTTTGCAAAAGAAACATTTTTTCTGATCTATTCCCTCCGACTACTCCTTTGGGGGGCTCCCATACAAATATTATGAGTTTTGTATATTTATTCCCTACACCTGAACAGGGGGCTTTAAGGGAGGGCTTGAGAGGGTTAATATGTATCATTCAACTATGTCATATGTAGAATTTTGTATTAAAAACATAAATATATGAGGAAAATAAATGCAATACAGAAATACACTGTGTTACTGTCTTGTTACTCTCAAAAGTTTGAATTATACTTTAAA
This sequence comes from Pherbina coryleti, assembly GCA_943735915.1. Classification (NCBI taxonomy): domain Eukaryota; kingdom Metazoa; phylum Arthropoda; class Insecta; order Diptera; family Sciomyzidae; genus Pherbina; species Pherbina coryleti. The sequence goes on from OX030952.1 coordinate 93,004,986, forward strand.
ATGTTGTACATTACAACTCTGTTACTTGGCAGCAGTCAGTGGTTGTCTTTTTGTTTAAGGTTAATGTTTTCAATATGAATACCAACGACATGCTCCATATGCTTTGAATTTTTATGGCAATATTATAATTACCCGATGCACAGTGGGGTATTTTATGCTAAAAGTGACGATTAATTGACAGGGGCCACTTATCGAGACAAAAATTGTACTTTGGGAGTTTTTGGGGTCGCTGATCACGAATCTGAAGTCAAAAATCTGAAATTCAAAATGGCGGCTTCAAAATAGCGACCATGAACAAGCTAACTTCTACAAAAAACGTTTAATGGAAGTAAAATTTTGTATACAGGGGTTTGTGGGGTCGCTGATTACGAATCTGAAGTCAAAAAGTTGAAATTCAAAATGGCGGCTTCAAAATGCCGGCCATGAACAAGATAACTACTACAAAAAACGTTCAAAGGAGGTAAAATGTTGTATACAGGGTTTTGTAGGGTCGCTATTTAAGAATATGAAGTCAAATATTTAAAATTCAAAATGGCGGCTTCAAAATGGCAGCCATGAACAAGCTATGTTGGAGGTAATGGAGGTAAAAATTTGTATACTGGGGCTTGTGGGATCGCTGATCATGAATCCGAAGTCAAAAATTTAAAATTCTAAATGGCGGCTTCAAAATGTAATCATTAGCTATATACCTTTTACCATATTACATAGTATATAGAACATAATTTTCGTTATTACTACAAATTGCACAAAACAAGCTTTGAACGACGTTTTATACAAAAACAAAGGATTGCAATGACAATAGTTAATAAACATATACAATGATGTTGATCTCACATGTACCCTGCAAACTGCAGGGCAAACAATTTATGTCTTACTAATATCAAAATCAGAAAATTAGTGTTAAAATCGAACAAATATAATTTAATTTAATTTAATTTAACACATTCATCTGCTTCTTTTAATATATATAAAAAGCCGGTGTTTGAAAGAAACATCAACGATCTACCTTAATTGGGGAAAGGTGCACTGAATATGCCGCTTTCCATAATGTAGGGTAAAAAATAGCGGATAAAAAAAAAAGAAGAGAAGAGAACTGGTAAACAACAAAAAAAAAAAAAAAAACAAAAAACAGCAATATCTGTTTAGTATTTAGATTTATTTTGTTTTTTCATTTATTTTTATTTTTCGAAATAAAATCGTAAAAACCGTAAAACCGCAAAAGTGCGCAGCATTGACGCAACTTTTTTTTTTGTAGAATATAGCTTGAATGTTCATAGCTTACGAAAATCAAAACAGTTTTTCTTAATTCCACTCAACACACAACTATATCTCTAGTTACATATCGAAAAATCCAACTTTTTAAGGTTAAATTAAAATAAATAAATAAATATATATACAAACACTATTTCATAAAAAAAATTAAATTTTGTATTGCTTAAATACCTGCAAAAGAAGGTTACATCGTAATTTTTTGTAATTTTTAACAAATAATACACAAAAAAAAACTTTAAAAATTTCTAATGAACACGTTTGTCACTGTGCACACTCAAAGAAAAAAAAATTATGACTTTCAAACTGCATTACGGGTAAACCGTAGAATATTTTTCAACTATTCTTTTACCTAGTGATGCAGAATTTTATCTTCTTTCATCGGGTACCTATCATCACTATTTACCTTGAACGTTTTTTTTTTTCAATAAATCGTCACTTTTGGCATAAAATACCGCATTGTGCGATATATGTATGTATGAACCATGCAGTTGAAAAGCTAATGTTTCCATACTATCCAACAAAAAAAAAAAAACATGGTATGCCTTCTCAAAACATCTACTTCCTGAATGCATACAAAATGATCTTATTTTGATAAGGCTTGACCTTCTTGGGAAGAACAGAAGTAATGATTTTCATTGAAGTTCGAAGGTCATGTGTTAAATTTTCAGCAACGAATTTGAGCAACAATTAATTGCTGATTTTAATTTGCAAAACAGCAAATCATAACACGCAGCGATATGAACAGTCAAATTTATCGATTATTTTAAGTGTCAAATATATCATCACAATAAACAAATGGTTTTTGTTCTTGCGGAAAAGTTAGCATCAAATTTTAAAGTAAAGAAAGTTTTGGTGAAAAAGGTTAAATTTAGAATTGTTATTGTGAAAAAGACGTGGAGAAACTGATTGAGACTGTAAGTAATTAGAAAAATATTGGAAAATATGCTAAGCAAGAGGCATTTCAATAGAATAGCTAAAAAAAAAAACAAGAAATGCTTTCTAGGTTATCTCCAAATAATTTACCAGTAGTGGAAAGTATGGAAAACGAGTGCAAACGTCAGTCAATCTTTAAATAATGAAATGCTCCTACCGAATCCAAAAATGTTGAAAGAAAACTGGTTGAGTGGTACCACAATTTTTACCCAACTTCCTGTTTTAGCTTGCTGCGCAGGAAGACTTAAACTGGAATCCAAATTAGATGATGGGAAGTCATTTGAATTGGTATGTAAGTTTACCAGAAAAAAAAATAATATTATTTTTTCACAATACATTTATATTTATAGGTCAACTATATAAAGAAAAACATTGGGATTTGGGAAAAAGATTTTCTCAACGATTTTAGGCATGTTGCTACTTGGCGCGCTCGGTATTTGAGTGAAAATTCAAAATTTTTTACAGGAAAATGGTTAGAGATAATGGAAAATTTTTTTTAGGGTGAATAATAAATAAACTTTGTCTTTTTCCAGGATCAAAACACATTAACTTTATTGTAAGAAAACAACTTTTTACTATCTTTTTACCTCTTTAACCATAGTTATGAAGACTTTGTTTACTTTTTCATATTAATTTTAATTTTCATCCACATTTAATTGTCTTTATTCTTTTATTTTAACTCTTTAAAATGTATACATGCAAAATTTTTATTTAATTTTCATTCAAACTTCGCGTCTCATCTACAGTGGATTGTATTAGTATCTTTTTGTGTTATTTTGAATTTAAATAAAAGGCTGTAATAAATTATTTTCCTATTGTTTAAATAAAAAACTGAAAAAAATTATATCTGAATTTATCTTCTGTATTATCTTCTCTCATTAACCTTTAGTAATTGACAAGTACCACAAGTAATTGATTGGATATTCTTCATTTTAAAGCGTCACAGAAGCCATTCATTGAACTCGTTCTGGAAGACCATGCACAGAAGGCCAAGAGAAGCATTCCATCCAAGGACATGTTAACAGAATGCATTATAGAAGGTAAAGTGGAAGGCATGATTATTCTGACTTTCCCTTCCAATTCACCTTCTTTGGGAATCTCTTTTTTTGCTGGGATATTATAATTATTTAATTTTGCGTAACACTGTGTTTAAAACACGCCGAAGCGTTTCACGGCAAAGTGTTTCATTGGCGAATTGATTCATCGTCGGTTTTTTTTCAACGCGGCTAAAGAAGTTTCCCTTGAAAAAAAATGATTTGAAATTTTCTGACAAAAAAAAAAAAAAAAAAAAAAAACAAAAAAATAACAATTGAACTTAAAATAGTACATATTTTATTTCAAATTTGAAACTTTAATTTTGCTTTGTAAACTTCCTTTAGTATTTTTGCATTGGATGCATTAAAACAATTCCGCTTTTAATTATTATCCTTGTAATTAATAAAAAAGCAATATTATTCTAGAAATTTTGCCACATTAATGCATGGATATAAATTTTGCTGGAAATGCCATAGCAAATATTATTTTTAGCATATATTAGCTCATTAAAATGCAGGCATTTGCACAAACACACACACACACACACATACCCACACGACCATACACAAAGGCTCCTATCTCCACTTCCATTCACTCTTATAACGAGCCACATCTTGCAGTCATTCATTAAATTATTTATTAAATCATGCATGCACTGATTAGTTTATTTAAATTAAAACCAATTAATTTGATGTTTATCAACTGCCAACTTGCACCAGCAAATAATTATACAAAACAAAAACAGCAACAATACAAAACTAACAACAATGCATAGCACAGTATTACAACAACATCGATAGGAAAAATAACAAAACCCAAAACAATGACTACTGCTATTTGGCAGAGTTCACCAGAGTATACGAGAAACCAAGTATAAATAATGAACAATGAATTATTGCCTGCTTATGGAAGCCACAATGGTTGCCATCGCAAAATGATGATGCACTAACCAAAGGTAGAATGAATGTTGCATTTATAAAAAAAAACAAAACAACACAAAGACATACATAAGTGCATACATTTTGATACTAATAAAGCATACAGATACGTTGATACTAAATGACTGAGCAAAATCTCTATTTGCCATACTACACTATTTTACACTATCTCGGTGCATTGTTTTTTCAGTATAGCTTTGATATTGTAGAAAAATGTTCTGTATGAAGCGAAACCAACAAAACAAGTATTGCATTGAAAGCTTTTAGTTACTGTCGGACCAGTGCTTGAGTTTTGTGATGAAATAAAATATCAAAACGTATAGTGACAATGAAGTAAAAGCAATAGGAGATCATAACAAGCACACTAAGTGCACCTTGCATCAACATCAATTGACTTTCGATCAACATCGACATATGAATATCGAAAGTGAAGAGGGCTTTTTTTAAAAGGAACCCAAAGTTAACCCTCCAGAAAATTCGACCAGTGCAGGAGTCACTTTTCCACTGGTTTCTTTGTCACCAGTACTAGTGACATATTATAATATTATGTCTCTCACAGTGAATTCTATTGACATTTTGTATAAGCGTATGTTCAAGAAACTACCAGTAGCCGTTTGAACTAGTGAATTAGTTTATTCAACGGGACCAATTGCGTATACATATTTGCTATGGTTATTCACGAGTATATGTAGAACCTAAGTAGCTTGAGTGGATCACAGTGTAAAGTCATACAAAGGCTACTGATGAGTTGGTGTAGCGAGCAATGAAACAGTCTGTATAGTCAAGCTGTGTGATTTTCTCTATATAGAGCCGTTGTTGTTGTTGTTGGTTGTTGCCTTCTTTGTTCTTCATGTTGTCTTGTTGTCAACATGCTTGGCCTAGAGCTCGAAAAATTTGTTTTCAATATGAAGAATGTAAAGGCCGTATACAAATATTAAGATTAAATGTTATTTTTAATATTTTATGCTGGCTGATGTACCCGGTGTTACTAGGGGGAAAAAATGTAAAATTTTAATGTTTAGTGCACGTTTTAATATTTTCAAAAATCCAAATAATGAAAAATAAGCAGCACTTAAGTGATTATTAAATTATTTCAAGGCTCAAATGAGAGGTCCATTTTTTTTCTATCGGCTGAAAATAAAGAGATGCTGAGGGGCCGACAAAATAGATTTATAGTGATAATTTTTGATCGGAAAGAGATATTGATATTGAAAAAAAAAATATTTTGACATAAATTATTCTTGGACCTGAAATATTCTATAAAAGAATTTGAAAAAATTTATTTCTACAAAAAATCACATCGGGTAATCTTCTTTTTTGATGACAAAAACAATAGTAAAATCTTACTTTAAACTGGAACAACTTTTGCTATTAAACGCTATGTCATGTAAAAGGTAGTCAAAAATGTTATTTTGAGTTTTTATAGTTTCAACAACAAAAATAATTTTTGTGTCATCTAAACGTGTCATATATACGATAATCCCACGGTAACCTCCAAATGGTTTTTATTAAGTCACTAGCCTCTTCCCGGCGCGTTGCTGCACCCTGCAACTATATGGGAACATAATAGGTGCATTCAAAACTTTTCTTAGACCCATAGTTTGACACCACTGTTATTTTGCACTGCCCGTTACAGTTTCCTAGTAGCAGGAAATCACCAAATAGTAACTCTATTTTGAGTTTGTCTGAAAGTATTGCTACTTTTACTTTAAAAGCTATTCGATAATACAAATTTTAATTGAATGGGCGAAGCCACGCCCCCTTATATAATGCCATCCCAGTCTTCTAGTAGTTGGACATTACCCAGTTTTAGTACAGTTGCCGACACTAAGCATAGACTAAATTACCAAAATGTAGCCCAATCGACGAAAACCGTAGGAAATATAGCATTTTTACTGATTTGTGGGCGGTAAAAGGATATCGTACTTGAAAAAAACGCACTGCCAAAGTTTCAGCTCTATCGGCTCAGTAATTTGGAAGTTTCCAGCCATCACACAGACAGCGTTTTGCTTTTTGTATATATAGATTATTGGCTTTATCTTTTGATTGGTAAGGGATACTAAGATAATTTTTGCTAAAAAATTAATTTTTTTGGTTTTTTAATTTTTCAAAAATATAAAAACACAATATTGGAAAAAAAAATTTTGTTCGAAAAAATCAAAGGAAGGCCTTGCTTTTTGAATCACAAAAATGGTTTTTAATTTTTGCGTAAAATTGAAATAACTTTTACTTATAAATGTTATAGATTTTAAATAGAGTTGAAAATTTGCGAATTTGAATTTAAATTATTTTTACAACAAAAACCTTTGAGCCTTTTTTAGAGGAAAACTCAAAAATTTCAGACCTTTTTTTGAAAAAAATATTTAAAATATATACACTCAACTAATGTTACTTTTTCAATAAGGTTTTCATAGTACTTTGATGAAGTTTTAAGACAAAAAAAATTCAACAAAATGTATACAAAAGCAGCGGAGATATTTGACTCGAAAGTCGCAAAATTAAATTTCTGATTTCTCATTTTTGAGTAATGATGTTGCATTAAATACATCGTTGTAGTAAAATTTTTCATAGTTTTCAAGATATGTTCATGTTTTTGATGTAAAAATAACGGAAATTTTTTAATTTTAACAAATTTAAGAAGTATTTTATATATTTTGAATATTTGCATTTGTAACCTAAGAAAACACCTAAAAATAGCGATTTTGTAAAAAATTTGTACTACAGCACCATCTGGTGTCCAAGGTGGATTAAAGAAGAAAGTGCTAAAAAACTCATCGTATCTTAAAACCCCTATGTACCAATTTTCATTCTAATCGCATAATCGGTTTGGGAGTTTTAGGTGGTTTTGCAAAAAATTTGTAGTACAGCGCCCTCTGGTGTTCAAGTTGGGTAAAAAAAAAGAGCAGAAAAACACTCAACGTACATGAAAACTACTACATACCAATTTTTATCCTAATCACGTGAGCAGTTTGTGAGTTTTAGGCAGTTTTGTAAAAAATTTGTGCTACAGCGCCCTCTGGTGTTCAAGGTGGATAAAAATTGATAGCCCACAAACACGCACCGTACCAAAAAACTTCTATACACAAATTTTCATGCTAATCGGAGGAGTAGTTTAGGAGTGTATTGCATAGTTACAAACATAAGCTCCTTTTTTATATATATATAGATAGATATCAAAACAGTGGGCGTAAAAGTGGGCGTGGTCAACTTTTATTCAGTAAAAACTTAAAATGGATTATGTACTACGAATATTTAAAAAATAAATTAGCCAAATCGGTGTAGCCGTTTTCCGATTTTAAATAAATGAAAAAGTGGGCGTAAAAGTTGGCGTGGTAAATTTTTCTTTCCGTAAAAACCTAGGTTTGACCATTACGAACATCTAAAAAAAATTATCCAAATCGGTCTAGCCGTTCTCAACTGCTACAATAACCCACGAACGACATTTGATTTTTATTTATATAGATTTAATTAAATTTACAAAAAAAAAAAAAAAAAAAATTAATAAAACATATCAAAAACAACGGATTTATTTACATCGATAGTAAAAATACGAACTTCTGTAATTTTTTTGTCATTTTAAGCAGGCGATGTTATCAATGTGTACAATTTTGAAGAAACATGAATATTTCTGGTGTTAAAATAACAGAATACATATGTTTAACCCTTTCAGCTCCAATGTTGCCTGTGGGCAACTTCTGACTTTGCGGCTCTGTTTCTAGTTTGCGACCAGATTTTCTACAATAAATTTTTAATAATAGATTGAAATGTGTTGAATAATACAAAAAAAAATTAAAAATAGGAAAATTAATTTTTATAACATGCTTTTCAAAGTTATTCCGAGTCAACTCATTCATCTGCGCGACAACGCGACTTCAAAAAAGAGCCAATTAAAAAACTGCATTTTTAAATATTTCCGAAAATTAACTAAAACTAAATAATTAATTAATTAGATGTAAAAGTACAAATGTAAGAGATCTAATTTACATTTTTAGTTAGGAGAAATAATTGATATTAAGAGCGCTAGAATTTGTACAAAAAATTTTTAATTTTTGTAATAATTTTTTAATTTTTGTAAACATTTTTGTAGTATCTATTAGGAAAGCAATAAGGATTTCAAAGTTCGTACTCAGCTTATTTAGGTCAAAAACTAATCCTCAACGAAGTTTGGAATGTTTGGCATCGCCAGGGCTAATTTGGGTCTAAAGGGTTATACTAATTAAATGAACATTTTCGCTAAAAAATAGTATGTTCGTGAGTAGATTTGCGTTAATTGTAAATGGGGACGAGCGGCATAGTGAAAACTAAGATGAAAAAACCTAAACTAGAGTGCAAGTAACCAACCTTAACCTGAAAACCGATAAAATTTACCCAAACGTCTATTTTTAGCTCTCCTGAAAAATTTGATCCTGTGAAACATCACAAATATGGTTGAGGTGTTAAATAAAAGAGACTAGTGTACTGATACACTAGTAACTGTATCAAAAGAGATAGTGTAAGAGCCACACCACTCTCTCAAGCCATCTACCATTACTCAAGTACTTCGTCTCTGTCATCATCACATTTCAAGACATTAGGTTTTGAACTCAGCTTTTTTGATATGCCCTTAAATTCAGTGTCTAAGACAACTCAAGTTTAATCCCAAAAGAAGTAGAATATAGAAATAAATATGCTCTACATCTATGCATATTCTATGTTTTGAATTTTTTTTTACTGGTTCTATCGGCCGAAATTAATACATGTACGTTGCAAAAACCAATCTTTTGGGCCCATCTTGCTTCATATTCAAGATATGGCGTTGTGCCTAATTTTCAAGGCTATCATATCGTCCTGGAACGGAGAGTCTGAAACATAAAATTCAAAAAGAGTTACAAAAAGTAAGTGCTCTTACGTGATAGCTTACCAGAAATATTGAAGAAGCATTACAAATAAAAAAATGGCGGACACTTGAAATTTTTTTTAAAAATAGCCTTTTTTCGACCTTTTTTCATACTCAAAAATTTTACTTATTTTGTTTGTGGTCAAATTGTGGTAAACTATAACACAGGATATAAAAACAAACAAAATGCTTCAAAGTTTATGAAAATCGGCCCAGTAGATCCGGAGATCAACTGTCCGCCAGTTAAAAAAACCTTAACTCGAGAAAAACGAGCCAAGAACGCACTTCAATTGAGTCGTTATATCTCGGCACTGGCTTTGAATTTCATATAATATTTTATTATTGAAGGTATAAAGATTCTAAAAATTTAAAAAAACAAAAATTAATTTTTTGAAAATTCTAGACGGTAATAGTACTTTAAATTATGCTATCGACTGGTCCTCTATACTTGTGAGTGCATGGTGTACTCGGTGTGCTCGCTATGATTTCCCGTTCAGTTTACTTCAGTGTCGCTCTATGATTTCATATTTGATTTTTTACCAAAAATTTTCAAAACACAACCATACTAACGAATAGCTTTGAAGTTGTGACCCTAGTGTTTAATTCGGCTTCGCTTCCTACAAAATATTTTTGCTCGATGTTATGGCTACACTGAAATACACTGAATCTTCCTGCACACTATTCAAGTACTATGAATAAAATGTCTTGCGCAGCTCTTTAGAACAGATTTGCTATTAAAAAAAAAACACAGGTGCTTCACTGGACACACGAGAGAAGAGAAGCATTTTCGCAATTGTATAGATTTGAAAATTTAATGGCTTTTTTTCGATTAAAATATTTTTTAAATTTAAAACTTTAAAATAACAAAGTTTTACGTTTTTGTATGGCAGCACCCGTAAGGAGTGGTCGGAGGGGCTAGATCCTTAAGGGAAAAGTGTTCCTTTTGCAAAAATAATGGGGGTTGATCATACATATTAGCCCTTTTCGGCTCTCCCTTAAAGCCCCTCTGTTCAGTTGTAGGGAATAAATATACAAAAATTATTAAATTTGTTTGTAGCATAACGACATATAGTAAGTAGTAAGTAGAATCAACATGTTGGTTTTTTAGTACTCTTGTTTGTATAGCCAATACACAATCTATAGTGGTTTTTGTGTATTGGCTAATGGTTATTGTTCGGGAAAATTAATAAATTATTATTCTAAACATACCAAGAAAATAATTTTCAATACGGTGGAATCGGCTAAGGTGATAGTTGACAGTTGATGATCAAAATCATCACTTTTGCTCCACGTAAGGTGATTATCAAATTGACTATCGCTTTTAGCTATTGATTTTAAGCGACAGCTATTTAGGTGTCGTTTTCATATATTTCTGACAGTTCAATTGCAAACTCGTTGAAATCGAAACAGTTTAAAGTGAAGTGTGTGTTGAATAAAATAAATAAAAAGTATTTAACAATAAATAATAAGTTCAAGAGTATTTATTTCAGTATTAAGCATTAAGTGAAATGTTTACCTCATTTCAACTTTTAAGAAGAGAAAATGCAGAAGAAAATAATAATTATAGAAAGATTCGACTTCTTAGAACAAATTTAAGAAACAAGGCAAATATTTTGGAACTTCCTAACCCAATGTACGAGTGTATTTATGGATATTTGTTAATTGTTAATAAAAGTACTAATTTTTTGTTTAGTTTTTTGAAAAAATTTCGCTTGGATAAGGAAACTTTTATGATTGTTTTGCGGATGCTTGACTTGCCAAATGGAGTAAGGTCAACGCACATCCCACCTATCCTGCAATTGGCTGCAACTCTAAATCTTCTTGGTGGAGGTGGTTACCAAAGACAAATTGGTCAAGACTGGGCTGCACCGATGGGTCAAAGTACTAGTCAAAGTAGCTGAAATCAATGCAGCAGTTATTAAAAAAATGCAGACCGTACTATGTCCACTCATGATTAAATTTGTGCCCATGGATTCAACAAAAGAATATTTTTTTGAAAAGTACCGTATTCCTGGAGGTACGTACTGTTAATCAACATCATTTATTGACTTATTATAATATTTGCCCTTTTAATTTCACAGTTATAGGGTGCATTGAAGGAAGTCATATTATGATTCTCCGTCCAAAGGAAAATGAGAATATGTTCTTTAATCGAAAAGGAAGGCATAGTATTAATGCAATGATTGTAAGTTTATTATAAAACAAATAATGAATTGCAACATTATTAAAAAATTACCCTATAGATATGTGATGAAAATACAAAAATTTTGGCAAATAAATGCTCGATATGGCGGAAGTGCTCATGACAGCTTTGTTTGGCGCCAAAGCAACGAAAGAGATGCATTGGAAAGAGATTACAAATCAGGCAGGAGATCGTCATGGCTACTTGGTAACAAAATATGCGTATTAAAAACGGCTTGTACTAAAACATTTTTTAAGGTGACAGCGGCTATCCACTTGAGCCTTTCCTAAGGACTCCATAATAGCTGAACAAGGCACAGGAAAAGCAGCACATAAACAATTGGAACAAACAATTATAAATGATTAACAGCTGGCCAAAATGACATTTAATTTCTGAGAGAATGTTAAGTGCTGCCAAGTATTGAAAATATTTAGCGATCGTTTTACACGGAGCAACGACACGTTGACAATAAAAAAAAAAATCAAAAACGATTATCAAAAAGCGATAATCAACTATCATCTTAGCCGATTCCACCCCAGGTTCGAACCCCAGCATCGACAGAAAATTATTTGAATTAAAATAATTTTTCTGTACGGCCGCCGCCTCTCTGCAGACAATGGCAAACCTCAAAGAGTAATCAAAATGCCATGTAAAGCTTCTTGAGAACGAGAACATTCTGTTCATCGCCGTTCGGAGTCGGCGTTAAGCATGTAGGTCAGGTTCTCGGTCAATTGTGTACAAACTTAATAACACGCACAACACAATTGATCATAAGAAGCAAGGTCAAAGTCCTTTCAAGGGCTGAAATGGCCAGTTATTTATTTTTATTTTTATTTTTACGGCCAAGAACTTTATTCTAAGGGTCTTAAAGATTACCGACGAAATCTTCCATAACAGCAATAAAAACAACAACACAAAACATTCTGGCAAACAACAAGTTTCAGAACACAAAATATTTAAGGGAATAACATATGTACCTGGTTTCACTTTTTAAAAGTTAAAAAATCTGACATCTGCAACAATAACAACTATGTACGTTCTTGCACCTAAAACAAACAACACATTAAAAAGCCTCCACATTAGAGTAAAAAGCAAAATTGATGACAAGGACAAAAGTGATTTAATCTACAAAATACAATGCAAGGGTGACGGGTCCAACATATGCAAAAAAGTATATGTTGGTACAACAAAATCTAAATTAAAAACGAGACTTTCAGCACACAAATCGGACTTAAAATCAAACCACGAACACAAAACAGCACTTGCGGCCCACTGTCTTCAAAGCGGTTATTCTCCTGACTTTGAAAGCACGGAAATATTGCAACAAGAGTAAAACTCCGCGAGAAGATACACGATAGAGATGCTGCAGATTATCAACACGCCTACAAATATACGCCTAAACTACAAAACTGACACTGATAACTGTGCCCACATTTACAAGTACTTAATAAATACGGAAAAGTAACCGACGATGATGGACGCGCGGATTTAATACAAAACAGAAATCCTTTGTATTATAAGTTCTGTGAATTTTTAAATGTTTAAAGTTTAAGTTTCTGTTAATGTTATCGATGTTTGTATCGTAAACCTGTTTTTATGGCAATTTAATGTTATTTTTATTTGTATATGTAAAGAAGTGAAATAAATCCGTATCTTTTCCAGCCTGATGATGACTCTCAGCGAGAGTCGAAATATCGCAAAATAAAAAAGAATATTCTTTAAAAAGATAATATCTGTCTTTTTATCGAAAGTCGACGGCCAAAGCCCAATTAAAAACAATTTTAAACACCACGTAGAAGGCCGATTAATTCTACGTTTTTTTTTTTAAGTAAAATTTCTGTAGCCGCGATGGGTAGTAAGACCGATGAATCAATACACCGATGAAACACCTCGTCTTGAAACGCTTCGGCGTGTTTTTAACGTAGTGTTACGCAAAATTAAATAATTATAAAATAGTCTGGACACAGAAGCTTTTCAACTGCTTGGTTCATGCATCGAGTAATTATTGTATATAATGTTGCCATAAAAATTCAAAGCATATGAAGCATGTCTTTAATATTCATATTGAAATTAAAGCCCCCTTGTTCCGGTGTAGGGAATAAATACATAAAAATCATAAAATTTGTATGGGAGCCCCCTTAAGGAGTGATCGGAGGGAATAGGTCCCGAAAGGACCCCCTAAAATGATCCTTTTGCAAAAGTAATAGTTTTTTGGATACCGCTTATAATAATTTTGATCCCTGATTAACACAGATTAAATTTACTCTTGCCATTATATGAAATGGGACTTTTTAGCAAGGCTATATTAAAGAGTAAATTAATTAACCACTTAAAAATCAACTTTTTTAGGTTAAAGTTTCACTTCTACCATGCGTGGTGGCCGCACATATTTTTTTTTTTTTTTTTTTTTTTTTTTGTGAGATGACATTTTGTAACACAAATCTCTGCGTTTGGATACATTTACAAATAAAAGCTTTTCCACGAATTCTGTGTTAAGGATTACAAATAAAAGCTTTTCCACGAATTCTGTGTTAAGGATTACAATAATATAGCCTAGCAATTTTAGAGGTCAGTTCATTGAAAAAAAATATCTTCTTTTTATCTCGTATGGCATCGATAAACAAATTGTAAGACATTGGGACTTTTCCGGTTTTTCATGAATAATTTCAAATTACACTGACACACAAAAAAAAAGGTTTGAGTGCGAGAAGGCAGACCCACATATTCCCATGTATTTTGGCACGCTGAACACAAATATGGCATCCATTTTGACAAGTTGGCTTTTGGTTACCCTCAAAATAATTGGAATTTACCTATTTTACGGATGTGTGGTAAAATTTGTTTTTGAATGAGCGATGTATTAGTTTATTAGACGGTGTGCTTGTTCAGAGAACAACATGCGAAGTAAAAATTTTAACGAAAAAATTTGAAAATTCCGCTGAAATGTAAAAAAAGATATCTGCTCATAAAACGAAATTTCTATTATCTTGAGCTGTTCAGACATATCCAGTCTCATAGCGTTGAAACAGTTGGTTTTTCATAAAACCTGAAAAGGACTTTTTTGAAGAGAATTATCTGATATAAGTTTTTCTTCTACGAATATTTTCTGTGCGACAAAGAGGATTCGAGATATTTGCAAATGACAGGATTCGGTTAACTTTGAACTTATTCGGATCTTATTTTACATCAAAAAATTTGGGTTTTGATTTTTTTCGATTTCAGATAAAAAAAAAAAATATCCTGACAAGGAAACATTAAACACCTACACCTCAAGATACAGAAAATATTTTTTTTTTGATAGGGACTTTTCAAAAATGCATGAAATCCTTGAAGTTTTTTGACATTCGTTTCACTCTAATGTTTATATAGGCAGTAAAACTCGAAACTATTGGAATTGGTTCAAAAACATGGCAAATACATATTTGAACCATCTTTACCAATTAAAAGCAGCACAAGTCAATACGAATTAATTGAAAAATTTCAGACATTGAAATAAATCCTTATGTTCAGGAATATATTTTGAAATTTTTTCAATTTATTTGCCTTACATGCAGTGACCACTCAATAAGTGTGTGCATCCTGATTATTCTGTATTGCATCCTGACAAACGCAAGTAAGTAACTCACATTTGAATTGACCCTTAAATGCTACAGAGCCTATGCATAGAAATTGGAAATGGAAAACCTTTGATTTTCAATTTATTTTTGTTTTGTTTTGTTTTGTTTTGTTTTGTTTTTGTTTTTTTTTTTTCAATATGCAAATGTATTAAATCTGCTCCTAGTGCACAGTTGCATGCAAGCCCTATAGTTGGAATAGACAAACGCACCTATGTACGCTTGCTTGCTTGTTACCACACTCACTCTGCACATAATAAATGCGTTTTAGCTGCACTTCCGGTGCCGTACTTCCGGTTGCTTACACAAGCAAAATTTTGAATTTAATTTCCACACCAAATCAGCAGCAAGCACACAAAGCTGCCATAAAAACACACAAATATGAAAATAAACAAACAAGCAGAGGTAGTGCCGAATGTGTGTGTGTGCACTCAGACATACACAAACAAACATACAGTTTCGGTTTCACTTGGTTGTGTATTTGTGGCTAGGAAACTAATGTGCGCTCATCTACTATTTGTGGATAAGATCGCACTAATGATGCCTTTTATGCATGTGGCGATATGAGTTTGTGTGTGTGTGTGTGTGTGTAAGTGTAAATTTCTTTGTATAAGTGAGACATGCCAGCAAGCAGGTTTGTTTCACCTTTTCTTTTTGCTAGTTTTAAATGCGCGCTTTTCGTTGTATTGTTCTATGCTTTTCTTTGCATCTTGCTGAAGTTTTCTTTTATTATCCTTGTAATGCTTCCCGTTTCCTTAAACGTATTTTCTTTGCTAGCTACCAGCGTAGCATTTTTATGTGTGCTTTTGTTAGTGTAGCTTTCAAACTGTATATTTGGATGTTTCTATTTTGTTTTTTGTTTTTTTTTTTCTTGTTTTTTGGTGTGGTTTTACTATTTGTTGTTTTTTGTTGTTGTTGTTGTTACGTTGAAAAACGTACAAATTGAAACTAAAATGAATGTTAATGCCTTCGGTTGCACAATAGAAACACTCACACACACATACACACACATATGCAGCGACAGCTTTCTTTACTTCCTTTCTTTAGACAGACTTAGAAACAAACACAAACAAACACAAAAATACTCTTACACACATTCACTCTAATACTCTCAAAACAACAATGTCGTCAATGACGAACATTTGGCTCGAAATGTTGACAGAAATTATTAATAATGTACGTGGCCAACATAACTTATAACAAAATGTCTGAAAGTGTTAGCGAGCACGCGTGTGAGGGTATATTTTTTTTTCTAACCCAGCATGTGTGTATGTGTATGTGCTTTCTTTCTCTTTTACACATTTATGTTTTAATATAAAAATCTGTGCTACGACCGGAAGCCACAGTCTAAAAAGTTGCCAGCGTATTTGTGTCAAAATATTTCAAAGAAGTCTGTAAATCTATCTATTATGGCTCTGTCTTATGTTCTGCTCGCACTTTACAGTTTCGTATTTCTTTGTCCTTGTCTATCTTGTGACTTGTCAAGCATCTTGACTACCTCTTAAGTGGATTTCTGACACTCACACTCTACCGCACTTTATAGAAGTATTTTTGTTTTTTTTTTTTTTTTTTTTTTTTTTTTGTCAATTTTTGTTTATGTGGATTTTTGTTATTGTTTTGTTTTTATTCTTCTTTCGGCTTAGCAGGGATTTTCCTTAAAAGCTCAAAAGATTGATAGAGTAAAATAATTTATTGGTTTTATTTGGTAAATTTGGTTTGTTCATCTATCTGCATGAAAACAAAAACATTACCTCTTGCATTTATTTATTTGTGTTTTCTAAGTTATTACACTGAGTTGTTTGAAAAATATTAAATTTCATTTGGTACAACTTTTTGTGAACTTTGAGAATTTATGTTCTTGCAAATTTATTTTTTTTTTTCCAAGTAAAAGATATTCGATAAGAAGTTTAGCAATAATTAAGGAAAATATGAAATATAAATTGCAAATATATAAAAAATTTATAGTTCAGCTAAACAATTGATGCAGACAGTGCTTATCTCTAGCTTAGATGGGATTAAATTCAATTTGCATTGTATGAAATGGCTCATGTTCTATATATTTTCGGCAACACATTTTTAAATATATGTGGCTCTTTTGATTTTTGAAATTTATAAATTCTGTTTTTTCAGCCATTCTTCATCACAAGTATATGTGACAAATCTTTTGGCCGAGGTATAACTGGCCGGCAGTGTGGTGTACACTCACCGAAACAGCTGTATGTGCCTAACAAGCAATTGAACTCCACTAGGGTAGATTTAGGTAACTGTTAAATCTGAGTATGTAGAAAATTTGTTTGTTGATTAAATATTTGTTGTTTTAATACTTTTTTAAAATTTGCTCTTTTGTGGAGCCATTCTCTTCAAATAATAAACGTTGTCTCATAATCACTGAAAGAAATAGCTATATGAGCACACACAACTTTTTTTAATTTTTGACGTGACGAAGTTACGTTATACTGCTCTAGTTTCCAAAAAAGTTGAAAAATGAATTTTTTAAAAATTCATCTGCGTTTCATTGAATTGTTACTCGCTGGGTATAAGAGCTATGATTAAAAAAATAGTTTGACCATAAAGGTTAATTCTTTGACTATATTAAAAAAAAAAAAATTAATACGGCATAGAAACATAGTGGAAGCTGCGTAAGCAACGCAACTGAAAATTTGTTACATGGAATTATTACTCGCTGAGTATTAGTGCTAGGATTAAAAATACGATACGCCAATAAATCCCTACTGGAAGCCCTCACAACAAAATCAGACAAAAAATTTCTGACATCATGGGGACGCTGAGAGAGCCGCTCAAAGATCGATAACGCAACATTCATGCAGTGGCGTTGCATTGAATTTTTCTCAATGAGTATATAACCTACGATAAAAGCTTAAAAACGAAAATAAAGTTTTTATACATAGCTTTACGACAAAAATAAAAAAAAAATTCCGGCGTCGTCAGGTCGTGAATATAGCAGCTTATGTAACAGAAATGTAATATCGTTGCATGGAATTATTACACACTCAGGAGGAGTGCTACAGTAAATTTTATTTAACGACAGCAGGGATGTGTTATTACGCTTCACAACTAAATTACAAAAAAAATTTTGTTGTCATGATTTCAGGGATGCAATCACATAATGCAGTAAAAATGCTACAGCCATGAAAAAACGTTGCATGGATTTTTAACTCTGTGACTACTGGTGCAACGGTAAATTTTAAGGAACGAAAACAAAGGTGAGGTCTTCGGACATATGACAAAAATAAAAAAAAAATTTGACGGCGTGTCAAAAACCCTCAGGGAACCGCCTAATGTGACGCATATGCATCACTTTTGCTGGATTAATTGAAATCAGAGCACAACCAATGGGGAAGCAAAAAAGAGCTAAACGAAAAGCACCAACTCCAAATCCAACAACAACTCCAACACCAACACCAACACCAACACCATCACCAACACCAACACCAACACCAACACCAACACCAACACCAACACCAACACCAACACCAACACCAACACCAACACCAACACCAACACCAACACCAACACCAACACCAACACCAACACCAACACCAACACCAACACAACCACCAACACCAACACTAACACCAACACCAACACCAACACCAACACCAACACCAACACCAACACCAACACCAACACCAACACCAACACCAACACCAACACCAACACCAACACCAACACCAACACCAACACCAACACCAACACCAACACCAACATCAACATCAACATCAACATCAACATCAACATCAACATCAACATCAACATCAACATCAACATCAACATCAACATTAACATCAACATTAATATCAACATCAACATCAACATCAACATCAACATCAACATCAACATCAACATCAACATCAACATCAACATCAACATCAACATCAACATCAACATCAACATCAACATCAACATCAACATCAACATCAACATCAACATCAACATCAACATCAACATCAACATCAACATCAACATCAACATCAACATCAACATCAACATCAACATCAACATCAACATCAACATCAACATCAACATCAACATCAACATCAACATCAACATCAACATCAACATCAACATCAACATCAACATCAACATCAACATCAACATCAACATCAACATCAACATCAACATCAACATCAACATCAACATCAACATCAACATCAACATCAACATCAACATCAACATCAACATCAACATCAACATCAACATCAACATCAACATCAACATCAACATTAACATCAACATCAACATCAACATCAACATCAACATCAACATCAACATCAACATCAACATCAACATCAACATTAACATCAACATCAACATCAACATCAACATCAACATCAACATCAACATCAACATCAACATCAACATCAACATCAACATCAACATCAACATCAACATCAACATCAACATCAACATCAACATCAACATCAACATCAACATCAACATCAACATCAACATCAACATCAACATCAACATCAACATCAACATCAACATCAACATCAACATCAACATCAACATCAACATCAACATCAACATCAACATCAACATCAACATCAACATCAACATCAACATCAACATCAACATCAACATCAACATCAACATCAACATCAACATTAACATCAACATCAACATCAACATCAACATCAACATCAACATCAACATCAACATCAACATCAACATCAACATCAACATCAACATCAACATCAACATCAACATCAACATCAACATCAACATCAACATCAACATCAACATTAACAACAACAGCAAGAAACTTCGTCACGTCAAAACCTACGGGTGTGTCCACGGCACAGCCAACTCTTTTTTTTCCTTAAACTTTTTTTTTGGGTGATCTTGACAACCCCATGCAACTTTTGAGACCTCTTAGAATGTGAAATTCCAAAAAAAAAATGTAATTCGATACGCCCTAATGCACAGAGCCATTTTTTTGTTAAAAAAAATAATTATTATTTCGACCCACAGTGCAATGCTGAATCAGTGACAATGTGTTGAGTTGCTAATTGAAGTCGATGCAGCAAATAAATGATGACTTGATTTATTAACTATGTGTAAACTTTTATTGTTTAATTGCAGTGTAGCGTTAATTTTGCAACTGCTTCTGCTGTTGTTGTTGTTGTTGTTGTAGCTTTTGCAGTTGTTGTTAAATTTACTGACCCATATAATGAAATTAAACATTTCCAAGGATAATCCATGAAATGATTCATTTACTAAAAACAAGCGAGGCGTTTTTTTTTAAATGCTTGTGTAAATAATTGCGCACTTTTGTAGCCTCAAGTTGCAGCAGAGACCAACTTGTAATTGCTGCAGGATGTTGTTGGTTGGTTGTTGTTGTTGTTGTTGTTGTTGTTGTTCTTGTTGCTGGTGTTGTTATGTAAGTAACAGTCATTGCTGTTGTTTTTTTAGTTGATGTTGTTGTGG
Organism: Pherbina coryleti; assembly: GCA_943735915.1. Lineage (NCBI taxonomy): Eukaryota > Metazoa > Arthropoda > Insecta > Diptera > Sciomyzidae > Pherbina > Pherbina coryleti. The sequence continues at coordinate 93,025,287 of OX030952.1, forward strand.
CTGTTACCATCACCGCAAAACACGCGCTCACATTAACGATAATAATAATTCAAACACTCATACAATGACACACAAAACGGTTAACATATAAACACACAGAAATATCTTTGGTACGCCCCGCTTGTCATTGCATGTTGTTAAATTTGTATGTGTTTTTGTGTGAATGTGTGTATGAGTGTGTGCGCGTGTATTTTGGTTGATTGTAATTTTCCACATGAATTGTTCAAATTATGCTTAAACATGGTGTGCAGCGTGTTGCACTTAGCTCATCATCAGCAGCTAACAACAACAACAGGAACAACAACAACAACAACAAGAAAAAAACCAAAGTGTTAAATGTTTGCTATGCACACAATGCGGCAACAACAACTACAACAGCAAAAGCAACATAAATGTCAGTAAAAAAAAAGAAACATAATTCCATGCGCCATAAATGTTGCTACTGTTGTTGCTGTTATTACTGTTGCTGTAATTGAGCAGCTATGTATTGTGAATTTACAGCACTTAAATTAAAAATAAACAGAATGTCGCAAAAATACTAACGCGTGGCTACAATTTTTTGCTTATTTTTAGATTTTTCGTATCGTATTTTTCGTAGCCAAGTTTTGTTACCTTTATCTTTATGTAAGAAAAGCAACAACATCAGCAGAAACAGCTACTTCCGCGCCGTCAACACAATTTTGCGGCACGTTGCATGCAGACATGCCACACAGTGGAATTGATCCATTCGATTTGTTGGGAAAAAAAGTAGAAGGACTGCCTTCATGCTTTGTTGGTTGCAGCTACTTAAGAAAAATTTAAAAAATAGAATACCGCCCATACAAAGAGAGCATACTTCTTCATTTTTAGAGAAAGCGAAAAGAGATAATTAAAGCATGAAGTTTGCTTCAGGTCTTAATATTGGTGAACGCTCACCGACTGGTCTCATACAAATGTATTCAATCCCACTTTCACTACACAGCATATAAGTTATTCTCATGAAGATAGCAATTTGATTTCTTTATAATGTAAGGCATTTCAATCGCAATTAATTGCTCTTCATTCAAATCATCATATGACACAAAAGATTTACGAATCTATATAAAGGGTGTTTTTTTAGAGGTATAGAACTTCGAATTGAAATAAAACACAAGAAAATCGTTTTAATGTCCATCAATTTGGCTTTATTGGAAGGATAATTTTATGCCATTAATGTTTAAATATGATTTCGGGCATGTGGCCGCCGCGGCTGGCTCGAATAAAGCCAATTCTACAGGTCCAATTTTCAACCACTTTTTCGAGCATATGGGGCCGTATGTCGGCAATAACGCCACGAATGTTGGCCTCCAAGTCCCCTAACGTTTCTGGTTTGTTGGCGTAGACGAGCGACTTCACATATCCCCAAAGAAAATAATCCAATGGTGTCAAATCACACGATCTTGGTGGCCAATTGACAGGTCCATTCCGCGAAATTATGCGGTCATCGAATGTTTCCTTCAATAAATCGATTGTGACGTGCGCTGTGTGGCATGCAGCGCCGTCTTGTTGGAACCACAACTCATCCACATTCATGCCATCCAATTCGGGAACAAAATAGTCGGTTATCATGGCTCTATACCGGTCTCCATTAACGGTAACTGACTCTCCAGCATTATTTCGGAAGAAGTATGGCCCAATGACTCCACCAGCCCATAGAGCACACCAAACAGTCAGTTTTTGTGGATGTAATGGCGTCTCAAGGATCTCATGTGGATTCTCTTCACTCCAAATACGGCAATTTTGCTTGTTGACGTAGCCATTCAACCAAAAATGAGCCTCATCACTGAACAAAATTTTGCGATGAAAATCAGCATCGAGATCAATCGCATTTTCGGCCCATACACCAAAATCACGACGCATTGCATGGTCTCGCGGCTTTAATTCTTGCACAAGCTGGATCTTGTAAGGTCGCAATTGGACTAAGCTCCAATTGTTGTGCACGGTGGCAAATCGATTCATTCGGGTCCTCTTCAACATTTTGCTCTACAGCGGCAATTGTTTCTTCGGTGCGCACTGTTCGACGTCTCTGCGGATGCGTATTATCACATAGAGTAAACGTAGTGCGAAAACGACCCATGGTTAACCGAATTAATTGCTCTGATGGACGATTATGTCGACCATAAAATGGACGGAGCTTGCGGTAAACTTCGCGAACTAAACCATTATTTTCGAAATAAATTTGCACGATTTGCAAGCGTTGTTCTTTTGTCAACCTGTTCATGATGAAATGGCAAACCAAACTGAACATAAATGACATTAGAGTTGCCAGATTTTACCACAAAATGCCAGTTTTATCTCTATTCAAAAAACAGATCCCTAAAAAAACACCCTTTATTAATACGCAAACAAAAATGTCGTGGTACACGTTTTTAATATATATAATAAAAAAAACAAAGCTTTTATGTTCATAAAGCAATTAATATATTGATGATAATAAAACAAAATAGAAAAAATAAAAATGATTAGATTTCCAATATTATAATACATATAAATAACTTTTAAAATTTGACTAAGAAATTAATGGGAAAAGTTATTTAAAATTATTTTTTACTTTGTAGAGATTTTGAAGTCGGTTTTTTTTTTGTTAAAAAGTTTTTTATTTGAAAAAATGTGCATAATATTTGGAATGATAATATTAACAATCGTGATAAAATTGTTAAAATATATATAAAAAAGGAGCTTATGTTTGTAAGGCCGCAATAGACTCCTAACTCATCCGATTAGCATGAAAATTTGTGTGTAGAAGATTTTTGGTACGGTGCGTGTTTGTGAGATATCAATTTTGATCAACCTTGAACACCAGAGGGCGCTGTAGACAAATTTTTTACAAAACTGCCTAAAACTCATAAACTGCTTATGCGATTAGAATGAAAAGTGGTATACAGTGGGTTTCATGTACGTTGAGTGTTCTGCTGCTATCGTTTTTGACCTATCTTGAACACCAGAGGGCGCTATAGTACAAATTTTTTACAAAACCACCTAAAACTCCCAAACCGCTCATGCGATTAGAATAAAAATTGGTGTATAGTAGTTTTCAGCTACGATGAGTTTTTTGACAGTATCTTTTTTGAACCACCTTGGACACCAGATGGTGCTGTAGTACAAATGTTTTACAAAATCACATATTTTTAGTTGTTTTCTTAGGTTACATGTGCAAATATTTACAAAATATTTAATATTTCTTAAATTTAGTAAAATAAAAATAATTTCCGTTATTTTCACATCAAAAACATGAACACATCTTGAAAACTATGAAAAATTTTACTACATCGATATATTAAATGCAACATCGTTGCTCAAAAATGAGAAAAAAAACAATCACAAATTTAATTTTGCGACTTTCGAGTCAAATATCTCCGCTGCTTTTTTATACATTTTGTTAATTTTTTTTTGTTTTAAAGCTTCATCAAAGTACTATGAAAACCTTATTGCAAAAATACCGTTAGTTGAGTATGTATATATTGAGTATGAGTTGAGTATTTTTAATATTTTTTTCAAAAAAGGTCTGAAATTTTGGAGTTTTCCTCACAAAAAGGCTCAAAATTTGTTTTTGTTGTCAAAATAATTTAAATTCAATTTTTTTTTTGTTTTAGATTTGAACCAAGGATTTCAGGTGGAGTACCTATTCAGTCAAGTCTGCCTTGGTTCGAAAATGGGGTGATAGATTAGTGGGAAGGAAAGATCAATCAGGTGAAACACGTGTAGGATGTTCTAAGCGTGGTGGAAAGCCAAAGAAACATGTGCATTTGAATAAGAGGCAAGTGTTATGCCTTTACCTCAGTCAATTCAAGTTATAAGGCAATCTCATCCACAAACTTCTCTACCATCAACTACAACTTCAAGTCGTATATATTGATGAATTTTTCAATTCCAGTTGATTAGAAAAGAGGATAGAAAATTGCAAATGCGAAAGGTTTTAAAGCGTAGGACCATGGCCTGGCCGGGAATCGAACCCGGGACAGTAGCAGTCGAGGACGTGTTCCAATATTGTGTTTTTATAATTTTGAAAAAATATACAAGCTGAAAAATTAATTTATAAAAAATTGTTGAAAAATTAATTTTAGAAAAAATTATCTAAGTATCTCTTGCCAATCAAAAGTTATAGCCAATAATGTTTATCCAATATATATATACAAAAAGCAAAACGCTGTCTGTGTGATGGCTGGAAACTTCAAAATTACTTAGCCGATAGAGCTGAAATTTTGGCAGTACATTTGTTTCAAGTACGAGATGGCTTAAATTTCTGTCACACCCCCTTTTACCGCCCACAAATCAATAAAAATGCTATATTTCCTACGGTTTTCGTCGATTCGGCTACATTTTGATAATTTAGTTTGTATGCTTACTGTCGGCAACTGTACTAAAACAGGGTAATGTCCATCTACTAGAAAACTGGGATGAGCATTTTACAAGAGGGTGTGGCTCCGCCCATACAGTTAAAATTTGTATTATCGAATAGCTTTGAAAGTAAAAGTAGCAATACTTACATACAAACTCAAAATGGAGTTACTATTTGGTGATCTCCTGCTACTGGGAAACTGTAACAGGCAGTGGAAAATAACAGTGGTGTCAAACTATGAGTCTAAGAAAAGTTTTGAATACACCTATTATGTTCCCATATAGTTGCAGGGTGCAGCAACACGCGCCGGGAAAAGCTAGTAAACAAAGAATTGTAAAAATTTAGCAATAATAAAGAAATGTTGCATGGAATTATTACTCCTTGATTATTGGCGCTACGGTAAATTTTATATAATGACAGTAAAGCTGAGGTTTTTGGTCAAATGATAGAAAAAAAAAATTAAATTTGGTTAGGCAAGAATTTGGTTAGGCATTAGGGCAATGATTCTATAAGTGATAAGAGCAAAGATTAGGACCTGAAAAAGATAAGGAGTAGGAAAAAAATTTGGACAAAGATTAAAGCATAGAATTGGACAAGGATAAGGACGAGAATTCAGACAGGAATTGAGAAGAGACATTCGACAAGGAATGGGACAAGGGTAAGGACACAAATTGAGGCATACCTAAAACAATATTTGGGACAAGATTGGGAAAAGTATAAGGGTAAAGAAATGGGACAAGGAATAGAACAAGGATTTGAACACACTTAGAACAAAGATATAGAAATAAAGTTGGACAAAGATTAGGAAAGGATTCGAACAAGATTAAAGTCAGGAATTTGGATATGGATTAAAAGAAGAGTTTGAACAGGAGGATAATTGAAGAGTCGACACGAATAACGTTGTAAGCGACAAAATGATAGGTTCTGAGGAATTGAAAAAAGTTTTTAATGACGGACTTACAGCTATTTGATTTCGATGTCATTATCCAAAAATTTATGGACTTTGAGAAACTTTATGCTTTTATAATAGGCTAGAGGATTCTTTAAAGTTAGTATACAAAAAAACTATTTTTGATTAATATGTCGCTTACAACGTTATTCGCGTCGACTCTTCAATTAGTAGAACAATTATTAGAAGAATAAGGATAAGTATGAAGACAAGTTTGGGAACAAATGAAAGGATAGGGACAAGAATAAGGATAAGGACAAGGATAAGGAAAAAGATACACTGTCAAAATCCACGGATGGGTCCACGAACAGCCAACTTCTGTTTAACTTTGCCAAGCTTTTTTCAATAAATATAAAAACAAACAAGAGAAAAATCCTTCTTGATATGGTCGAATTTCGACCACAGGCGATACTAGTTTTAATAAATAAAATTACGAATATGACCACGCTTGATAATTTTGATAAAATCGGTTGGTCATAAAAATTTGTCTTGATTTTTCTGTTCGTAAAAATCAAATAGTTTTGTTTTGAAGTTACTAAGATACGTTTTACAGCGCAGGTTTGCAAAAAAGTTGAAAAAGGCATTTTTCAAAATTTATCGGCGCTGCATTGATTTCTGACTCGCTGTGTATAAGAGTTATGATTAAAAAAATGGTACGACCGTAAAGGTTAATTCTTTGACTTATTTATATAAAAAAAAAATTCAAAAAGTCATCGGAGAACGATGGGATCTGTTTAAGCAACGCAACTGAAAGTTTGTTACATGGAATTATTACTCGCCGAGTATTAGTGCTAGGATTAAAAATATGAAACACCAACATAGGCCTGTTCTAAGCCCTCACATCAAAATCAGACAAAAAAGTTCCTGACGTTATGTGGCCACAAAGAGAGTCTCTCAAAAATATACAATGCAATATTCATGCAACGGCGTTGCATTGAATTTTTACTCGGTGAGTATATAAGCTACGATAAATGTTTAAAAAGGAAATGTACTTGGCCTTAAGAAAAAATAAAAAAAAAACCACTCTGATGTCGTGAGGTCGTACAGATAGTAGCTTATGTAACAAATGGAATGTTTATGTTGCATGGAACATTATACACTCAGAAGATGTACTACGGTAAATTTTGTTTTACGAAAGCGTAGATGTGTTATTCCCTTCAGTGGGAAAAGAACAACCAATGGCACAACAACAACAACAACAACAACAACAACAACAACAACAACAACATCAACAACAACAACAAGCAACATTTCTCATCTCAATTACGAGAAGAGACTTTCACATTTACTGCCTTTACATCGAGAAGATATAGGAACTTGTTCTTTTCTAAGATAAATTGAAACCACTATATACAGTTAAAGCTCTTATAAGCGGACACCGACGGTCACATACTTTTTGTCCGCATATGAGAGATGTCCACTTATGGGAATGTCGTAAAAAATAATATTTAATTTCAAATTAAAAAAAATGTGCATTGGGATATTCTAATTTAAATATTCTAATTTAAATAAAACCAAAAATTGTTCGTTCTCAAGAATGTGTCCGCATATAAGAGATGTCCGCTTATTAGAGCGTCCGTTTATTGGAGCTTTCACTGTACAGCCATTTGGATTTCTACACATCTATTGAATCATAAAATTGTTAGCAACATCTGTAGTCGAGTGTTAATGTCCATTACTGTCACTCTAAAGGTATCTGGGTCGAATCCAGCTGGGACATGGTCATATACTTTAACATTCGTAATTAACTGAAATTCAAAATTCATTAATCCTCACAGTTAAAAAAAGTTGTACTTGTTGGCATAGAATTTTGTGGAGATAACATTCTCCTCAGATTCAAATTCACATGTTTCTACGGCTTTCTGCCATGCTTAGAAGATCCTACAAATGTTTCACTTGATTGCCGCTTCCTTCCCAATAATCTTTCACCCAGTTTTCGAACTAAGACATATTTGACTAAATAGGTTTAACACCTGAAATACTTGCTTAAAAGCTAAAAAAAGTAGCAGACTACGCTGATTGCCTAGAATTTGCTTTCGAAGGTAAGCTTCCTACTTCTATATGCTCTTTACAAACTTGAAGGCTGGGCCTAGTCCTGTGGTTTTAGAATAAAACCGCCCAAAACAGAGCTGGTTCTGTTCTAGAAAGAACTCTGGACCTCAAAGGAATTCATTTGGACACCTTATAGCTTTATAAGATACAAAATGACTTTAAATATTGTACACTTAGCTATTACAGTCTCAATATTAGGAGTTTTTTTATATTAGATATATTTATAGAGGGTGTAAATGAAGCTGTCATTTGATATACTACAATACATTTACATTGCCGAAAATGGACATTAAGGACCACATAAAACTGGTTATATCTTCAAAACAACAAAAGTTAGAAAAAAGTTAGTTCACAAAAAATGCAAGTCCTGAGGCATACTTTCATGAACACATACAAAATTTTTTGGTTTCATGGAATATTTTCTATATATTTGCAGAAATATCCGTTCGTGTGTAACGTTAAAGAGAAAAAATTTACCATATACATAAATATTTATACACATAAAAGGCAAGTACTACTGGGTTGATTAGAAATTTTGCCAGACAATTCCTTTCGAGTACGAGATGGTTTAGAAAAAAAAGTTTCGCCATACCTTCTTTACCTCCCACAAATCAATCAAAGTAGTATATTTCAGACGGTTTCGCTTTTTTAGCTATTTTTCCCATTTTTCAGAGCAATATTTCGTTTAATTGATCTCTTCGGAAATAGAAATATACAATGAATCATTCATTTATTAATTCATTCAGTATTCATGAGTATGGTATATTTTTTTTGCGTTGTGCGACCCACAGGAACGCGTGACCTGGCACAACTAGTTTATAATAAATTTATTTCGTCGTTATTTTTATATAGGGTGTTTTTTTCAGTTGAATGAGAAGTTTCGATGGTTGTTGTCTATGGTTTGACAGTTGAGAATGTCAAATTGTGTTGACATTTCTGTTCTTACTTACTTACTTATCTGGCGCTAACAACCGTAAGTCGGTTTTGGCCTCGTATAAGAAATTGCGCCAGCCATTTCTCTTTTGCGCTTGCTGGCGCCAGTTGAAAACACCAAGCGTGGTCAGGTCATCCAACACCTGATCCTTCCAACGAAGATGTGGGCGTCCTCTTCTGCGTTGACCACCACCGGGCACTGAATCGAATATTTTTTTCGCTAGAGCGTCGTTTTCCATTCGATCAACATGACCTAGCCAGCGAAGCCACTCGATTTTAATGCGCTAACCTATGTCAATGTCAGCGTACAGCTCATACAGCTCCTGTTTCCATCGAATTCGGCACTCGCCATTGACGCAGATTGGACCGAAGATCTTACAAAGGATCTTTCTCTCGAAGGCTCCCAAAGTCTTTTCATCAGAACTGCTCAACGTCCAGGTTTGTGCTGCATATAATAGGACGGGCATGATAAATGACTTATAGAGCGTGAGTTTTGTTCGTCGAGAGAGGGCTCTGCTTTTCAATTGCCTACTCAGCCCAAAGTAACACCTGTTGGCAAGAGTTATCCTTCGTTTTATCTTATTACTGACATCGTTGAAAGAGTTAATACTGGATCCCAGGTAGACGAAGTCCTTAACAATCTCGAAGGAGATGTTGTCAACAGTGACGTGGTTTCCAAGACGCTGGGACTGTGTATCTGTTGACACTAGGTATTTCGTCTTATCTGCGTTCACTACAAGACCCATTCGACTCGACTCTTTCGCTAACCTGGAGAATGCTGCACTGACTTCGCGCGTATTATGGCCAATGATATCTATATCACCAGGAAATATATATGTATTATGCCAGCAGCATAATACTTTTGTAGAATATCGTGCCACTGCGTCTCAAATCAGCAGCTCGGATGATCTTCTCCATCATCAGGTTGAAAAAGTCGCACGATAAGGAATTACCTTGTCTGAAACCTCGTTTGGTATCGAATAAAGGAGTGAGATCCTTCCCGATCTTAACTGTGCTGCTGGTGTTGCTCAGTGTCATTCTGCAAAGACGGATGAGCTTTGCAGGAATACCAAATTCAGACATGGTGGAGTATACATAATTCCTTATAGGACTGTCGAAGGCGGCTTTATAATCGACAAAAAGATGGTGTGTGTCGATCTGTTTTTCTAGGGTCTTCTCCAAGATTTGTCGTAGCGTAAATATCTGGTCTATGGTGGATTTTCCAGGTCTGAAGCCACACTAATAAGGTCCAATCAGCTGGTTTACGATGGGCTTCAGACTTTCACATAGTACGCTCGACAGGACCTTATATGCGATATTCAGAAGGCTTATCCCACGGTAGTTGGCGGAAATTGTGGGATCGCCTTTTTTGTGGATTGGGCAGAGCACACTGAGGTTCCAATCGTTTGGAATGCATTCTTCCGACCATATTCTGCATAGAAGCTCCTGAATGCATTTAAATAGAGCTTCGCCTCCATTCTTGAAGAGCTCTGCAGGTAAGTCATCGGCTCCTGCGGCTTTGTTGTTTTTAAGCCGAGCTATAGCTTTCAAGACTTCACTATGGTCGGGCAGCGGAACTTCAACGCTGTCGTCCACAATTGGGGTTTCCGGGATATAATCTCTATTAGCGGGATTGCTGTCGTCGTCACCATTCAGAAGCCTAGAGAAGTGTTCCCTCCACATCATCAGTGTACTCTGAATATCTGTCACTAGATTCCCATTTTGATCCTTGCAGGAAGAGGCCCCGGTCTTGAAACCATCGGCCAGGCGTCTTATTTTTTCGAAAAATTTTCGGACCTCATTCCTGTCACCATGCATCTCAATTTTCTCGCACTCACGCATTTCCGCTTCCCTTTTCTTTCGCCTGAAAATGCGTCTCTCTTCCCTCCTCTTCTCTTTGTATCGCTCCTTAGCAGCACGCGTTACAACCGACTGCAGGGTGGCTTTGTAGGCGGCGTCTTTTTCTGCAGTGGCGTCGCGACACTCCTGGTCGTGCCACTGGTTTCGGCGAGGGCGGTGATAGCCAATCACCTCTTCGGCAGCCGTACGCATAGAGTGGGAAATATGATTCCACTGCGCGCATATATCGTCGATCGGAGGAGTGCTTTCTTGAAACAGGAGTGAGAGTCGAGTAGCGAAGTCTTCGGCTGTTTGCTTCGATTGCAGCTTTTCGACGTCTAGCTTTCTCTGTGCTGGATTGCGCGCATTCTTGGTTGCGCACAGATGTGTACGGATCTTGGCTGCGCCAAGATAATGATCCGAGTCTATATTGGTACCACGGATCGTGCGTTCATCTAAAACAATGGAAGAGTGCCTTCCGTCAATCAAAACGTGATCAATTTGGTTGCGCGTCTTTTGATCAGGAGACAGCCAAGTTGCTTTATGAATATTGAGATGCTTGAATCTAGTGCTACTAACGACCATGTTTCGCGCTGCGGCAAAGTCAATCAGCCTCATTCCGTTATCGGAGGTATTGTCGTGGAGGCTAAACTTTCCAATTGTTGGACTAAAGACATTTTCTTATCCCACCTTGGCGTTGACACTTCTGTTCAACGCTTCCAAATTGTGGAAATTTACCTTGAACAAAATAAATCTGTTCGCGAAGATCAAAGAGCACTTCTTCCATTTTACGGTCTACATTATCGGCCTAGTGAGCAAGCAGTTTGTGCAGTTATTGATCGTTTTCGCACTAATTTTACTCTTCTCGATTTAAAACTTTCAACGAATCACCATAACATCCATTTAATATGACTGTTTGGTTCGGTTTACATGTTGGCGGCATCATCGAGCCTTATTACTTTCGAAATGAGGAAGGAGCTACCGTTACGGTGAATGGCGAAATCAGCTAAACATCGACGACATTTCGTTCCAACAAGACAGCGCAACTTCCCATACAGTGCGTTTCACCATCAAATTATTGCAAAATCAATTTGGTGACAACTTTATTTGCAGAAATGGTTCTGTTAACTGGCCCCTCGTTCGTGCGACTTTTGTGCTATGCTAAGTCATTGGTTTATGCAGACAAACCAGCAGCTCTTGAAGCATTGAAAGACAATATTCAAGCCACCATTGACGCCATACGGCCAGATTTATTGGAAAAAGAAGAAAAAAAATTGGACTGATCGAATGAACTACGTAACTCGTAGCTGCGGTGGACATATGTCGGAAATAATATTTAAAAAATAAATACCATGAAGTTATCTACCAGATTATAATAATAAAAAAATCATTCCAACAATATTTCTGTCTTGTATTATTATTTAAAGTTCTCAAGCTCTTAAAAAAACACCCTATATAATAAAAAAGTTCAACGCACACGTGGAACATCTCACTGTGCACCTTATACTAATCTACAAAAGCATTTTTTTGCTTTGCTACCTTCGATATCCTAAGCAATCAACGTATTTGTACAAACACCGAAAGACAGACAGACATACAGGCATCCGCAAGGGGGGATCAGTTCTCAGAACAATCCTTCGGGCTTTACGAACCCGCGGACCCTAGTTAACACAAAATCCAGGCGCGTCTGACTCAGAATGAGCGGCTCCCTGGTCTGCGTCTGTACCGTAACGGTCGGCAGTTTTAATACCTGTCCGTAGGTATAAAAGGATAGGGGAAGGTCACCCTGAGAAAAAAAAACCATTGAGTAGAATGTCGGCTAAAAACATAAATACTCCAGGTGGTAACCACAGTAGTGGAAATCCACCCGTGGGAACTCCCACGGTCGGGGCAAAGATTCTGGAGGCCCCAACCAACATTCCATCCAACACTCTTTTTAAGAGAGCATCGGCGGCTGTAGGGAGTGAGCAAGCGGGCTCCCAGTCGTCGTCATCAAATTACCGCAATGCTACGGTGGTGGCTAACTTGGCTGCCGTAGCAGATAATGCTACAAGCAATAACGAAAGAGGTAGTACTCCCGGTTCCTCATATAGCTGGGAGACTCAGAACCCCTTCAAGGGTACTCCAAGGGTTGCGCGTTCTCCCCAGAAAGCGGCCGATAGAGCACATGAGCGTACACGCTCATCACCACCAGCTCTATCAACGCCACCAGCAAACTACGAGCAAGAAACGTCGGAAAATGATGTTCTTTCCGTCAAAATTCGGAAGCTCGTGGAAATGATGGCCCCCCCTCGACGAAGCATCCACCAGCCTATAAGAGACCTCGTGGACGAAATTGCAGCATTGCACCAGAAGGCATGCAAAGAGCGGCACCAACAAGATGCCGCCAAAGCAAAACCATCGCAACCACGACAAAGGCAGAGTGTGGAGACTCAAACAGAGTCCACAATGCTTCCTACGTCAGGAACTAGCTCTACCAAGAGAGCAAGGGGAGAACAACGTGACCCCCAATCGCCGACACCATCCGCCAAGAAGAGGAAGCATAAAACGTCTCTTCAAGGTCAAGGTACGGTTCAGATTGCTGGGGACAAAATCCTCCAGGCCCATTCGAAGGCCAGCGTGAGTGAGCATAAAAAGGAGAACCCACCACGTGAGGAAGCGGTGAAACGGGGTGCAGTTGACAAAGCTAGCCAGAAGCAACTGCCGAAAGCAACTGAAAAGATTGCTACCCCACACGAGAGCACTGTCCAGAACCGGAAGTGGACAAAAGTTCGAAAAAAACGAAGGAAAGTGAGGAGGCCACCGCGAAAGGACGCCATCGTAATAAAAACGACAGGCGCAGCTTCCTATGCGGATATCCTCAGACAGGTGAAGGCTGAACCCCAATTAAAAGAGCTAAGCCAAAATGTCTGCGGCGTAAGGAAAACGGCCAAGGGAGAGCTCCTACTTCTCCTGGAGAAAACCTCGGACCCTGCCTCCGGAAAGTTCCAAAACGCAGTACAAACGGTACTCGGAACTAATGCCGAAGTCAAAATCCTCACCGAAGTTATCCAAATAGAGATAAAAGATATCGATGAGGTCACAACGAAAGAGGAAGTGCTTGAGGCACTAAAACACCAATTTGCTGAATTGAAGGTGTCACCATCCAACATACTCAGCCTACGCAGAGCATATGGAGGCACCCAAACAGCAACAATTAGTTTGCCACCCGAAAGCGCCTCAAAGCTGACTAAAGCAGGCAAAATTAGAATAGGATGGGTTGTGTGCCGCATAAGGCCTAAAATACAACCCATGAGATGCTTTAAATGCATGGACTTCGGCCATGCTGCATCAAAGTGCAAGAGCGAAGAAGACTGCTCAAAGTCCTGCTTTAGGTGTGGCAGCTTGGGCCATCGAGCCAAAGCATGCGAAAACGCAGCAATATGCAGACTCTGCGTAAGACATAAGAAGTCTGACACAAAGCACGCGACAACGAGCATCAAATGTCCGTTTTACCAGAAGGCTTTGCGAGAGACTAAAGCACGATAAGGTTTTATCAGCTTAATCTCAACCACTGCGAAGTTGCACATGATCTCTTGAAGCAAAACGTACGGGATGTAAACGCCGATGTTGCCATCCTCAGCGAACCCTATCGTACTAGGAACTCCGGTGACCAGATCAGTGATAGATCTGGGAAAACATCCATATGGTACTGTGGCCAACGACAGCAGCAAATTAGAGACACAAAATCTATGAACTACTTCGTGAGGGCTAGACTGGGTGGACTCTATGTCTATAGCTGCTACCTACCCCCAAGCCTTACTCTACAAGAAGCCACGAATGTTCTAGAAGAAATAGCAGATGACGCTGTCGGAAGACACCCAATAGTTATCGCGGGTGACTTCAATGCATGGTCAACTGACTGGGGATGCCCAAGATCAAATTCGAGAGGTCAAGCACTTCTGGAGGCGTTTGCGATCTTAGATATCGTCACGCTGAACTCTGGACAGCAAAACACATTTGAAAGAGCTGGAATGGGTTCCATAATTGACCTTACTTTTGTGAGTAGCAGCCTATTGCCAAAAACTGCCTGGCAAGTAAGCGAACACTACACTGGAAGCGATCATCACGCAATCCTATTCAGCACGGGAGACTCCGTCATAAGAAGGGTGTGCAAAAACCAGAGGAGATACAAAGAAAGCACTCTGGATACCGGCGTTCTAGAGGTCATGCTCGCAGGTATGTCTGCAACTGGCTATGCTAGAGACAAGGCCTCGCAAGTGATGAAGACCGTAATAAGAGCATGCGACGCCGCGATGGTTAGAAAAGGTAGAGGCAACAATCACCCGGCGCCAGTCTACTGGTGGACTGATGAAATTTCAAGCCTAAGAAGGTGCTGCATAAGAGCGAGACGTACATACTATCGCTCGAGAGGCACAGATGAATTTCTACCAAACCAGTGGCGTTTCAAAGCCGCAAGAACCCAACTTAGAAAGGCAATAAAAATGAGCAAATCCCATTGTTTCAACCAAATCTGCAACGACGCTGAACAGCAGCCCTGGGGCTTTGCATATAAGCTCGTTATGAAGAAGCTCTCTTCGTTTAGGCAACCAACACCTACGTGTCCCATACTGTTGAGGAACATAGTCCACACACTATTTCCACAACAACCCGACACGCCAGCACTAAACAGAGAAGTTGAAGCAGAGTTACAAAATTTTCAAAATGTAACCAATGAGGAGCTCCTAAAAATAGCCAAAGAAGTTGAAGACAATAAAGCCCCCGGACCTGACGGAGTCCCAAATAAGGTGCTCAAGATTGCGATAGAGCAGAAAATAGAGGTTTTCGTTGACCTCTACAACACATGCCTAAAAGATGGCGTCTTCCCACCAATGTGGAAGCGACAAAGACTTGTGTTGATCCCGAAGAATACTAGTTCCATAGAGGATCCATCGGCCTATCGTCCACTTTGTATGCTCGATACTGCCGGCAAAATCCTAGAACGATTGATAAGCAATAGACTGGGTGCGTCAATAGAAGATGCCGGAGATCTTTCCAACCAACAGTATGGTTTCCGCAAAGCTCGGTCCACAATAGATGCGATTGGAGCGGTGAAAAAAATTGCACTCCAGGCAATCTCAGGAACTCGGTGGTTGTACGGTGACAAAGAGTACTGTCTAGTTACAACACTCGACATAAAAAACGCATTCAATTCTGCGAATTGGACCAGAATACTGGAAGCTCTTGCGCGCTTTAGCGTTCCCTTCTACCTTCGTAGAATCATTCGAGATTACCTCGAGGATAGAATTCTCTACTACGAAACAGAAGGGGGTACTGAAAAGTATAAAGTTACTGGCGGAGTCCCACAAGGATCAGTGTTGGGTCCAGTCCTATGGAACATAATGTATGACGGAGTACTACGTCTACAGCTGCCAGAGAGGGCTCATATTATCGGGTTCGCAGATGATATTGCCCTCATAGTAGTAGCAAAGCATTTGCACGAAGTTGAAGACAAGTGCAACCAAGCGGTTATAGCAGTGCGGCAGTGGCTGAATACAGCGGGTCTCAGTTTGGCCGAGCACAAAACCGAGGCAGTGCTAATAAGCAGCCGAAAAGTCGTTGAGACCGCTAGAATATCGGTTGGTGAACATACAATTGTATCGAAACCATTCGTTAAATACCTTGGCGTTATGATAGATCATAGGCTTAACTTTAAGCAGCATCTTTTATACGCAAGTGGAAAAGCGGGAAGCGCAGCTGCAGCGCTAACAAGAATTTTGTCGAATACCAGAGGTCCTAGACAAACCCGTAGAAAGATCATAGTCACTGTCGTCAGATCAATACTTTTGTACGCAGCCCCCATATGGGCCGAGGCAACCAGATTCAGCTCCTACTTACGAAGCATGGAATCGGTGTATCGTATCTGTGCACTTAGAGTATGTAGTGCGTTTCGAACTGTCTCCTCGGATGCAGCGCTGGTTATTGCGGGTTCTCCCCCTATAGACCTTCTGGTGAACGAGAACGTGACATACGATTCGCTTCCACTCGAATTGCCTAAATCCTCCAAACGTAGGATAGCGCGAGACCGCAGTGTAGCAGTGTGGCAGACGCGCTGGGAGGCATCACAGAACGGACGATGGACGCACCGCCTAATTCCAAATTTGGAACCGTGGCTTAACAGGCGTCATGGTGAGGTAGATTACTACCTCACCCAAATACTAACTGGTCATGGGTGCTTTAAGTCGTACCTTCATAGATTCAAGCACGACGAAAATCCGTTTTGCAGTTTCTGTGCTGGAAGTGTTATTGAAGACGCCGAACATGTCTTCTTCGTCTGTCCGAAATTTAACGCCGAAAGACTAGAGCTAAGCAATAACCTAGGGAGGTCACCAACAGCGGAAACTCTCGTGGGCATTATGCTTAACTCTGAAGAAAACTGGATCTCAGTAGGCAATATGGCATGCGCCATAACCAAAGAACTGCGTCGTGTAGAAAGACTGCGCAGATCAACTGCAGACTCTATGCTATAGACAAAGTTGGTAGGCCGCACCGTGCAGATTTGCTGAAGATCAGAGGTTAGGGGGTGATGAAGCCCTGCGCTCATCTTGGAAGGTATTGCAGTCGATTGTACCTTGCGTCTTCGTCTAGGGATTCATATGCCCGAAGTGATGCCATTCCAAGAAAAGGCCGCTGTCGATAGCACCGTCAGCGTCTTCGTCAAGGGACCATTTCCCGAAGCGGCCTCCCCCCGAAATCCCCTCTCCAAGAAGAGACCGCAGTCGTTAGCACCGTCAGCGTCTTCGGCTAGGGACCATTTCCCGAGGCGGTCTCCACCTGATGCATCATCATCACGATGAGCCTACAACGCGTCATTGCATATTAAGCACAGCACATCATCGCTTTGGAATATAAACAAGCATGATCTGCAAAACGTTTCTTTGTTAAGAAGAAGCGTAGAATCGTAGATGAGTAAACATACTCAATCCTGCCCTACGAAGTAATGCCTCGATTGGTGGTTCCGTAGGGTCTTGCAGGAGGAGAGAAAAGTAAGGAGTGGTTTAGTCAGTATACCATATCAGGGACTCTGACACTATTTGGAAGTACGGGCTTCCATTTGTCTATAAAAGATTCCCTCCTGTCGTCTTTAACAAAAAAAAAAAAAAAAAAAAAAAAAAAAAAAAAAAAAAAAAAAAAGACAGACATACAGGCACACAGTCACACACAATGACATCCTTTTCGTTAGTTTTTTTTTTATTTTTTCAATTTAAAATATGGCCGACACAATGCGTTTCCGTTTTGATAAGTAAAACGTACAAACAACATTGAAACGAATGCAAGCGTCGCTAAGTTGACTACGGGGCGTATGAGTGACACGAATTGAATTTTCTTCTTGCGTTTGCAAAGAAAAACGTGCTTAGGCGCTATTTGAAAGCATGTTTCTGCAGCTACTTCGTCTTTTTCTCCTCCTTACAACTTCCGTTTCACTTTGTGCGATTTTGTAAGTGGCAACTAACACATGATTAGCTCGACTTAGCGTGTTTATGTGTAGGTTTATGTCTGCGTGTGTTTGTGTGTTGATTTGATTTAATGTATGATGTGTATTTATTTTACAACCATGCAATTTATGGCAAATGTTATTTTAAGGAATTTCTTGCGGTCGCATGTGTTGTCATCGCTTAAAGTCAAATGGTTGATATTATTTTTATTTGGTATTTGTCCTTCAGCCTGCTGCCGCACCCACACTGCCATAAAATGCATTAAAGTGAGTAGCAGAGTGTGCCGTTGCGATGGCTGCTGGAGTTCGCAACACCTTGTTGTTTTTTTTTCACCACTAGGCAGTGCATGGCAGTGCACGCTCCTTGCATGCTCTGCAAATGAATGCTCTGCAAACATGCAAATTTTTTTTACATTTAATGCAAATTTGTGGTTTTTGCAAAAAATAGAATTTAATTTAAATTCAATCAATGCATTGCATAAACTGGTAAATATTTCTACCGCAAGCCCACATTTTCATGAAAATTAATGAGAATTTTTAAGGGCATTTATTTTTAAAACCTAGTTAATACACGCGAGTTTTTTTTAAGGTTACATTTTTACCGATAAAATTTTATTTTTATAATGCTAATAGCTGAAAAATTTTGGAGTTAGGATACTTTTATAAGAGCATAACATATGCGCCATATAAATTGTGAGTAAAAGCAAAGCAATAGAAAAAATTTTATTAAGTAAGTTTTTGTTTTTTATTTAATTTCTCAGATTTCCAAAAATATTAAAAAAGACATTTTTACAAAATGAAGGTTTTAAATTGAGATTTTTTCTTGTTTTTAATAAGAAATATCTTAAACGTTTGAAGTGTTAATTCACATGCTAGGGTAAGGCTTTTTTCTCATAACCTGGCAAAGTCTTCATCTCACGTAGTGGATTAATGAAACTGCGTAAAACCTGCAGCATCGATAGAAATCGTAACAAATGGACTCGATTGAGATTAGTTGAGAATTAGTGCAGCGTGTGAACCCAGGCAGGCACATGCACACGTACACACAAGTCTCTATAGTATATTTGTTGTAATAAATTATTTGCCAAAGCTGGCCACCAAATTGCTTCGAAGAAAACTGACTCACACATACGCACACATACACACCCACTAATCACACGCAATCACACACGTGCTTTTCTCACACTCATTCACACATGCATCAGCCGCATTGTATTGATTCACATCAATATTCAAGCATTTGCTTGCCTAATTCTTGGATCATTTGTTTCTTTCGTTTACTTATTGCTTTTGTTTTTGTGCGATTTTCTTTTGCACTGCCACACATGGTCAATACATGGTCAATACCCACACTTCAACACATGCGATCTATATATATATTGTTCGGCACACAATCAAATATATTCAAATACGTAGCGTTAAATTGTTTTGTACACATCTGTGCAGTCAACACTTTGGCATTCGGCTTCAATGTAGCCTTCTGACTGGACTATTGGCAATAACGGTAGCATTTTTTCTTCCTCTTCTACTTCTTCTATTTCGTTCCAGCTGTGTTGAAAAAGCTATAACAACATGGCGTCACTTAATTTCAGACGTGATTTATTTAAGTTCGTTAACAGCTACGAACTCCTTCGCATGACAACAAGGCTTGAGTGGCTCTGAGCACTCTTTTGGCAGGCATTGGTTTTGGGCTTGTATGGCTTGCTCAGTTTAAGCGTTGAGTTGAGTGCATAATTGCTGCTTACTTCGATCTTATCAGCTTAACGAGCTTGTCAGCCACTCGGTAGTGTTTGGCGTTATCTGAACTTATTTCTTTTCCTTTTGAACTGTTGGCTTTTTTGGTTTATCAAAATCTGTTCCATGTGTCTTGGAGTTGCTAAAAATAGTCAATTTTTTTGAACAGAGAGCTGGTTTTAAGCTAAAAATAGGCATAATCTTTTCATAACGTGTTATGAATTGAAATGTAGTAACAGCAAAATCTTTAAATTTAAGGAGTCATTATGAAACACTCACAACTCAATAGGGTGAGAAATGATTGCGATGAAAATTTGGTTTAAAATTGTAATGTTTCAAAAAATTTCACAAGTTTCTTATTTGCAAAGAGCAGGAAAACCCGAACGACCTGACTAAAGGTAAAATTAAAAATAATTTTTTGCGCTCTAAGTGTTGTATTTTCATATAACTCTCCAAAAATCAAAAAAATATTAAAAATAGCATGAAATAATCGAAGTAAAAGCATAAGCAAACTCATAATTAAACAGCAAATACAAAATCAAAAACAAAGAAAATATTAAAAAGTATACAATAAATAATAATAAAACAAATTAAAAACAAATATAAAACTGCAAACACTATACAACAAGAAAGAAAAAAAAAAACAACTAAAAATGAAACATTTATAAAAATTAAACAAATAAAAATGAAACTACAACATAAAATACAAAATAGAAAAAAAAGAGAATCAAAAATAAGAATTAAATATCAAAAAATTTGTATAAAAAACTCTAACTCAAAATAAAAGTACAAATAAACATCAACTTACACATAAACATTATGCCGGGTTGGTGTCTATACAAAAAAAAAAACGTGTTCTATAAACTCGGTCTGAAATGTACCTTGACTCATTGTAAAGGGTGATTTTTTTGAGGTTATGATTTTCATGCATTAGTATTTGACAGATCACGTGGGATTTCAGACATGGTGTCAAAGAGAAAGATGCTCAGTATGCTTTGACATTTCATCATGAATAGACTTACTAACGAGCAACGCTTGCAAATCATTGAATTTTATTACCAAAATCAGTGTTCGGTTCGAAATGTGTTTCGCGCTTTACGTCCGATTTATGGTCTACATAATCGACCAAGTGAGCAAACAATTAATGCGATTGTGACCAAGTTTCGCACTCAGTTTACTTTATTGGACATTAAACCAACCACACGAATGCGTACAGTGCATACAGAAGAGAATATTGCGTCTGTTTCTGAGAGTGTTGCTGAAGACCGTGAAATGTCGATTCGTCGCCGTTCGCAGCAATTGGGTTTGTGTTATTCGACCACATGGAAGGTTTTACGCAAAGATCTTGGTGTAAAACCGTATAAAATACAGCTCGTGCAAGAACTGAAGCCGAACGATCTGCCACAACGTCGAATTTTCAGTGAATGGGCCCTAGAAAAGTTGGCAGAAAATCCGCTTTTTTATCGACAAATTTTGTTCAGCGATGAGGCTCATTTCTGGTTGAATGGCTACGTAAATAAGCAAAATTGCCGCATTTGGAGTTAAGAGCAACCAGAAGCCGTTCAAGAACTGGCCATGCATCCCGAAAAATGCACTGTTTGGTGTGGTTTGTACGCTGGTGGAATCATTGGACCGTATTTTTTCAAAGATGCTGTTGGACGCAACGTTACGGTGAATGGTGATCGCTATCGTTCGATGCTAACAAACTTTTTGTTGCCAAAAATGGAAAAATGGAAGAACTGAACTTGGTTGACATGTGGTTTCAACAAGATGGCGCTACATGCCACACATCTCGTGATTCTATGGCCATTTTGAGGGAAAACTTCGGAGAACAATTAATCTCAAGAAATGGACCGGTAAGTTGGCCACCAAGATCATGCGATTTGACGCCTTTAGACTATTTTTTGTGGGGCTACGTCAAGTCTAAAGTCTACAGAAATAAGCCAGCAACTATTCCAGCTTTGGAAGACAACATTTCCGAAGAAATTCGGGCTATTCCGGCCGAAATGCTCGAAAAAGTTGCCCAAAATTGGACTTTCCGAATGGACCACCTAAGACGCAGCCGCGGTCAACATTTAAATGAAATTATCTTCAAAAAGTAAATGTCATGGACCAATCTAACGTTTCAAATAAAGAACCGATGAGATTTTGCAAATTGTATGCGTTTTTTTTAAAAAAAAAGTTATCAGGCACTTAAAAAATCACTCTTTAGTACCCTCCTCAAAACAATTTTGAGATGTGTTAACCCTTAGGCTTCCTGGAATTTTTTTAAAAAAGTACCTTTTTTGGTCAAAAAGCCACTTTTTGTATGGACAAGTTTTTGTTTCACAGTATTTTCAAAAACAAAAAAAAAAATAAAACAAAACTAAAGCTTCAAAAATGATTACTATCTGCATTAAAAAATTTTGAGAAATCTTACTATCTGTATTTTTTATTTTTTTAATGTTTTTTGAATATATTTCGATGCGATTTCGACTTAAATCTTCATAACTACGCTATATCTCGTCCGATTGATGTCGTTTAACCAACGTTGGAAAGGTAATAAAATATCCTTAACATATCAGGGGCTTACTTGTTCATTTTTGAACAAAGTTAAATTTTCAAAAATTTAAAAAAAATTATGGACAAAAGTTTCAAGTCAAAATTGTTTATGCAGATAGTAATCGTTTTTAAGCTTCAATTTTTCTTTTTTTCTTGAAAAACGGCGAAACAAAAATTGGGTTTTTGACCAAATAAGGCACTTTTTTAAAAAATTCCAGGAATCCTAAGGGTTAACACATTGCAAAATCGTTTTGTGGAGGGTACCACAATGCCCCAAGGCACATTTTAGACTGAGTTTATTGAACATTATTTTTAGCGACCCACCCTAATAAACGTGAACATAAACATGAATATAAACATAAACATAAACATAAACAAGAACATAAACATAAACATAAACATAAACATAAACATAAACATAAAAATAAACATAAACATAAACATAAACATAAACATAAACATAAACATAAACATAAACATAAACATAAATAAACATAAACATAAACATAAACATAAACACAAACATAAACATAAACATAAACATAAAAATAAACATAAACATAAACATAAACATAAACATAAACATAAACATAAACATAAACATAAACATAAACACAAACATAAACATAAACATAAACATTAACATAAAAATAAACATAAACATAAACATAAACATAAACATAAACATAAACATAAACATAAACATAAACATAAACATAAACATAAACATAAACATAAACATAAACATAAACATAAACATAAACAAACACAAATAAAAATCAAATTCAAAATCAAAATCAAAATCAAAATCAAAATCAAAATCAAAATCAAAATCAAAATCAAAATGAAAATCAAAATCAAAATCAAAATCAAAATCAAAATCAAAATCAAAATCAAAATCAAAATCAAAATCAAAATCAAAATCAAAATCAAAATCAAAATCAAAATCAAAATCAAAATCAAAATCAAAATCAAAATCAAAATCAAAATCAAAATCAAAATCAAAATCAAAATCAAAATCAAAATCAAAATCAAAATCAAAATCAAAATCAAAATCAAAAAATCAAAATCAAAATCAAAATCAAAATCAAAATCAAAATCAAAATCGCAATCAAAATCAAAATCAAAATCAAAATCAAAATCAAAATCAAAATCAAAATCAAAATCAAAATCAAAATCAAAATCAAAATCAAAATCAAAATCAAAATCAAAATCAAAATCAAAATCGAAATCGAAATCCAAATCCAAATCAAAATCAAAATCAAAATCAAAATCAAAATCAAAATCAAAATCAAAATCAAAATCAAAATCAAAATCAAAATCAAAATCAAAATCAAAATCAAAATCAAAATCAAAATCAAAATCAAAATCAAAATCAAAATCAAAATCAAAATCAAAATCAAAATCAAAATCAAAATCAAAATCAAAATCAGAAATAAAATAAAAAGATATAACAATTCAAACAAGATGAATATAAAAATTTAAACAAGATGAAGATGAATGAATGAATGCCAATAACTAAGGCAAATATGGGGACAAAGAAGTGGCAGGATATGGATTAGGATTAGGACAACAAGAAAGAGAATAAGTTTAAAGACATATATAAGGATAGAGATAAGAATGAAGATAATTTAAGAGACAAGGGAGGATACTAATATGAAAAAAGAATATGAATAGGATACAAGTAAAACATAAGGAAAGAAATGGGTGTCCTTGTCACAGCGAACTGCTTTCTTTCCTTGTGTTTTTTTTTGTTTTTTTTAGTTGCTCTCTGTTTTGCCTTTTTAGAATATATTGCCTGATGCTACCATTGTAAATTAACAATTTGTAAAAAATTTAAATTCGGTTTGATAAAAATATCAAAGAACTTAAAAAAATACGAATTATCTAAAACCTATTCGACTTAGTTGTGAGATAAACTTTTTTTTTTCGTTCAGTCAAGGAAAGAAGAGAAAAAGTCGTAGTCAGATATGTATTATTTGTTGTGTATGGAGCAAAAATCTCTAAAGAGGGAAAAGTTCGCTCGCTAATGGTTATCCATTTAGAAGGGATCCACTTGTGTCGCTTGATGTTGAGCCGTTATTATTAACATTTAAAATCCTTTAAAAGATTTATTAACTAACCCAAAAGTTCAATTTTTTAATCTTATGCATATCCAAATTCTTTTGAAAAGTAGTTAAAAAATAAAAACAAAATTACATACAATTCTCTACAAATCTCTAAATTTAATTGGAAAAAATTCAAATTCACGGAAAACATATCCAAAAGCAACAAAAAAATAAGTAAATAAAAAAAAAAAATAAGTAAAAAAAAAGTTATTTTCTTGTTTTTTTTTATTTTTATGTCAACAAATTCTCTTTCCGTATGATAACATATTTTTTTTTCTCTTATCAAAATAACACTTAAATGCTGATGTAACTAACATAACGCTAGTAGAAGCAAATGTCCTAGGCAGGATTCCGTTTAAGCTTTTAAAACTGAAGTTATTTTTTTTAAACAACTTCCAAGCATCGCAGGAGTGTTCAATGGTATTATATTTCAGAGATAAGTGCACTACGCCATCAGTTTCTTGTTTATTAAAACAAATATATTTGTTAAGTCAGGCATGTACGTGAAATTATGTTGTTTACTTCTGTTAGTGACATAAGAGGCCAGCAGCTTTATTTCAGAAGCCAAATTTAAACAAAATTTTTTATTTCGTTTTTTGATCGAAAATGTGTTTTTTTTCGTTTTTTTCTCTCTCGTTTTTTTCTCTCTTATTCATTGAAAATGTTCATCTATCTTTAATTTAATTTTCATAGCTGTTCATGCCTGTCAAGTGTAAATTTCAGCTTGAACAGTCATTTTATTTTTTTCTGGGTTCAGCAACCAATAATTTGATCCCACATAGAGTGTGTCGCATTAGTGTTGCGAATATTTTTGTTTACCTAGAAATAGTTGAATGACAACACACGACCAGTTCCTATTCTTAAGAACTGTTTACATGCGACCAATAGTCACTTAAAGAGAAAACTAGAAAATTCAAATTAAACATAAAAAACATAGATTCGCTTGCAACTGTAGGAAGATGTACAATGAAAAAAGAAAAATAGAAAAGTTTCTTTTAACACGTGGATATGCAAATAAATAAATCATAGTATTGGACAAATATCTGCAAGCTAGGCACAACTTTGCAAAAACGCGTGTGTGTGACTTGTTTGACAAACTTTGTATGAAACCTTTGAGGGAAATGTTTCAGTGGATTGTCATACTTTGAAAATGAAAGAAAATAAATCATAAAACAAAAGATTTCCTAATAAAAATCGGCTCAAATGCAAGGCATAAATTATTCTAATTAAATATTACGTATACGTCATGTTGTACCCGAGTCAGATTTAGGACAAATTGCTTAATACTCTAAAAATAACACAAACACAAGCAAATGAAAAGATTCAATATCACTCATGCATACAAACAGCAGTTGTTTATGGAATGATGGTGGTGTTGTTGGTGATGGTAATGGTGGTGGTGGTGGTGGTGGAGGTGGTGGTGTTGGTGGTGGTGGTGGTGTTCATCAGTGTTGACAGATGAAAATAGTTTCTGTCCAATAAAACGAGACACATTTTCCCAATCAAAGCATTTAGCTATGTATGTCCTTGCATGCATGCATACATTCAGATATTTTCCTCATTATGCTCATCAATTTTCAGCAACAAAGTAAAACAAATGCGAATGAAATTCCTATATTAGATCCTGTAAAAACTGCTGCTCTTGCTACTGCGTATGCCTTTCCTCGTATGTTAGTTGAGGATTAATAGACGGCAGAGACAGCAAAAGTGATGGTCAATCCATGGCATTGACATAGTGGATGAAAAATTCGCAAGAACAGCTGAAGCAGGAGCAAGGGTAGAGGTAGGAATAAGAGATTGGGACAGCAGTTGCGTTGCTTCCTGTGGAGCAGTTGTTGGAACAAGGGTGTGGCAATCAGTTAATTGAGTGTTAAATGGTACGTGAACTGATACGCTGACTGACTGATGTTCTATAATAGACTAGAATTTCTACAAAACTCGTTACAAGCATAGTTACGAAAATGCATGGATATTTTTGAAAGCAATGGAATTGAACGATAACATAGGAGGGGGGAGATGGTAAAGGCTCATATATGGTGCATTGTCAGTGCTGCCATATAAGCAGTTAAAACTGTAAATTACAGATTTTTTTAGACAAGTGCACAGTTTTTAAAATTTCCTCCAATTGCAATTATAGTTTGTTTTCTTAAATTTCAGATTTTAAAGCACATACAGTACACTCTCACAAATTAGAACTGTCACAAATTCGAACTCTCCAGAAATTAGAATCTGCAATTTCAATATTGAACGCTCTGAAATTAGAAACTGGGCTTTTCTTTATTTATTAAATTCATAAGTGATCTTCGCTCATTGATATATACATAAAAAGGGGAATTATATCAGTTTTATGTTAAAAAAAAAACATTAAATGCTAAAATATAAAAATTTTTTTGTGTTAACAAAATTTTTTGAACCAGTTTCTTTCTTTTATTTTCAATTTCTGGAAAAAAAGTCCAGAAATTGGAAAATTTCAGAAATTAGAACCATCCGTGAAAAAAATTGGTTCTAATTTGCTAGATTCTTCAAATATTTGTTTTCTCTTTAGTAATATAATGTTCAAACCAAAAGAGTGAAAAGTTCAGAGTTCAGAGTTAAAAGCTAAGAGTTTAAGAGTTAAGAGTTAAGAGTTAATAGTTAAGAGTTAAGAGTTAAGATTTAAGAGTTACAAGTTAAGAGTTAAGAGTTAAGAGTTAACAGTTAAGAGTTAAGAGTTAAGAGTTAAGAGTTAAGAGTTAAGAGTTAAGAGTAAAGTTAAAAGTTAAGAGTTAAGAGTTAAGAGTTAAGAGTTAAGAGTTAAGAGTTAAGAGTTAAGAGTTAAGAGTTAAGAGTTAAGAGTTAAGAGTTAAGAGTTAAGAATTAAGAGTTAAGAGTTACGAGTTAAGAGTTAAGAGTTAAGAGTTAAGAGTTAATAGTTAAGAGTTAAGAGTTAAGAGTTAAATGTTAAGATTTAGGAGTTAAGAGTTAAGAGTTAAATGTTAAGATTTAGGAGTTAAGAGTTAAGAGTTAAGAGTTAAAAGTTAAGAGTTTAGAGTTAAGAGTTAAGAGTTAATAGTTAAGAGTTAAGAGTTAAGAGCTAATAGTTAAGAGTTAAGAGTTAAGAGTTAAGAGTTACGAGTTAAGAGTTAAGAGATAAGAGTTAAGAGTTAAGAGTTAAGAGTTAAGAGTTAAGAGTTAAGAGTTAAGAGTTAAGAGTTAAGAGTTAAGAGTTAAGAGTTAAGAGTTAAGAGTTAAGAGTTAAGAGTTAATAGTTAAGAGTTAAGAGTTAAGAGTTAAGAGTTAAGAGTTAAGAGTTAAGAGTTAAGAGATAAGAGTTAAGACTTAAGAGTTAAGAGTAAAGAGTTAAGAGTTAAGAGTTAAGAGTTAAGAGATAAGAGTTAAGAGTTAAGAGTTAAGAGTTAAGAGTTAAGTGTTAAGAGTTAAGAGTTAAGTGTTAAGAGTTAAGAGTTAAGAGTTAAGAGTTAAGAGTTAAGAGTTAAGAGTTAAGAGTTAAGAGTTAAGAGTTAAGAGTTAAGAGTTAAGAGTTAAGAGTTAAGAGTTAAGAGTTAAGAGTTAAGAGTTAAGAGTTAAGAGTTAAGAGTTAAGAGTTAAGAGTTAAGAGTTAAGAGTTAAGAGTTAAGAGTTAAGAGTTAAGAGTTAAGAGTTAAGAGTTAAGAGTTAAGAGTTAAGAGTTAAGAGCTAAGAGTTAAGAGTTAAGAGTTAAGAGTTAAGAGTTAAGAGTTAAGAGTTAAGAGTTAAGAGTTAAGAGTTAAGAGTTAAGAGTTAAGAGTTAAGAGTTTAAATTAAAGTTAAGAGTTAAGAGTTAAAGTTAAGAGTTCAGAGTTAAGAGTTAAGGAGTTTATAGTTATGACTTAAGAGTTAAGAGTTAAGAGTTCAGGGGTTCAGAGTTAAGAGTTAAGAAATCCTACACTACAAGAAATTCCTACACAAGTTTTTATTTTTATTGACAGATTGCCAATATTCCTTACTATAATATTTTAAGAATATTAAGGTAAATTATGTCGAATTCAGGAGAACATTTTTGAAAAGCTCTTTCTTTTTAATGATCTGAATTTATTTTTCTGTTAGTTTTTGTTTTTATTAACTTTTCTTTTCCATATTTTATTTAACTTTAAAAATGACAGCTACTCGTAGCTAAATATAAAAATTTACGAGTGGAGTTTAGAAGCATGTGTGTTTCTTTGTGTTTGTGTGAGTGTGTGAAGCAAACACACGCGCACTCACATTCATGTTTAAAAGTCTCAAGTTGCCTGCAGTGCAGGAGTGCATAAATGGTCACAATTTGTCGTTGTTTGCTTTGCAGCTGACAGCAAAATAACTTTTTTCAATGGTTGTTGTCGACCATTCTACTTCTTTTTTTTTTGTTTTGTTTTTTCTTTGCATTGTTTATTTTAACATTTTTGCAAAGTGACCCCGAATGATGTTGGTCAATTTGTCATGACTTGATACGAAAAACGACTACAATGAGTGGTTGTTAAGTGGGAACAGACTGCAAGACTATGAAAAAAAAACAAATTGTTATATCAAACAATTTTTCATTTGTCAATATTTATATGTACATTCATATTATATCATGACGCAATTGAATATTAGTAATATATCATGGAAATCATGGAAATAATCAATAACATTGAACATTGTTAGAAATCTTTATTTTATTGAGAAACAGAACTTTGAACATTTTTTCTATTATATATGTAGTGTCAGTAGAAAATTAACAACAGACTTTATTAAAATGAAGCGATAATTTTGAAAAAAATTAAGTCAATAATATAAATAGCTCCCTTTCAAATATGCTTCAGGTTTTTTTAATTTTTTCGATTGACATTAAGTGCTCAAAACGAAGATCATTTGAATAGGATCACCATATGAAATGATGAAAATTATTTTTTTACACTTCAACCTACAATTCTTCCACTTCCTCCCTGGTTTTAGGTTTTGCGGTATCTTTTTTATTAGAATAGCAAAACTTATCTGGGTTACCTTTATCAATAATGCAATTAAGATGTTTTTTAGAAAATAATTTTAATATTCGAAATTGAAAGAATGTGACAACACATGGAACTTTCCCACAATGCTTGCAAACTCCCATGAGACCAGTAAGTGTTATGAATAAGACAAATTAAGAGCTTGATATTTATTTCTTAATATTTCTAAGATTATAGAACGAGCAACTTTCTTCTGCGGAAGATAACCGCAGTTAAGTATAGGAGATGCCGATTTCTAATCTTTCTTATCCCTACAGCTCCTACAGAAGACATTGATATTAGCCCCATTCTGACGATATGTCTACCTATAGTATAATATTCTGCTTTAAAGACTACCAGAGTAGCAAGATCTTTTGAATTAAAACAAAGAAACAGCTACTACAGGTAATAATTTAATTCCTCCTGGAGTTTTTCAAGTTTACGAGGGTTTTCTTTTAAGTCTTGCGCCTAACAATGAAAAAACAGTGGTTAATCAGTGAAAATGCTTTCGTTATTTTGCAACATAATTGTAATAATTAATTTCAACATATTTTCGATACAGTTTTGCCACTTTGAATTTGCTACCAGGTTTTTGAAGCCCTCAACGGTCTGTTCGGATGTAGAAAAATGTCCTCACGTATTTTTTTCTTAATGTAAGGTAGGGGTGGGCACAATTCTTGCACGTGCTGCGACTGCGTGTAAGCAACGGGGGTGGATCGGATTGCGGAATGGAAAATCCTCTCTGTAATCCTCTCACAATATGCAATTACAAGAGCGCACTTGAGATTGCGTTAGTGCAGAAAAATATGTATTCATCTCACATACAGAACGATCAAAGCTTCAAGCAAACGTTAAGCAGGTAAGATCTGCACTGGCCTGTTATTCGAATAGATGACGAAAAATTGTACACTGTACAAAACTTCATGCATGGAAAATGTTTGATGCTTCTGCATCTGCATAGTTTTTTGTTTATAAATTTTTTTTCAAAATACGAGTTTTTATAAATCATCGACCTTAAAGTCAGATTAATTTTTTTTTATTTTTTGTTAAAATCATTCAAGACCTATAACATTTTCTTTGTTTCAAAAAATCAAATCTAACATTGTATGACATTTTTTTGGTTTTTTTTTTTTTTTTTTTAATTTCATTTTTCATTTTCTCATGAACCCTCATAAATCTCATAAAATTTTGTTCACTTTAAGCCGAGATATACAAACCAAAATTTAAAATGGATTATTTTCAGCTTTTTACATGTCCGTTTGCTTATCTGTATTCACTTTATCCATCTGTCAGTGTGTTTAATTTTTATACTCCGTCCACTACACATTTATTTCATTTCGCAGTATAAATCAGAGCAAAGAAAAAAAATCTGTGATACCTATAAAATTTCTGCAAAAACCACTTTAGCACTACTTTGTTTTCAGTGTGCTTTAAAGAAACCGTAAGAGCGAGAGCATGCTGTTGTGAAAAGTAAGTGTTGCATATATAGCATATTAAGAGGATTGCTTATTAAAAGGGAGTGTTTTTTAAATTACTACCAGCAGCTATAAAATCGCTTTGCAAAAATAACTTCTTGGCATATTTATAAGGGTTTCGCAAGAGCATGCAACCATTATAATTCTACATCTGCCTTCTAACATATTTTTAACTAATAATTTTTAGAACTGAATCACCATAATAAATTTATACTTTTATTTTGCGCTTAACTACTTAAAAGCAAGTGTTGGACACAAGACGTTTTCAAGACATAAACATGATTAAATTCAAAATATTAAATGGTAAAATTATAAAATGCCCTTTTTTATTTAAATGGCATGCAACATTGATTATGAACTGCTCTGAGCGCAATGAGCACAATTATCATATCACTATCTATATTACGCTCTTTTTACGCTCTATCTCATTATATTTGTGCATGTCCCTCGTTTCCTTTACCATCGAATTAATTAAGCAATGCTGTCGCCCGTAAAGCAAGCAGTGTGCAACCAAAATACACGTACGGGCAAAATGCCCATACGTGTAACTTTACCCACCCCTAATGTAAGGGAACAAGAAGAAGTCATTGGGTCGGGAATATAAGGCGTCAATTCCACGTCTAAAACACTTTTGCTGGAGCTGATGTGTAGGCACTCGCATTGTTGTGATGAAGAATGATTTTCGTTCGGTGATTGGTTTTCCTCAATTTTCCGAAGACTTCCGGCAAACAAATGGTTGCGTACCATTCAGCATTAATAGTTCTGGGTTAATATTGCTCAAGTTGTACAGTTGCCCCATATAACCGGGCTTGATGAAAAAAAGAGGAAACCAATTGCTTGAATGTGCTCCGTCCGCGGACAACATTTGCCGGGTTTTGCACACTTTAAAAGACCCAAACAGTGGATGGCTACTTTGTTTCGGGCTCAAAAGCATAGATCATGATTCGTCCAATTGAGGTTATTTCATGTAACCTCAAACGAGGTAAATTCTCATGTAATTCTCCTTTGCTTTTACTATTGGCTTAGCATTTGATTTTGCTCTTGCATAAGAGTTTGCTTTTGCTTTTGTGTTTGATTTTGCATTTACTCTTGTTTCTGAGTTTTTGCTTTTGCTTTTGGATTTTGCTTTTTTATTATGCTTTTGCCTTTGATTTTTTTGTTTGTGTTTTTTTTTGTACTTGTTTTTGTTTTTGTTTTTGTTTTTGTTTTTGTTTTTGTTTTTGTTTTTGTTTTTGTTTTTGTTTTTGTTTTTGTTTTTGTTTTTGATTTTGATTTTGATTTTGATTTTGGTTTTGATTTTGATTTTGATTTTGATTTTGATTTTGATTTTGATTTTGATTTTGATTTTGATTTTGATTTTGATTTTGATTTTGATTTTGATTTTGATTTTGATTTTGATTTTGATTTTGATTTTGATTTTGATTTTGATTTTGATTTTGATTTTGATTTTGATTTTGATTTTGATTTTGATTTTGATTTTGATTTTGATTTTGATTTTGATTTTGATTTTGATTTTGATTTTGATTTTGCTTTTGCTTTTGCTTTTGCTTCTGCTTTTCGTTTTGCTTTTTCTTTTTCTTTGGAATTTTTCTCTGTATTTTGCTTTTTCCTTCGCTTTTTTATTTTGATTTTGCTTTCGCTTTTTTTCTGATTTTGGTTTTGTTTTTGCTTTTGTCTTGCTTTTACTTTTTCTTTTGCGTTTGTATTTGCTTTAGCTTTTGTTTTGCTTTTGTTTTGCCTTTGCTTTAGCTTTTGCTTTGTATTATGTTTATGCTTTCCGGATATATAATTTACCGGAGTGTCATATTGAGCGAGTTATAATTCCAGGTAACCTCGTTAAAGCGGATCTCTCCGTGGGTAAGAACCAGCCTAAACTGTCATATTATTTTCTTAACTGTTGCACCTATATCTAAGGGGTGTTATATACCCAGAACTTTTTTTCAACTTTTGCATTTTTTTAAAGCATCAAGTCTTAAGAATATGTGGTTAAAATTTCAAGTCGATATCTCAAAAAATAACAAAGTTAAAGCCTAGTGAGTGAACCGCCTTCGTAAGCGCGCAGTGCTGGCCCTTATTTTCAAACGCGTTTTTCTCGAAACCATATTTCAAAGTCGGTGACCAAGGTTTCTCAAAACTCAGTGAACCGATAGTTTTGATTTTTTTGCAGGCTTATTTTATTCATAATAATCTTGTACTTGTCATAGGATTTTTTCTTAATTTAAAGATATTCTTAAAAATTAACCCATTGATGCGACAAAAACGTCCATTTTATTCAGATGAAATATTTGGATTTAAAGAAATATTTCTGATTTTGCCTTTGGAATTATTTAATTTTGTTTTTTTTTTTTTTTTTTACTTTTTCTTTGGTTGGGAACAAGAAAAGATTGTATTAAACGTTTTGGTTAAACGGAGCATTTGAGTTTAAAGTGAACTTTGGATTTTGCAAAGTGTAATTTACAACAAAATATATAGATTAACAATAAAGGCAGCCTTGATATTTAAATTATCTCAAACGGTTAAGTCGATTGTTTATTAATAATATTAAAAATATTGTAATATTGAATAATTTCAGAAAATATTCTCCCACATATCAATTTATTTATATATATATATATATATATATATATATATATATATATATATATATATTTATATAATCGGCTCAATAAATTGTTTCTTTTACGGGTATATCCACACAGCCTTAAAATAACTGAAATACACAGAATTCAATGGGATTTAAATGTTGCACCCGCACATATTTCATTTGATAACCTATTGAACAAAAAAAAAAAACGTTTACAAATAAAGGATATTGAAATACTTACACGCTCAGCGCAAATAAAAAATTGCAAAAACAATTTATTTTAACAAAAGAGAATGAGACAGTTTAAATAAAAAAAATCAATGACTGGAAATGAAGTAACGCATGTTACTTATTAAACAAATGTCAGTTGTTTAACTCTTAATAAATTGTTAAACTGCTGCGAACAAAAAACTCACAAATGAACTTACACAAAAGCAACACCTATGCGTACATTTTCTCATATTTTTTTTTAACCAAAACCAATAACTTACAGCTGTAATACGAACACCCAAGATTTAAATACAACAAGTGCCATGGGAGAAAAAATGTCCAAACAAAAAATATGTCATGCAATACAAATGCGTTCACTTTGAAATTCTTTGCTCAACAATGACGTACGTTGATGTTAACTGGGCGCATCAAGTGAGACAATATAAGCCTTTGTACCACACAAGCTTAAATACAACCGCACAGCGTCACAAACACCCATACACCCACATGCACACATGGCTGGCGAATGCCACATCGTATTAAATTACACTACTCCACAAATTTTCGAAAACTTGCACCACAACGAATTGCGATAACATTTTCTATAGTAAAATTTTCCATAGAATCCGAATATCGTAATGATTTTTTTCGATTGGCCCCAATTTTTTATTAAAATTAAAAAATTAAAAAAATCCATTATTGGGAACACATACTTTACATAAATGCTTGTAAAAACTTACATGTTCAGTCAATGAATTTTTATTTAATTGCATATTATAGAGGAGAGTCAGATGAAAATTTTAAAGTATAATATGTGCCAATAGCATCAGTGATATGGCTGTTATGATCGCAAACAGGTAAAAAAAAATCACTTTTTTCGTTTTTTTATAAATATATTTTATGTTTGAAGCCCTATATCTCGAAATAATTATATCGGAGAGAAAAAGTTAGCCCTCTTATGTGATAGAGGATTTTATTACAAAAATTTCAAGTATACATATGTCTAAAGAAAATTCATAATTCACTAACTTTTTTAACATCAATGCAAAAACCATTTTTTGTTAAAAAAATATTTTATTGCAGTTAAATTAAGAAATGCATACATACAATGATTTGTTTTTTATCACTAGGTTAAAAATGGGTCGCTGAATCCGAATCCGACGTCAGAATTTCAAAATTATGATATTTCAACAATAGGGTTGCCACCTAATAATATATTTTTTTAAAGAGTTTAAAACATTATCTGAGAGTTCTAGGGGGTCGCTGATTTCGAATCTGATGTCAGAATTTTAAAATTTGAGATGGCTAATAGAGTTGCCACCTATTTTTTTTATTTTTACGAATTCGGTGCTGGGTCGAACACTAGGTAAAAATGGGTCGCTGAATCCGAATCCGTTATCAGAATTTCAAAATTTTGAAATTTGGCAACCCTATACGGATACCTAGTGTTCGCCCCAGCAGCAAATTTGCAAAAATAAAAAAACTTAGGTGGCAAGCCTATCAGCCATTCTAAATTTTAAAATTCTTATATCAGATTCGAAATCAGCGACCTCCTAAAACTGTTGGGTAATGTTTAAAACTCTTAAAAAAGCATATGATTATGTGGCAACCCTAAGCATATGATTATGTGGGATAAAAATTTCACAATTTTGAAATTCTGACAGCGGATTCGGATTCAGCGACCCGTTTTTACCTAGTTTTCGCCCCAGCACCGAATTCGTAAAAATAAAAAAATAGGTGGCAACTCTATTAGCCATCTCAAATTTTAGAATTCTGACATCAGATTCGAAATCAGCGACCCCCTAAAACTCTTAGATAATGTTTTAAACTCTTTAAAAAAATATATTATTAGGTGGCAACCCTATTGTTGAAATATCATAATTTTGAAATTCTGACGTCGGATTCGGATTCAGCGACCCATTTTTAACCTAGTGATAAAAAACAAATCATTGTATGTATGCATTTCTTAATTTAACTGCAATAAAATATTTTTTTAACAAAAAATGGTTTTTGCATTGATGTTAAAAAAGTTAGTGAATTATGACTTTTCATTAGACATATGTATACTTGAAATTTTTGTAATAAAATCCTCTATCACATAAGAGGGCTAACTTTTTCTCTCCGATATAATTATTTCGAGATATAGGGCTTCAAACATAAAATATATTTATAAAAAAACGAAAAAAGTGATTTGTTTTTACCTGTTTGCGATCATAACAGCCATATCACTGATGCTATTGACACATATTATACTTTAAAATTTTCATCTGACTCTCCTCTATAATATGCAATTAAATAAAAATTCATTAACTGAACATGTAAATTTTTACAAGCATTTATGTAAAGTATGTGTTTGCAATAATGGATTTTTTTAATTTTTCCATTTTAATAAAAAATTGGGGCTAATCGAAAAAAATCATTATGATATTCGGATTCTATGGAAAATTTTACTATAGAAAATGTTATCGCAGTTCGTTGTGGAAAACCTTGTTGAGTAGTGTTATTTAAAAGAAGGAGAAATACCACTTTTAAATTCTTGCATTCAGTCCATTGTTGAGATATCGAAAATTTTAAACTTTATTTTTAATTTTATTTGATCCCATGATTTGTGTTTTTTTTTTACATTGACATTAAGTGGAGAACTCTTTAAAATTCAAAGAGGAAAGAATGCTTTTATATTATTTAAAGCCATGCAGTTCTTAAGAATTCCTTTTAATTTCAATTCCCGAAAGTTTTTTTTTATTGAAGTTTTTTTGTTTTCACGCCGAATGTATTGTAAAATGGATTATATATCAACTGATAAGCACATTCAAGCACATTCCTTTATTCTTTGATGTAATTTAAAAAAATTTTCTGGAGCTCAGAAGCAAAAAATTGATTTTTTTTTTGTGTAGTCATAAAAGTCATTTTCTTTATATTATTAAAACTGTGCAATAATTCGCTGTAAGTAAAAATATATCAATGGTTCAATACCACAAAACATACTGACCAAGACATTTTTCTGGGTAAAGTCATTTTTCTGGGAAGCATTGTGTTTCTTTTCAAGGACATCAGATTCGAAATCAGCGACCCCCTAAAACTGTTAAATGTGTTTTAAAATTTCATAATTTTTAAATTTTGACAACGGAATCAAATTCAGCGACCACTATTTACCTAGTGTTCACCCCAGCATCGAGTTCGTAAAAATAAAAAATTAGGTCGCAATCCTTTCACCTACTTTAAATTTTAAAATTCTGATATCAGATTCGAAATTATCCCCTAAAACTGTTATATAATATTTAAAATATGTAAAAAATTATATTAATTAGTGGCAACCCTATTGTTAAAAATTTCAGAATTCTAAAATTCTGACAACGGATTCGGATTCAGGGAGTTATTTTTACCTAGTGTTCCCCCCAGTACCGAATTCGTTAAAATACAAAAAAAAAATTAGGTGGCAACCCTATCAGCTATTTGAAATTTTGAAATTCTGACATCAGATTCTAAATCAGCGACCTCTAAAACTGTTATATAACACGTAAAACTCGTAAGAAATCATATTATTAGGTGGCAGCCCTATTCTTAAAAATTTCATAACTACAACGGATTTGAATTCAGCGACGCAGTGAAAACATTTTGGTTTGATTGAAAAGAAGCAAATTTTAAAAGAATTATCCTAGATTGAATTTAATTTTTAAATAAATCCCATTGAAAATTACGTCGCAATTCTTGCTGCTTCAGCAAATGTGTCGCACAGGCTGTTGCAAACATACTCGTAAGTCTTGATACTGCAACTTTTTGTTTTCAATCGCAATGCTTTTAGCAGCTAACAAAGTAATTTGTGATGCATCAATCGTATATATTCACAATCACAAACAAGTACTTGACCAAACCAGCCTTCACAAAGGACGTTTTTCGTGACAACACTTCCAAAGGAAGAAAACAAACATAACTGAAAAAAGAAGTTTGCAAAACATCTGCAAAGTATTTGTAGAAACTTCAGAAGTGTGGCAACGCCTACGACAAACGGTACAAAAACAACAACAATCAAATACAAACACAGTAACAACAACAACAACTCCATAAAATAATGGTATATGCTGAAGCAGAAAATAGCCGCAAGCGAAACCATTATGTGACAAACATAAATTACAACAGCAACAACAACAAAGTAAAAACATTAAAACAGCAAGAATAACTTGTTATAACAACAACAGCAACAACAACATTTGTTGGGGAGGCAAACTTCTTGGAAGCCGAATGCAAGCAGCGTGCGGTCACATAAACGTCTGTTGGTCATCAAAGTTGGAGCCAAAATAGTAGAAAACAAGCTGCAGCACTTAGACACACACGTAAACACAACCAAACACACAACAACTCACAGACACACACACACACACACCTTCAGTGACAACGACCGAGTGCATGGGTGCGCGCAGGCATAAAAAGCTTCAAAGGCTTGCAGTTGACCAACGAAAAGCAAAGAGCGTGACCCGAAAATTCATTAAAACCACCAACAGGACGACAACAGGACAAAACGCAAAAAAATAACAACAGTACCAGCAGCAGCAGCAGCAAAGAAAAAAATCTTTGAAAAACTTTGAGGCAAGAAAATGTTTGTTGCATTCTTCAGCTAGCAGAGCACAGTGGTTAAGTCTCATACAAAAGAATTATATATGAGCAGAATGATTTGTCGTAGGGTGTATAATAATGCCCATCTCTCCAATTGTCTGTGAATTGAATCGATATCGAAATTACTCTTTCAAAAATCATATTCGAGGTTTTCAAAATTCCGCGGTAATCTTGATCCCGGCATCTCAGGATCGGGATTGTAAAGTTTGAATTTACCATAAAAAACCTTTAATAAAAGGTTTATATTGAAGTTTTTTAATATCAAAAAAATTTAGTAACACAAGATCAAGATAAAAAAAATGCGGTTTAAAGAAAGAATTTTTATTTAGAAAAATAAAATCTTTCTTTCAAAATTTGAATAAAAAAATAATTTTAACTTTTGATTGGAAAAATATATATCAATGATTCATTTATATTTCTGACCGAAAAAACAACGATCAAATAATATTTCTATTTTTACTGATAGAAAAAATATCGATAAAAAATACCTTTTATTTCTTATCGAAAAAATAACGATCACAAAATGGTTTTTATGTCTAATAAAAAAAAAAAAAAAAATAAGGATCAAGCAATAATTTTTATTTCTGATAGAAAAAATAACGCCCAAGAATTAATTTTTATTTTTGATCGAAAAAATTATGATGAAAAAATAATTATTACAAAATGATTGATGCGATAATCGGTATTTGCGGTCCCTGAGAAAGAACTCTCTATAACAAAATTAAACTTTTACCAAAATAACATGATTCGGACAACGGATTCTGGCATTATTTTATGGGGTGAGGAGAGAGGTTAACCCCCATTTTGGACATTCTTATTTTGAATCGGCATAGGACACCAAGTGACCCTTACATTTTTGGTATAGGACATGTATGTTTAGTAAATTTATATAAAATACTACGAGGAACAGTTTTGGAACATTTTAACCCTCTAACTCTTCAATATATGGGTCTTTCTGTCCTTTTTTTGAAAAATTACAAAAAATTCCCATAAAACAGGGATATAACTGATTGAAATGTTCCAGAAATATATGATTCATAAGATTCTACTAAAGTCTCTGAATACACCAAAGCGCAAAATTCAACTTATACGTCAGAAATAAACTCAAAACTTAAAATATGTTTTTGAGATAATTTCGTACTTATTCAGAATTGGTGCTTAAATGTCACACAAAATCTTATTTTATGAGATAAGATTGTATGAAAAAATGCATTATTTCAAATTTCACGATAAGTCACCATACAAAAAAAAAAGCTTTAGATACAATATCCATTAATAAAGAGATGAGTAAAATATCTACAAATATAATATTTAAATATCATTTAAAAACACCAAGCGCTCTTAGTACATTCTGTTTTTTGTCCATTTAGTACATGACTGCGCCATTGCTGTAACCGATGAAAACGCATGGGTCACATTTTCTCTAAACTCGAGAGCCGCCAGAAATACAGCCACCTTGAATCAAGTCGAAATATGATCGATTAAAACTCGATGCTTTTAATATGTGAAAAGTAGCTAAAAAACATAATTAAGGTGGGTTTTTTAACAAAAGTTCTCCTACTATAAAAGTTTCGTGTTTTATTTAAATGCAAAAAAAATGCAAAGTAAAATGTACCATATGGTAAGGGCCTTCGAGGTATTGGGCAACGACTCAAAAAAACTTAATTTGATTTGACTCTTATATTTGTAATTCATTTTGTAGAAGTTGATATCTGGTAAGTGCTAGAATAGAGAAAAAATTTGACATTTACGAAACAAAAATATCGATATATCATTCTTTAAAATCAAACTGTAAATGTCGAAGATAAGATGAAAAATTTAAAATATGAAACCCTTCCTACGTTCGGCAAAAAACTTAAAATTGTTTTTTAAATAGTTCTTTCGGGATAAACAATACACTTTTTTCGGAAGAGTTAATAATTATAACTAGTATCGCCATTCGACCATGCCAATATCGATTTTCCCCTTGTTTTTTTTTAATGGAAAAACGCTTGGCAAAGTTAAAAAGAAGTTGGCTATATCGTGGACGTATCGGTAGGTTTTGACGTGACAGTGTATCTTATTCTTGTCCCTATCCTTGCATTTGTTTCCAAACTTGTCTTCATTCTTATTCCTATTCTTATATGTGTTCTAATAATTGACCTACTTCCGCTCCAAATTCTTGTGTTAGTCCATGTCCAAATTCTTGACCTTATTCTTGTTCAAATCCTTTCCTAATCCTTGTCCCACTTTCTTTCTAAATTTTTGTACTTATTGCGTTCAAATCTGTGTTCTATTCCTTGTTCTATTTCTTGTCCATATACTTTTCCCAATCTTGCCCCAAATAATGTTTTAGGTATATCTCAATATTTGTCCTTACCTTTGACTCAGTCCTTGTCGGAGTTATTTTCCCAATTCTTGGCAGAACTCTTATTCTAACACTTGTCCAATTCTATACTCTAATTTTTGTCCTACTCCTTATCTATTTCTGGTCCTAATCTTTATCCAAATCTTTGCTCTCATCGTTTTTCTAATTCTTCTTATAATCCTTGTTCTAATACTTGTACTTATTTTAGTTTTAATTTAATTTTTTTTTCAAGGGGTTCCCTGAGAGATAATATGTCATTGATTTTTTGTTGTTGCAAAATGTATAAATTTGATAAGGAAATGGCTTAAAACGTAGATTTGTGTATATAACTTTGGAGTGGTTTGAAATATTTGAAAAAATTTTTCACAGAAATTATTTTTTAAGCTGTAGAACTTTGTAAAAAATACAAAAACAACATTTTGAAAAATATAATTTTCATCAAAAAAATCATAGGGGGTAGCTTATGATTTTCGATGTTAGAAACACTTAATTAAATTATGTGTCAAAATGAAGGAATTTTTGCAAATAAATGATATGGTATATGAAAGAGTGTGAAAGAAGAAAATAGAAAAACAAAAATAAAATTACAAAAAAGGATTGTCTGGTCTAATTTTTGAGCAAAAATTGAATATTTTGGAGTTTTTTTGAAAACAACATAAGAAATTGAATTGGCATGATAACGGTGAATCTTTTCTTATTTCTCAAAATTTATTTAATTAAACTTTCAGACAAAGAAAATTTAGGGAAAATCTTTTAAAAAATGGCTGAGATATTTGCATGCAAAATCAAAATTTGAAATAGCAATTGTTTTTTTCTCATTCCGAGGCAATGACATTGCTTTAGAAATGCATTGCATGGAAAAAATCTACAGGTTTCGAAATATCGCAATACTTTTGATGTCATAATAACGGGAAATTTTTTAACATACTATTCGTGGAAAATATTAGCAAAAAAGTTTTCGTATACCGTTATTTTTCTCAACCAACGAATTTTCATACAAAAAACGTTGTACTGAAAACATCTATAGTTTTCGAGA
The DNA here is from genome assembly GCA_943735915.1 of Pherbina coryleti. Classification (NCBI taxonomy): domain Eukaryota; kingdom Metazoa; phylum Arthropoda; class Insecta; order Diptera; family Sciomyzidae; genus Pherbina; species Pherbina coryleti. Next base: position 93,066,501 of record OX030952.1, read on the forward strand.
TATACAATAACTTTGATGTCAAAATAACGGAAATTTTTCAAAATTTACTATTTGTAAGCAATTTTAAATTTTTTTTTTTTATTTTTAAGCAATTTCACCATCACAATATAAATTGACACTTGTTACATGAAAAAGTGCTTATTGTAGGGTAACCGTAAACGATGGGGAAAAATATCAAAGTATTTTTTGCACATCTTATGAATGTCTAAATTTCTCTCTTATATCATGTTTTTCCATCTCTTACAGTTAAACTTTTATTTAATAAATGCTTTTTTCCGCTCATATTTGAGGTCAAAGGTCACCAATCTAATATTCAATCATATTGTGCAGCCAGACTTTGCATCCGATACCTCATTCTTCATTTTACCTCTTCCCAGTTCTGAGATCCCTAACTAAAATTAATACAAACTCTTAACGTCAATATTTCGGGTCAAAGGTCATTTATTTAAAATCTAACATAATTCGGCACATCTATGGTGCTGTACCTTTCATTGTCCGTTTAATTGTTCTTATTCTAAAATAAATATAGAAAAAGTGTACGACAACATTTGATGTTTGCGTATTAATATACAGCCGTGCTCAAAAGAACTAGGCACCCTTTAAAACCACCTGAAACAAAGCGATTTGTTAGTTTTCAACCAAACTAAAAACGCAGAAGATGTTTGTTTTAAATTATTTATTAAAGAATATTAATACTTTGTTGGTTCCCCCCCTCATTTTTATGACCTCCCTTACTCTACGCACCATACTATAAACTAAGTTTTTGCAGGTTTCTTCAGCTATGTTGTCCCATTCTATTTTCAAAGCATTTTTAAAGCCTTCTTCTGATGTAATGTTGTGTTTCCTTATTGCCTGCTTTAATTGTGAGCACAAATGCTCGATGGGATTTAAATCCGGCGACTGGGCAGGCCAATCAATGAGCGGCACGTGGTTTTGTTGAAACCAGCGCATAACTGTAGCGGACTTGTGGCAAGGTGCGTTATCTTGTTGGTAGACAACGTTTTCCATGTTGGTATGGCCAAAAATCCGTGTAAAAGATGGTATAAGTGCATTGTTGAGCGTATGAGCGTAACGTTCGCTATTCATACGACCCTCGCAAACAACCATTTCACCTTCTCCACTCACAGCTATGCAACCCCAGACCATTATACTGCCTCCTCCGTGTTTAACAGTAGGTACCAAGCAGTCGGGGTTATATTCTTCACCTACTCGACGCCTTACGTAGGTAACACCAGGTGATCCAAAAATCTAAAAAAGAAAAAAAATAAACGTGATTTTAGCTCGTATAATTTTAATGGGAACTGTGTTCTTAGATGATGAAAGTAATTTTTTCATTAGTTAACAATCTTAGTAAACACACCTGGAAATTTGACTCATCAGACCACACTACATTTTCCCAATCTTGTTCAGTCCAATATTGATGCTCCAAGGCCCAATTTAGTCGCACTTCCACGTTCTTAGGTGAAAGACATGTCTTCTTCCTAGCTCGGCGACCATTCAATCCTGCTGCTCCAAGACGTCTTCTCACCGTCTGAGAGCTGATTTTGCATCCTGAACGGACTTCCAACTCAGAAGCTAGCTGAGAAGATGTTTTTTTCCTATTTCTTAAGGACGATCGCATCAACTGCCGGTCCATACGACTAGTTGTCACCAGTTTTCGGCCTGTTTTTGGTTTTTTTTCATGAGATGCAGTTTCGGCATAGTGTTTTAGAACATTCTGGACACCACATCTGGAACACATCATTACTTTTGCAATTGATTTCTGCGAATATCCTGATTCATGCAATATTTGTATTTTTACGCTGTCATCATGCAAAATTGGTTTGCATTTTCTTCGGTTTCCACTAGAATTCATGTCAAAAAATTTCACTTCTATGATATAATTCAATTTCCGTTTTTATATTGACTAACCGACAAGTAAACTTATGATGACTAAATTTGGAAAAATTGTATACTTTAGCACTTTCGACAAGAACATCTCATAAATTAGACTGTATGGCTTTATAACCGGTTTAAAAAATTTTTGTTTTTCTCTTTTGTTAAGTGTTAATAGAAAATAATAATTAAAGATTAATAATTGCTTTGTTTCATGTGAATTTATAGGGTGCCTAGTTCTTTTGAGCACGGCTGTATAAGATGAAGTGATTAAATGATTCGAGCTTTAAGTTTATGAACTAAGAACGGCACATTAGGATAATAGGAACTGGAATCTGGTGGGTAAGTAATAGAACGGGGTGCTTGAACCTAATGACCTTTAAAGCAGAAAATTTGGACTTCTCAAAACAAAAACATTGATATACCATTCTTTAAGATCGGACTGTAAATGCCGAAGAATAAAAAAAAATTAAATTTGCGACCCCTACGTTTGGTAAAAAAAAAAAATTTTCCCTTAAAATGCTTTAAATGAGTTGGTATGTTGCGTACTTATTTTCTTTGCCCGTAAGGTTGGTTCACCATGTTCATCAGATTCTGTTGTCAACTGATGCTCGAAGTAATTCATATGAGAATTCAAAAATGAATTTTTGTTGACATATGAACATCTAGCTTTTCAAAAGTACTTAGCATGATAAAAAAAATAAATAAATACATAACTGGCCATTTCAGCCCTTAAAAGGACTTTGACCTAGCTTCTTATGATCAATTGTGTTGTGCGTGTTATTAAGTTTGTACACAATTGACCGAGAACCGGACCTACATGCTTAACGCCGAGTCCGAACGGCGATGAACGGAATCTTCTCGTTCTCAAGAAGCTTTACATGGCATTTTGATTACTCTCTGAGGTTTGCCATTGTCTGCAGAGAGGTGGCGGCCGTACAGGAAAATTGTTTTAATTCAAATAATTTTCTGTTGCTGCTGGGGTTCGAACCTGGGTCTCCAAGGTTCTTTGACATAGCGGCCACGCACTTTAACCAACAACGCCACGGACGCCACTTAGCATGATATCGGCGTATATTTGAGCAGTAGCAGAACGATATTTGCCTAGAAAACTATAATGACTTCTTTATGCTTTTCCATGCGGCAAGCTCCTAAATTAAAAATAAATTTCAAAATTTATTTGGTATGAAACCAATGACAAAAAGTAAATTTTGAAACATTCATACCTTCTTTTATCTTTGCTTCGCTAAGTGTTGTAAACAATGTTTTCAGAAAGTTGAATGTCGATCTATTTGTGTCCAAAGATTTAACAAAGTTTTTTACCAAACCAAGTTTTATATGCAATGGTAGAAAAATATTTTTTTCAGTTGATTCCAGTGATGGATGAATTCATTGATATTGTACACGCCTAATGTCTGAGTCAGCTCTTGACTCCCATTGTTTTGGCACGTAACACGTTTCAGTACAAAAAAAAAAAAATCAGAATGGGGAGGGAGGGACCTGATATTGAGTTCGATTTTTGTTTTGATTTTGCTTCTCATAATTTTTTGTTGTAACGTAACGGATCTTCTGCGCAAAAGTGGAGCTGATAGGGTTCGTTGCTATAGCTTGGTATGATGCTATAGCTTGGTACCAAATTGGCTCTCTTATGTTTATTAATAGATATTATATCTACAAGAGCTTTCTTTTGTATGGTGACATATAGTGACATTTAACGTAATGCATTTTTTCATACAACTCCGGATTTTTTTTTTTTTTTATCATTTCGCTGCAATTTAAAAACATTTTAAGTTTTGATGTATTACTGGCGTACAAGGTGAATTTTGAGCTTTGGTGTATTCAGAAGCTTATTGTAGAATTTTGTTTCCCATTGTATCCATTTTATGGATATTTTTTGTAATTTTTCACAAAAAGGGCAAACAAGACACATACATTGAAGATGTAGAGGGTTAAAATGTTGCACAAAAATGTTCCTCGTAGTATTTCATATAATTCTACTGAACACATTCTTTACCTAAAATATAAGGGTCACTTGGTTACCTATACCAATTCAAAATAAGAATGTACAAGGGAGGGAGGGGGCGCAAACTAAGACTCAGACATAAACTTTTAAAACGCCGTTACACGTATATTTTTTTTGATTTGTTTTTCCCACCAGAATCCGTTGTCGGAAACTTGTATTTTTTTTGTGCTGTACATCACAAAACATCTAAAACATTCAAAGCTTACGTGCAAATACGCACTTTATAGGTATGTGAAATTTGTGAAAATCGAATGAAACCCACCGCCTATGTACCATATAAAGTGACGTAATAAAAGTTGTGGCGTCCGTGGCGTAGTTTAAAGTGCATAGGTTAAAGCGTAGATTAAAGTGCGTGGCCTCTATGTCAACGAACCTGGAGACCCAGGTTCGAACCCCAGCAACGACAGAAAATTATTTGAATCAAAATAATTTTTCTGTACGGCCGCCACCTCTCTGCAGACAATAGCAAACCTCAGAGAGTAATCAAAATGCCATGTAAAGCTTCTTGAGAACAAGAACATTCCCTTCATCGCCGTTCGGAGTCGGCGTTAAACATGTAGGTCTGGTTCTCGGTTAATTGTGTACAAACTTAATAACACGCACAACACAATCGATCATAAGAAGCTAGGTCAAAATCCTTTCAAGGGCTGAAAGGGCCAGTTATTTATTTATTTTAATAAAAGTAATAAAACCTTTAGAAATCTTACAAAGATGAATATAACAGTTTAACTTAAGATTTTGTGCATGAACATTTGTATCTGAGACATTTTTTGAACTCCACCTCCCACAGAAAGTCATGCCATAAATTATAATGGTTTTTGTTTAAAAATTTGAAAATTTTGCAAAACTTTAACAAATAAGTTCCATAAATAATCGAAATTTTTTAAATGTAAAACACATTCTAAAAACAAATTAAAAAAAAAAAAATAAAAATAAATTTGAAAATTTTAAATTATATATCTGGGACATTTAAAGTTTTATATAAATACTAGATTTTTCTAAAAGTAAACAATAACTAAATTAACAATAATAAACCAGATATCATTTGTGAAGTCAACACTTCATAATAAGCAAATATACAAAATTTTTTCGATATAAAACAACATCTTCTATTTTTGTTTTGTTGCTTACGAGTATATGGACACAGCCCACTGTGCAGCGCAACGAGTTTGGGTGTGGGTGGCCGCGCGAGCAGTTTAAAGAAATCTTGAAGTTGCAATTTTTTTTTTTTTTTAACTAAATGAAATAAAATAAAAAAAAAAATCGCTAACAATAAGAAAGAAAAATGTTAAAACATTTGCAGAACCAGCCAAATAGAACGCAAAAGCGAAAAACAACAATGACAGTCACATGCACTTCCGTTTCCGTTTGTGCTTAATTTTTACGTTTTTTGTTCAACCCTCGTGAAGTGCTGCTGAAATTTTTTGTTTTTACTTTACTTTTTATATTATTTTATTAAGTTTTTATTGTGTTTTGTTGCGTTGTTGTTGTTATTGATGTTGTTGTTGTTGAGCTTGCCGCTTGAGCGGAAGTGAAATGTTTGTCATAAATAAACTGCAGCTATACTGTTTTTCTTGAAATTTTCCTTGCACCACTTTGCCTCAAGTTGTGCCCAAGTTGTGCTGCAAGTTGCTCGTTTAGAGTACATTTGTGTGGTTTTTGATTGTCAGTAAATTAATATCGTGATTTCTCAAACTTGGCAACTTTGTGAATGCTTAGCTCTGCCTTTCACTCCACTTTCAAGCTGCATATCAATCAATATTAATGAGTTGCCACATCCCTCTGAGTTGCTGAAACTATTTACCGCAGCAGCAGGTTTCAGCATTGCTTTCTGCTGCTCTGACTTTTGACAACAGCGCATAGAGCAGCGGCAGCAACAAATTCAACAAAATCACTTTAAAGGTGCACAAAATTAATCGCTGCTTATCTTTTGCCCTACTACACTTAGCCTCAAAGCTCCCCATCCCTTTTCAATCCGCAGCAACCTGTCCAACTCGTACTTCTCCCATCTCCAGCTTAGTTTCGTTCATCACGCAAATTGCATGAAATCGCTGCAGAAAATGTAATCGAGTGAAAAATAACCCCAAAGCTACAAAAAAGCTAAGTATAAAGATGACTAAAAAAAAACACGCATCTGCAGCAGGGTGGCTAGATCATTGCTGCTGTGGTGTTTTTTTTTTCGATGTGTTGGTGTGGTGTGGTTTTGCTGGCGGAAAATAATTTGTTGCTTGCTGATGCGACAAATATAATTTGTTCGATGTCATGTGCATCAACTTGATGCTGCTGCGGCTATGGCAGCTGCTAGCAGCTGCGGTGTACCGTGTGTTATTCACACAACACAGTGGATCAAGTGGTCTATCGGCAGTATTAAAAGTTGCCGAGTTTTTCTAAAGTTTTTCCATAAAATGCTCACCCTGAACTCAGCTTAAGCGATATTAACTCAACTCAATTTGCTCAAAGTTTTGGCTTTAATGCAAAATGGCTGGCGTTTGAGTGAATTCTATTTAAAAATAAAGAATAATTTTTTTCTTTTAATTGTACGAGATATCATGGGAGAGTTTTGGGAGAGTTTTACAAGAAAGTTTTGCGAAAGTTTTTGAGTAGAATTACCGTATTTAAATTTATTGATAGCTTTTGAAAAAAAAGGAACTATAACAAACAAGTTTGCAAAAAAAAACAAATCTTTGGTGTATATTTGGTGAGTTAGAACTAGTGATTACATGTATTTTTTCCAAAGGCTGAACTTAAAAAAAACTCCACCATATACCACATATACACAAAAATATATCTATTTTAAGTACTTTATATGTTTTATTTCTATAAAGTTGATACAATAGCATCTGGAGTAATGATCACTTTAAAGAACTCTTTTGTTGCCAGTAGGATTTAGGTGCAGTTAATGACAATATTGTTTATAACAAAACGAAATTTAAAATGACATCTGAGTTTATCATAAATTTGTGCAAATATTTATGGAGATATATAAAAACTCACATATTTTCTGTTTATTGAACATAAATGGCAAAGGCCAAATTTGAGGTCATAAATAAACGACTTAAAATTAAATTTTGTTCTATATGGAAGCAACAATTATGTCGTATATTGTGACTTCTTACCTTCTTGTAACCTTGTTGCTGATGCTTGAATGTAACATGAACTGTTTTATGTTATTAAAAGCATGTTAACTCGTTTTTGTTGTTAACACAACAGTTTAACTTAATAAACTAGAATAGCTAAAGGTTGTACCAACAAGAGGTGTAAAATTTGGTTTGTGAATAGAACAAACAGTTATTTGAAAATGTCTTTTATTTTTATTAGATTATAAAGAAAATACATGAAGATTATGTAAAAATTAAAATATCTTTCAAATAGCTACCGCGGCTTAGTTTGCAAGCCTTAATCCTTTTTTTCGAAATTTTCGATCACTCTTTCGCACAAAAGGAGCTCTACTTCGGGATGATGACTTCAATATTCGCTCTGAGAGTCGGAATTGTTTGTGGATTCATAGCCCTTAAGGCTCAACCAAGTTATGCGTAAGCAAACAAAAGCATGAAAGCAAAAGTACGAACTTTTGCGGAATTATATGGAGTCGCCCAAGTTTTGTGTAAGCTTTCCTTACGTTCAGTTTCTCAACTTTCGTTTACTTTGCTGAACTTGAGAGAGAAGACAAACTTGGCAAACTTAAAATTAGTGTTTTTCGAGTTTTGTTTGAACTTAAGAAAACTTTTCGTTTACTTCTCTCTGATATTTTTGTTTGCTTACGCATAACTTGGTTGGGCCCTTACCCTTCACATTATTAAGAGTACCCATGAGTAACATAAGCAATAAAATATATCAAATAAACTGGCCATTTAAGTCCTTGAAAGGACTTTGACCAAACTACTTAGGATCAAACATAAGTAACTCATTCCAAAAGTAAGAAGTCTTACGGTATGAAATCACAAGTTCTTGGTGACCAATTGGTGACTCCAAAATGTGAAATTACGTGATCTGGGGACTTCGTGCGCAATTGCTCTATTGCTTCACGATTTTTATGGCACGTAGCACGATCCTGTTGAAAGTAGAGGTCGTCTGTACTCGTTTATAAACTTGTTTATCATGTCTCTGAAGCGCACAACATTGACTGCAACGGTTCTTTCATCGTTATTTTCAAAAAAGTACGGCCCTATGACAGGCGCAGGCCCTATGTGAGTTTTAGAATTCCCAAATGCTACAATTTTGCTTATTAACGTTGTGAAAATGGCGGAAAAACACCATTCATGTTTTCCAGGACCTAATCAGGAAGCATTCGGCGATGCTGGTGGTCTGCCAGCTGCAGTTCTTGAATCATTTGCATCTTGAACGTATGTAAAAACAAAATATGTTGTCAGTATGTACCACAGCGTGGACGTGGAGTGGTCAAATTCGTGAGTACTGTGACGAATTGACGCACTTGGGTCATTATCAAAACTTTCCTACACTGCGTGGATATTTTCGGTCGAAAGTTCGGGGCAAAGTCGCTCGAATATTGCGCATCGTTACTGTTACTGAACGCAAATTATTATAATCAAATTAAAAAAAATACTGTTTAATCTTTCACGTGTAGCGTTTCATGTTAAATTTCCAGTGTTTATTTAGGAGAAATATTAACATCAGTTGAAATCATCAGTGTTTTAGCGGACATGTCGATAAAAATGTCATGTAGCTACATCGCATTAAAGAAAAATTCGATTCCACAATTCATTCCTTCATCACTAGGTATATGTTAAAAAAAAGAGTTGGTGTTGGTGTTGGTGTTGGTGTTGGTGTTGGTGTTGGTGTTGGTGTTGGTGTTGGAGTTGTTGTTGGATTTGGAGTTGGTGCTTTTCGTTTAGCTTTTTTTTGCTTCCCCATTCGTTGTGCTCTAATTTCAATTAATCCAGCAAAAGTGATGCATATGCGTCACATTAGGCGGTTCCCTGAGGGTTTTTGACACGACATCAAATTTTTTTTTATTTTTGTCATATGCCCGTAGACCTCACCTTTGTTTTCGTTCCTTAAAATTTACCCTTGCACCAGTAGTCACAGAGTTAAAAATCCATGCAACGTTTTTTCATGGCTGTAGCATTTTTACTGCATTATGTGATTGCATCCCTGAAATCATGACAACAAAATTTTTTTTTTAATTTAGTTGTGAAGAGTAATAACACATCCCTGCTGTCGTGAAACAAAATTTACTGTAGCACTCTTCCTGAGTGTGTAATAATTCCATGCAACGATATTACATTTCTGTTACATAAGCTGCTATATTCACGACCTGACGACGCCGGAATTTTTTTTTTATTTTTGTCGTAAAGCCATGTATAAAAACTTTATTTTCCTTTTTAAACTTTTATCGTAGGTTATATACTCATTGAGTACAAATTCAATGCAACGCCGCTGCATGAATGTTGCGTTATCGATCTTTGAGCGGCTCTCTCAGCGTCCCCATGATGTCAGAAAGTTTTTGTCTAATTTTGTTGTGAGGGCTTCCAGTAGGCCTTTATTCGCGTATCGTATTTTTAATCCTAGCACTAATACTCAGCGAGTAATAATTCCATGTAACAAATTTTCAGTTGCGTTACTTACGCAGCTCCCACTACGTTCTTATGCCGTATAAAATTTTTTTTTTATTTTTTGAATATAGTCAAAAAATTAACCTTTACGGTCATACTATTTTTTTAATCATAGCTCTTATACCCATCGAGTAACAATTCAATGAAACGCAGATGAATTTTTAAAAAATTCATTTTTCAACTTTTTTGGAAACTAGAGCAGTACAACGTAACTTCGTCACGTCAAAACAATATTGGGGATATTTGCAACTACCTTTTAAGTTTGGCGTGGAGCCTAACAAGCATGTGAGTTAGAATCTCAGATTAGTGTTGTGCCCTTACCATAGTCAATTCTCATTATAAGGCCTTCATTATAGTTTACCTCAGTCAGTTCTGGTTATAAAGCAATCCCGTTCCCAAACTTATCTACTACAAGCCATAAATTTTGAATCATAAATATCAATGAATTTTCAATTTCAGAAAATTCGGGATTTCTGATGATGGCAGACCAGAGCGTTACCTACTTATACTTTGTTAACGAGGTCAAAGTTGTTGATTAGCGCATCTTGTGTAATTTCTAGACTGAAATAATTTTTATAAGAAATTATAAATAGTGATTCTAAAGGAAAATTTAATGAACAGGTTTATGCATTTCCACTTTTGGTTTAGTACAATTAAAAAAAAAAAAAAACAACCTAAAATTAATTTCGATAAAAATTTTTATTTTTATTTCATATTGCTTGGATTTTGTCATTATACGTTGAATACAATATCATTCAAATGTCCTACACGGGAGTTTTTGCAGGACTTAATACTTTTGAGATAATTTTCGGTGATTTTTGTGCACAACTCAGGTACTAGCTCGGTCATGACTTGATGATTGTGTTGGTTCTTTGTTGCTGAAGAGTTTGAGGTTAATTCACGTAAAGACGATCTTTTGCGTACTCCCACAAAAAAAGTCTAGAGTCATCGGAGGCCATTTGACATCGCCAATTCTCAAAATAAGTCGTCCTGGAAATTTCTGTTGTAACAAGGTCCTAATTGGTGCTGTAGTGTGGCTGTGGGCCCCTTGTCAGAGTACTCAGAATTGAATATAACGGTTGCTCATGGATCGTTTTCAAAAAAATAGGGACCAATGACGCCACCAGATCATAATGCACACCAGACAGTCACTTTTGTCTGCGGATTATATGGCATTTCCACAATTGCTTGGGGATATTCAGAGCGCCATATCGCGACAAATGGATCTCATAGCTAAAGAAAATTTGCTTCGAAAAATCAGCATTTAATGCTTGTGGTATTGACAAATTTGGGTCTTTAACAGCACTTTCTGTAACAGCAGCGATATTCTCGGTAGAGCGTCTTACGAGCGTACACGTCTTAAAATATCTACCGATCTAGTTACCGATCCACTTTCTTCAAATTTCTTCCCTATATTGGAAATTTTTCGCTCAGTAAGACAATTATGACGGCAGAGTCAACTTTTTTGTAGAACACTTGAATGAGTTTTTTAGTGGTGCAGTACCCTTCACAAATTCGAACTGTCCAGGAATTAGAACCTGCTATTTCAATGTATTGAACGCTCTAATATTTTCTGGACGTTTCTTTATTTCTTAAATTCATACGAAGTGATCTTTGCCCATAGATATAAATATAAAAAGGAAATAACCGAATTATACGTCTTTTTTGTCTATGAATTTTATGAATTTAATGTTAAAAAAAATATTAAATATTAATAAATATATAAATAAAAATTCTTTTGCATTAACATAAATTTTTTAACCAGTTTCAGTTTTTTCTTTTAAATTTTTGTGAAAATAATTCCAGAAATTAGAACATTTCAGAATTTAGAACCACACGGGGAACAAAGTGGTTCTAATTTGTGAGAGTCTACTGTACAACGTTCTATATTGTAAAATGTACCTTAAAATTTTTCGAGTGACAAAACCAAAATTGAAAAAAAAGATACAGTAATTTCGACTATGTCGTAACACAAGACGTAGAATTATTTACTTCGCTTTTGATGACATCTTTTCTAAAAAATATTTAGGAAAATATTTATTCCATACACCTGAGCATATGACCTTTAAGAGAGTGCCGGAAAGGGTTCATATGTATGACCCATTACTTTTGCAAAAGGAATATTTTTGCTTTTAACACTTATTCCCTCCGACCACTCCTTATTGGGGCTCCCATACAAATTTTATGGTTTTTGTGCCGGAAAGGGTTAATATGTATCACCGACCCCCATTACTTTTGCAAAAGGAGCATTTTTGTCTTTGACACCTATTCCCTCCGACCACTCCTTAGGGGTGCTCCCATACAAATTTTATGGTTTTTGTTTATTTATTCCATACACGTGAGCATATGACCTTTAAAAGAGTGCCGGAAAGGGTTAATATGTATCACCGACCCCCATTACTTTTGCAAAAGGAGCATTTTTGTCTTTGACACCTATTCCCTCCGACCACTCCTTAGGGAGGCTCCCATACAAATTTTATGGTTTTGTCGATAAAACCGGAAACTGTCGATAAATAGGTAGCAAGGTTAAGCAAACAAAAACATCAAATGTTGGCTTTATATTTCATGTAATTGTGTAAAATTTATATAAGTAAGAGAGTTCTAACATGAATTTTTGTCGCATTGAGGATCAATCAGACCAACAAGTGCTAACATCAACATTGTACGATCAGTACTTTAGGCCCACCAAAGGCTCAAAAAGTTATATAAATACCGACACCTGATCACTATCAACCACCCCACTTACCTCCGAGAATGACGTATTCTACGTCAAAAAATGCTATTAATGGGGTTATAGTTTCGAGGGCTGCCTTTTAAGTCTTGCGCCTCGGCAGCGCTTACATAGTGTTGCCAGATGAATTTTGACAATTCCATTCGAAAATTTTACATTTTCTAGCATAAATGTTTTGGTTTATGTGCGCCTTTGTGTCGTATATAGTGCTTTGAAAAATTGGTTTTCAGAAAAAAAAAAGAAAAAAAATGGAATTAAGACGTAAACATTCTTGAATGGTGCATTTTTACGATTTTCGACGTGGATTGTCAAGAAAAGAATACATCGATCAACTAAGTTTGACATTTGGTAATGAAGCACCACGCCCAGCGACTGTAAAACGCTAGTGCAATGAGTTCCAGCGTGGTCATCGTTCTCCGAATTTCGTGAAGGTCGTCCATGAACGGCTGTTGTGGCAGAAAACATCGATGGTGTGTGTGAGATGTTGGAAACAGACCGGCATGTGGCAATACATGAGACGGAATCATCCTTGAGCATTAGTGGGACATTAGCATACATTCGATTTTATATGAGCATTTATGGGGTCAAAAATATTTGTGTCTATTGGAAACCCCATGTTTTGATAATTGTTCAAAAAAACACTGGTGTCGATTGGTGCAAGGAAATTATGAAAAAAAATACAGCGGCGGTGGTTCGAAACACGTCTATGACATCCTCACAGGTGACGAATCATATATCTATGCTTATGAGCACGAAGCGAAGCAGCAATCCACTGTTCGATTCTTTCAAAGTGAGTAAAACTTGACAAAAGTTGCCCGCTTACGGAGAACATCTAAGCAAACGGTTGTCAGTTTTTTTCAGAAAATACCGGTCATGTCGCAACTGTACGAGCAACGGAGAACTGTAAATGCTGAATGATACAACTATATACACTACTATTTGTTTGCCGGAAGTTTTTATAGAATTCAAGAAAACTAACCACCGAAGGAAGATCATCCTTCATCACGACAACGCGAGTTCCTTATACGAGGGGTACTATTTATATTTCGGGAACTGGCAACACTAATGTCTAAAATCTAAAATCTGTAAATAGCCATAAAAAGGTTTGACATTTGTTACCATAAATGTAATCATAATGTTTTGATGCACAAGTTCTATTTGTTTTGTTTACAGTGAGTTAAGAAAATCAATTTGTTAAAAAAGAATGGAAATTTCAAGAGAAGGTTTTCGTTGGATTATTTTTCACAACTTTCGACGTGGATTATCTCAACCAGAGTATGACAATGAATGTGTTAGTTCTTTGTACCACGATAAAGCACCATCAAAAACCACAGTATATCGTTGGTATAGTGAATTCAATCGTGGTCATAGTTAGGTTGCCGATGAATTCCGTGAAGGTCGTCCAAAATCGGTTGTTGTGCCACAAAACATCGATGCAGTACGTGAACTAATAATGTGTGAACTAATCGTTACAAGGTTTGAAACGAAAGCAATTGAAAATGGAGGCTTTAATTTGAATTTTAAGAAGATCCCATTACACATGCATACATATAATGGGAAAAATTCTTTCCAACTGCTTCTAGACACTATTAATCTTCTTGTCCTCCGTAACTTTGATATCAATATCCTTGACACCCTCAATCTCACAATGGCTCTTTTAACAATGACCTAAGATTTCTATAGTTTTTATTTTTGTATCTTTTTTACATATCATGTTACCGTTTTGTTCCACTGTGCAACACTACAGCTTACAGTAACTGAAGACGGAATGCTGCTGCTTAAGCAGCTTGTCATTGGAATTTGAATTTTTATTTTATTTTTCTCCACTTTACTTCTTATGATTACAGGCAGGAAATCATTATAAATTGTAATTTTGAGCCATATCCAAGCTTACATACACACTGCTTTGCACAATCACATCAACATGCATGCTCGAGAGTGTTGTTGTGTGTGTGTAGCTACTACCTTGTTTCCTGCCTAGCTTTCTTGCTTTCTTTCTTTCATTTCAGGAACTAACCACTTATGTGTATTTCACTCCAGGCAAGTGTTGCATTCGATATAAATTATGCTCATCCTTATCCTCATGCTCCTCATCACTCTGGGGTAGTGGGTGGATGCGCCACACAAATTTATTATTATTTTTTTTTTACCGCCTCATTTGCTGCAAATTAATTTGAAAAATTGGAAGAAAATCTAGCATAAGGACATCCGTCGCGGGAATATGGCAAAAAGGAAAAATAAAAATATAAGAAAAATATTAATTTATATAAATATAAATTGTGCGCTGCTTGAACACGTGCAGAATCCTTGCTGTTGCTTTTTAAGGTAGGTGTTGGTTGTTTTTGTTGTTGTTTTTGCTGTTTTTGTTGTATTATACCTTTATTCAGTTCGCCATTCGTGTTGAGTGAATTTTTATTAAATATGAGTGCGTGCGAATTTGCCACTTTTTTCTGTTCCTCTTCTTTTGATACTTATTCTTATATTATTTCTGCCACTTTTTTTCCCCCAACTGCACGGATGTTTCTTACATTTTCACAAAAGCGGGCATCATAAATCGAAAATCATGCTGATCTCAGGAATACCAACAGAGAATAATAATAAAAACATCTTGCATACTTTTCGGCAGCAGCAAAATGTTCGCCGCTGTTGCTAAAAACGTATAAATTTTGTTGTTACGAGCTCAAATGCGAGGAATGCGTCGTAAAAGCAAAGAAGCGGCTGGGAGGTTGCAAGGCCACTGCAGGCCACCTCTAACAAAAGCTGCCGTGCCACTGCCGCACACTGATGACTCTGAAAAAATTTGATGAGCATTTCTTGAAGGCTTGATCGATTGTTAATCTGCATGTCATGAAAAAAAAACAAAAAGAAATTGATGTGTGTTTGTGTCTTTATATTTTCATCATTTAATTATGGGCTGGCAACTCTGTTATTTTGTCTTCAATTTAATAGATTGACATAAAGCGTAAATTTTTATTCTTCTAATATGTTTATCTAAGTGAATTTCTGCTAAGTTTGTTAGTGCTTTTCCTAGTGGGCGGGTGGGTCAGAGGGTGTATTCAGATTTGATGGCTTCAAATGTAAAGCCAAGAACATTTTAACTTAGATGAAGCTATACAATTAAATATATAGCGGAGGTTTCCATGCGGAGTTTTTAGTAGGCGATAAAAACTTTACAACTTTTGAATGGATGCCTCATACTGAAATCTGGAAGTCGGTACTTCTACCAATAAAAATAAAAACTTTGAAAGCTTTTATATTAAATGCAAATAAATTTAATACATTCGAGAAGAGATGTAACCGATTTATTTTGATTTAAGATTTGGAATATTTTAATTTTAAAAATTTTTCATCGCAAAATGTGTTATTGGAATGCAGATTTTTCTATGTAAATTAAACCTTTTCAAAACAGTTTTTTTTGAATCAAATTAATTTGGTAACACTTTAAATTCAACTATTTATACATCATATTCAACTTTTTTCAAATGAAGAACAACTTCATATGAATCAAATTCAACTTTTTACATTTAAATTCAACTGAACTCTTCAAATTCAACTCTTCACAAAACAAAGTACAATTTTTAAACAATAAATTTAACCTTTAAATTTCAAATTCAACTATTTCTTATA
Organism: Pherbina coryleti; assembly: GCA_943735915.1. Classification (NCBI taxonomy): domain Eukaryota; kingdom Metazoa; phylum Arthropoda; class Insecta; order Diptera; family Sciomyzidae; genus Pherbina; species Pherbina coryleti. The sequence continues at coordinate 93,082,330 of OX030952.1, forward strand.
TAGGTATTCACGCTCCGAAGCTTTTTGTAGAGTTCTTGTGCAAAAGAGCAAAACTGCTACAAAAAAGGGCTCTCCAATGACAAAATACACGTGCTGTCAATATAATGCTTTTTTGCACAAGCTCACTGGCGATACCCTGTAGTTCTTTTGTTGTGCGCTTGAGTTCTTGAGTACATTTTGTGAATTTTTGACAGAAAATACAATACACGTCTCTTAATTTTTAATTGAATAAACAAAAGAGCTGACTGAACTTTACTTCAATTGCTAGGTCTGTGTATGAGGTGTGTTCACAGTTAGTTGCGCTTTTTTACTCTTTCGTACAAGAGCTCCGGATCGTGAATACCCCTTATGTGTTTTGCTAGCAAAAAGATGATTGATGGTTGAGTTTTGATTTAAAAATTTTAATTTAGTTTGTAAAAAGTTTCAATGGGATTATATATGGCTAGATGAGTCATAATAATTTTGAGATTCCTATTGACTTTTTTGGCAAATATCGAGTATTTTTTTGGTCCATTAAAAATCTATTGAGCCCTAGGGACTTCTTGTGCAAGAGGCGACATTTGTTTAAGCCAAAATAATAAAGTTATTAGAACTTTTTGGGTTTTTTTGACCCTTTGGACAATAAGCTATGATTATCAGATGAGTAAGATCTACTGGGATTATTTAAGCCCTCAATACAAATTGATTGAGACATATGGAACTAGTTGCATTATTGACAGCTTTTTGAGTTTAGTGAACTCCTTTCTTAAAAAGCTATGATTTTATGTCAAATGGGTTCAAATGACATTACATATGGAACTTTTTGTTTTTGGTTTTTTTCATCCGTTAAATAGGTTAAGTTAAAGGTTATCAGTTAAATAGGTTCCACTGGGATTGTATGGAGCTCATTCCACCAGTTTTCGCCCAATTAAAAAACAAAAGTCGCAACATGTTCTAGAAAAAAATTGACAAAATTATATGTTGTTTTTGTATTAAAGTAGGTAACAATAGCTGTATACACATTTCAAAAGAAACTTATTACTAAAATTAAGGAGCTCTTTCCAGCTGTTTCAAAATTGGTTTACTTTTCCGATGGAGTTACAGGGCAGTATAAAAACCGAAAAAATTTTAGTAATTTATGCAACATAGATTTTAACATAGATTCATGAAAATAAAAAAAAAATAAATAACTGGCCATTTGAACCCTTGAAAGTACTTTGACCTAGCTTCTTATGATCAATTGTATTGTGCGTGTTATTAAGTTTGTACACAATTGACCGAGAACCGGGCCTACATGTTTAACGCCGACTCCGAACGGCGATGAACGGAATGTTCTCGTTCTCAAGAAGCTTTACATGCCATTTTGATTACTCTCTGAGGTTTGCCATTGTCTGCAGAGAGGTGGCGGCCGTACACAAAAATTATTTTAATTCAAATAATTTTCTGTCGCTGCTGGGGTTCGAACCTGGGTCTCCAAAGTTCGTTGACATAGCGGCCACGCACTTTAACCAACTACGCCACGGACGCCACAACATAGATTCATTTCAGGTTCAAATATATGGGAAGTAGAATCTATTTTAAGCCGACCCAGCAAAAAAGGAATATCATACAATAAACTAAAATGATGGAAAACGAATATAAACAACTTCTAAGGAAAAACTTATAAGCATGCATTTTCTTAAAATTATTTTTTATTTCATTTATGACAGAGTTTATATCTGTACAATATTTGTGTTGATTTTCATTACTTTTAAATGTGCATTTTTTGAGATACGGGGTCAACAATGGAAGACATTTTCTTTAATTTAAACTTAAACCCAATTTTTAAAACTTCATAAGTCCAACAAATATTAAAGCAGTCTCTCCAAATTGGAGGACTATGTTAAATGTGAGTTCAACAATATCTACATTGATTTATAAAACTTTTGGTTGTGTACTATTTGATAGGGAGGCACCTAAACATCTTGCTTTTTTCAATTATTTGAGTTATGCCATAATTTTCAAAAGATAATTTTTGAAAAACAAGTCAAAACATCCTCCCAATTATTTTTCAGTGCGTTGTCAATACATGAAATTAAAATAGAAAAAAAAATTTGAATTTTAAAATGTGCACTTTTGCCGATACAGGGTCCTGAAGTTGTGCCATTTCTCATAAATCCATACTTTCAAAGCAGTAAAACTAAAAATATTGACACATTTTCATTAATTTTTTCAACTTATCTTGTTAAAAGGTAATAGAAGAAGAGACTGTAAAAAAATTTTAGGTCTGGCAACCCTGTAAGTTATTGAAACAGGGTGACGAAAATCGAAAAAAAAACACTTTTTAGCAAAAGTTTGGTGAATTTTATTATTTATTTAAAATATATTTACGAACTTAAATTTTATATTAGAAGTTTCGTCAATTTGTTATCTGTCAAACAGTTTTTAAATGAAGTCAATACCAATTACAGGAGCGGAGATATAAATGAAACCGTAAACTATTAAATCGTGATTTTTGCGCCCGCCAAAAATTTTTCGAGCGCCACCACTGGTTAACGGTTAAAAATAAAAAATGAAAAAAATGTTTTTTGTTACCTACATTAATACAAAAACAACATATAATTTTGTCAATTTTTTTCTAGAACATGTTGCGACTTTTTTTTTTAAATTGGGCGAAAACTGGTAGAAATTCAATAATCCATGGAATTTTGTGGACAAAAATCAATGAATATCTGTCAAATAAGTTCCACTGGGATTATCTAATTTGTTTGTGTGCGATTTTTTTTTTGTCGGCTTGGACAAAAATCTATGATTATCAGTTAAATAGGATCCAGTAGCATTTTCTAAGGAATTAGTTGGATTTTTTTTTTTTTAGTTTTGTGGGCTCTTTGGACAAAAATTTATGATTTTCAGATAAATAGGTTCCACTGTGATTATATATGAATCTAGTTCAATTATTGGATTTTTTTTTATTCTTCCGACAAGAATCAATAATTATAATTTTTATCAAATTATTGATAATTATCAGTCAAAAAGGATCCACTAGCATTTTCTAAGGAACTAGTTGGATTGTTGGATTTTTTGTTTTGTGGACTACTTGTATTTGTGGCGTCCGTGGCGTAGTTGGTTAAAGTGCGTGGCCGCTATGTCAACGCACTTCGAGACCCAGGTTCGAACCCCAGCAGCGACAGAAAATTATTTGAATTAAAATAATTTTTCTGTACGGACGCCACCTCTCTGCAGACAATGGCAAACCTCAGAGAGTAATCAAAATGCCATGTAAAGCTTCTTGAGAATAAGAACATTTCGTTCATCGCCGTTCGGAGTCGGCGTTAAGCCTGTAGGTCCATTTCTCGGTCAATTGCGTACAAACTTCATAACACGCACAACACAATTGATCCTAAGAAGCTAGGTCAAAGTCCTTTCAAGGGCTGAAATGACCAGTTATTTATTTTTTATTTTTTTAGTCCACAAAACTCTATAGTTACAATAACACTGTGGAACAAATTCAGGTTAGCAAAAGTTAGGTCGATTCTGAGAGTGAGGGGTCAAAATAGAGTCTAAATTAGAAGACCCATATCGTGGCGTTTGTTTATGTTAGTTCGAAGTTTTTTTTAATCGACCTTCGAGCTTTGCAGTCAAATGCCGATTTTCAGCATATTGTTTGTATAGGGTTTTTTGGTTATAACTCGTCGACTAGGTAATTGATATTTTTCAATCTGTGCAAGATCACTCTAGCTTTGCGCATGTGTTTGCGTACGTTTTGCAAGTTTCCAACTTTTTTTTTCATGCTTTCCCTTTCTCTCTCTCTTTTTCTAATAGAAAAGTGTACGGGTGTTAATTTTGTATTCATTGTTTATTTATTCATTAGATTCAGCTTTTATGTGTGTGTATGTGTAAATGTATAAAAATTAAACTAAAAGGGCTTACACATCGGTGAATCTGTTCGTCACACGGCGGCCATGTTCACACAAGTTCGCTAGTTAAGAAGCGATGTTCGACAGTTTGTCACACGGGTGGCCGTGTTTACAAAAATTTTTGATTTTCTCTGTCGAACAAGGGATGCTGCCGAGAATGATGACAGACAACAACAAAAATCAATGGCTTGTGTGACGAACGCTAGCTTTTTCACACACGTTCACGCCGCCATATTGTTCGACGAACAGATTCGCCGATGTGTAAGCCCTTTAAATCAACAACACTGGTGGTGTTCACCAAGTGTCCTCCTCGCACCTTGGCCGTTGTGCGGCTAAAAAATCGCCAGCGATCAAGTCAGAAACTTGAATGTAAGAAGTCAATTTGGTGTGTAAGAATTTAAATTTGAAATGTAAAAAGTTGAATTTGATGAGTAAAAAGTTTAATGCGATCTGTATAAAGTTGAATTTCGAGTGTTAAATAAAATTTGATAGATATAAAAGTGAAATTTTTTGTATATTACAAATTGTGTAAAAAGTTGAAATTAAATTTTAAAAAAATGTTAAATGATTGAATTTGATTATAAAAAGGGAAATTTGAGGAGAAAAAAAACTAGAAAATGTTTAAATTTGACTATAAAAAGTTGAATACGTATGAAGCATTTAAGTACCTTAAAAAAATTAACATTTTACTAAAATGCTCCATAAATTTCTATTTAAAGACTCTAACAATTATTATCTATAGAATATCTTTTCTAAAACCCAGACTTAAATTCAAATGCTTAGGCGAATATTTAAGTAGATTTTTTTTAACAATTTCCTCAACACAACTATTCTTTTATGTATTTATATTTAGTTCACCTTTTACATAACTCAGTAAAATTTATTCCACTCGCGTTCTCCCCTTTGTTTGACATAATTTTTTGGCTCTCAAAAAGCACGCGGTAGCTTATGTAATTCATTATATTTTATCATCATTATTTTGCTCGTACTATGACTTTCTTACACTAATCATGGCTCACCCTTCTACCTTTTTTTAGTTTTATTTTGTTGAATTTTGTTGCACCCCTACTCGAGGGAGCCCTCATTCATGCAACTGCGTATAAAATATTGCAATTGTTGTATTTTGTTTTCACTACTTCTTGCAGTTCGTTTTATATAATTTTTTTTTATTTTTTTTTTCTCTTTGCACACATGGGACAGGTACTTTCTGAATGTTTGTTTTTGTTTTTGTTTTTTTATTTTTTTTTTATATGATTTATTGTTTTATACATAAAGTCTGCTTAAAAGTTGCTAATATTTTGGTTGACAATGGTTATCCTTTAACGTAGTTGCAGTTTTTCTAGTTTTAATATTTCATCAACTTGAAGAATGGCTGCCAGCTTGAATTTGGATGTGGTGCCAACCTTTTAATGATTTATGAAAATAACAAATAAGGACTTAAAATGACTTAAGGCATGTTGCTACTTGGCGCGCTCGGTTTTTGAGTGAAAATTTAAAATTTTTTACAGGAAATCTCACTCAAAACAATTTTTACAAAAACAATTTTATTATAAATTTTTAAAATTTTTTATGTATGAAACTTTCATTTGAAGTTTTTACATTTTTATACCTGGTTACGATCGTTACATAAAACTACCTTGTCTGATCATCTCGAAATTTTGTTTTGCAAAAACTAGAATAACTAAAACTATTGCAAAAATTTTCAGTTTTTCTATATTTTTGCACAAAATCCAGTATAAAACTTTCGTTTTTTATGATTTTTTTTTCCAATCTTCATAATTTTTTTATTTTTTTTACCAAACTTAAAAATTTTAGTTCACACGATAACCATACACATATTATTTATGTATTTATTTTGTTTTTTTGTTTTTCTAGGTGCTGCCAAACTTTAGTTATTCTGGTAACAATCAGCTTTTTCCGCTATCGAAACGTCAATTTCAAATAAAAGTTTCATACGTAACAAATGTTAAATATTAAAAAAAATTTTTTGAAAATAATTTTTTAGTGTATTTATTCAGCCTAAAATTTTTTTTTCAATATCTCTTTGAAAGGACTTGGACCGAGCTTCTTAAGATCAAATTGTGTTGTGCGAGTTATTAAATGTTTGAACACAATTGATCGAGAATTGAAACTACTACACACAAAGAAATTTTTCGTTTACCACAACTTAAAAATTCACCAACGAGCTGTATTTGCCGCAAACGAATATTCAGCTGTCACAACTTAAAAATATAGGGTTGTCCATATTCGACGGACCCATCTGGCAACGCCATAACTTTTGACAGAGATGTCAGATCGCTTAATGACATACCGCGTTTGAAGCGTCAGTCCAAGCAGATTTTTACCATGGAACAATAGACGCCACGCGAGTGCTCTGAAATAGTTGAAATTTACATTCAACAGAAGAAGTCAATGCCCATATTCGACGGACCCATGTTTTTGTTAAAAAAATCAAAGAAAAAAATTAAAATTTGGCGGTTGGCAATCTTAATCATTTAATTTGTTCCAAGTAGATTTGTTTACATCAATTTTTGAATATGATATCTCTCAAATGGCCGCCTCTGGCGTTGATGGCGTATTGTGCCTTTTTTGCAGCATTTTCCATCGTTTTCGCCAACATTTCGGCCGGAATAGCGGCTATTTCTTCATGAATGTTGTCCTTGAGCTCTTCTACGGTCCTTGGCTTGTTAACGTAAACCTTTGACTTCAAATATCCCCACAAGAAGAAGTCAGGCGGCGTCAAAAGTTATGGCGTTGCCAGATGGGTCCGTCGAATATGGGCAACCCTGTATATCTTATATATATATACCGCAAGATATATCGGTCATTATTATTTATTATATTAATAATCTTTCTCATTATGTCCGTCCGTCTTCTTATGGATTGCACCTCCGTTGCTATCTCCGTCCGTGTATTAAGCAAACTACCAATTTCCTTATATAGTAACAATTTGTCCAAAAAGTAACTCTAAACTATAAGCGTTATGTTTATACAACGAAGGGAAAAATAAACTAAATTTTCAGTTGGGAAAAACGAAGTTTTCAATTGCTGCAATTTAAAAATCACTCGCGTTTATGACAAACGAAATTAATTTCCTGCAACTATATGACACGTTTCTCGCAACTGAACTGTTATTATGACAACTATTGAAACGTTTGCAAATAACGATTTCAAGCACGACAAACGAAGTTCGTTTGCGGCAAACTGGCGATAAACGTTTTTTTTTCTTTGCGTGTAGTTTTATGCCGACTCCGAACGGCTAATATGCATGTTCTCCAGAAGCCATTGTCTTTCAATTGAAAAAATTTTCTGTGTCAGATGGAAATTAAACCAGGGTTCTCTGGTGTATGGGTCACGCACTCTACCCATTGCGCCCCGCCACTATTTATATGATAAAAAAAATGCAAATTAAAATGTACAATATGATGAGGGTCTTCGAGGTATTGGGAAACGGCTCAAAAACATTTTATTTGATTTGACTTTTATTTTTGTAATTCATGTTGCAAAAGTTAATATCTGGTAAGTGTAGAACAGGGTCCTTGACCCCAATAACCTTAAAAAAAACTTAATCTGCTCCTGACAAAAATATTGATATATCATTCTTAAAGATCGGATTATAAATGTAGAAGATGTCACGAAAAATTTAAAAGAAGAAATCTTATGTTCGGCGCAAGATGTCACAAAAAAAAAAAATTATTTTTTTTTCAAATAGTTCTACTGGAATAATCGATATACTTTTTTCGGAGGAGTTTATTGATTTTTTGTGAGCCTAAATTTTATGACCTTAGAATGGTACATTAGGCTGGTAAAAACTGGGATCTGGTCCGTAAGTACTAGAACGGAGTGATTGAAACCAATGATTTTAAAGCAAAAAAATTGTAATCTTCAAAACAAAAACATTGATATATCATTTTTTTAAGATCGGACTGTATATGCTGAAGATATGAAGAAAAACTTAAAAGCGCGACCCCTGCTTTCGGTAACAAAAACAAAAAAAATTATCAAACTTTTCTTTCAAAAATTCTTCAGTTTAGGTGGTATGCATCGTACTTTCCTTTTTTTTGTTGTCTGTAAAGTGATACGGTCTAACGGACAACCTATCATTATTGAATGATGATTTGGAACACTTTAGAACAAAATGTTCACTCTCGTATGACAGCCTCGCTCTCTGCTTGCTCACTTAAAAATTTTACGTAGAATAGAACAATAACAAATTCTTTTTAAACTTGGAAATTTAATTGAGTACACTGGGATTCGAATACAGGCTTCGTCACATTCCAATCCCAAAGATTATCTAATGGGACAATCTATGTGTTGCGGTGATTCTGCTTTGAGGAAAACAAGAGTTTACGAGAGGTAGAAGCGTTTACAAGATGACAGTGAAAACGTTGAAGATGACGTGTGCACGGGTCGCCGTATCATATCAACAACCGATGAAAATGTGAAAAAAGTGTAAGAATTGATCATGAATGATTGCCGAGCCACATTTAGAGAATATGATGATGATGCTGGTATATCACATGGCTCATGACATGCAATTTTTTCCAGATGTTTCGGGTATGAAACGTGTTACAGTAAAATGTATGCCAAAAGTTTTAAATTCCGGCCAAAAATATCGTGAATTTTTGGCAAAAAACAGTACTGTCTCCTGTGAGTACTGCCATGCCCCAACCTCCATATTCGAGAGATATGGCCCCGTGTGACTTTTTTCTGTTCCCAAAAATAAAAAGAATCTTGAAGAGCTCAAATCTATCCCAAAACAACGAATTCCAGAAGTGTTTTTAACTTTAAGGAGATAACATAAATTTAGATGAATAAATAAAATTCTAAAAAATAAATGCTCCCATTATTTTTAAAAGATATTTTTTTATATAGTATTGAATCTGTATTCTTACTGGGAGAACTTCTCGCGAAGCAAGTAATACAAACTTACACACCAAAATGTTAGACCAAATGCATTGGTAATCAATTTTCAACTCTAACGTTGGTACTTCCGAAACCAGGTTCTTGAAGACCTCAACGGGCTGTTCGATAATAGAAAAACGCTCGAAAAACTGCTTTTGCAACGAAACTGAAAATGTTTACATGGAATTATAACAAGCTACATATAGGTGCTAAGGAGAAAATGATAATACCAGTAAAGGTTGGTTGGCCAGTAAAGGTTGTTTCTTAAATAATAATATTAAAAAACTGGCCATCTCAGTCCTCGAAAGGACTTTGGCCGAACTTCTTATGATCAAATTGTGTTGTGCTTGTTATTAAATGTTTTGTACACAAATGACCGAGAAAGGTTCTTAGCCTTTACGAAAAAATTTAAGAACAATTAATGACGTTATAAGGCCGAACATTAATGACGTCAGCGATCATGCAATGAATTATCACTATTCGAGTTAATGAGGTACGGTAAAAGTTATAAAACAGAAATGAAGAATTCATATCTGGTCTCATGACAAAAATAAAAAAGAAATTATGATGCAATACTGCAAAATTGTGGCAATATTGTTGCAATATTGTTGCATGGAATATTGCTCGCTAAGTAGAAGTGGTACTGAACATTTTATTATCTATCTATATCTATATCTATATCTATATCTATATCTATATCTATATCTATATCTATATCTATATCTATATCTATATCTATATCTATACTATTATATAAAATGAAAGTGAAATTTTTTTGTGTCCGTAAAACTCCAAAAGTACTGGTCAGATTTTTTTGAGAGAAGTTTTAAACTGAACTGGGACGGGCATAGGAAAAGGGGTTATGGCTTGGACCACACAAGTCAAATTTTCGATATTGAATAGCTTTGGAACTAAACGTCGCAGGACAATAAAACTCAGTATGAAGTTACTAATTGCCAAAGTCTTTCTACTGGAAAACTGGTATGTGCATTGGAAAAAGGTGTGTGGCCCGATTCTCTATACAGAATAGCTATGGAAGCTAAAATCACAGGACATTGAAACTCATAATGTAATTGTCATCTGGGAGTGATGTTCTGCTACTGGGAAACTGTAACAGGAAGTGGAACATGAGCGTGGTGTCAGACTAAGGGACTAATAAAAGTTTTGAATGTACTTATTATTTCCAATATACTTGCCGGGTGCAGCAACGTGCGGCGGGTATCGCTAGTTTATCATATTTTTTAACAGCAAAGCTTTGTTTTTCGTTCTCATAGCGAAATCAAAAGAAAAATTTGGAGTAACTACACCACGGTGGCAATCGCTTAGTGGCTTAAAAATGTAATATCAACAAAAAAGTAGCATGGAATTATAACTCTATGATTATTCGCGATACGGTTAATTTTAGAGAAAGACAGTAAAGCTGAAATTTTCGTCTACAAAAATTAATAGAGTAATGCGGCCTTTCCACTTAAAGTTATCTAAATGCACCATAGTTGCATGGATATATTGTATATAGGTAAGGTACATGTAATTGAAATATACCGCACAAAAGCAAAAACAGATATATAAAATAAAGATACAGTTCAAATTAGGACAAGTACTAGAACAAGAATTTCAATATGGATAAGGGCAAAGATTAGAAAAAGGATGAGGGCAAGAATTTGGGCAAAGATAAGGACCAAGAATATCATAGGGAGTAGGAAAAAGATTTGGACATAGATAAGAGCATTAAATTAAAAATCGACAAGGACAAGAATTCAGACAAAGATTGGGAAAAGGACTAGAACAAGGATTAGAGCAAAGGCTTAGACACGCTTGATGCCATATTTACATAGCGCAATATTGAAAGATGGATGAGGGTAAGATTGAAAAAGGACAAGGACAAGGAATAGAACAAGGATTTAAACATGCTATGGACAAGGTTTAAGCCAAAAATTGGGAAATTAAGTGGAACAAGGATACGAAACGGGATTCGAACAAGATATAGGTCAGGATTTTGGACATGGGTTTAAAACAACTATTTTAACAGGAATAAGGACAATTATGAGAACTTAGTTGATTGATGTCTTCTTTTCTTATCAATCCATACAGAAAATCGTAAAAACTCATCAGCCGAAAATGTTCACGTGTTAATTCCAATTTTTTGTTGAAATATAGTTATCAAACCACCGCACAGTCGAGTATTTGCCACCGAACTTGAAACTTTTTATCTTCTTAGTTTTTTATGTTAATAAAAGTATAAAACAAACAAAACTTTATATACTCCGAAGGAATTTTTTAAAAGTAGTCATGGTTAACACGTAAACCAAAAGGAGGAAAACCTGAAAATTTCTACCAAGGCTTTAACCCTGAACCATAACGTTATTTTATACTACGTTAACACTACTACTTCCATACACGTAAAATTTATGTACATTATGGTTCTAGGGTTAAATTTGAAAATTTCGACTTAAAATTTGGTACTTAAGGCATGTTGCTACTTCGCGCTCCCGGTATTCTAGTGAAAATTTAAAATTTTTTACAGGAAACCGGTAAGAGATAATGGATAATTTTTTTTTGGGTAAAATAACATAATACACTCAAAAAATTTTTACAAAAAAAAAAAAAATTTTATTAATTTTTAACATTAATTATATGGGAAATTCCAGCGTGTCGGACGTTTCATTCGGACGCTTCTTTTAAAAATGTTTCATACAATCCAAAGATATATTTGAGATAGGTGTATATGTATTATCGAAAAGCTACTTATTGGAATAATAAAAAAAAATAAAATCATTTTTTTTCAATTTAAATTGGGAACAAAATTTTTATTTTATATACGCGTTCGGACGTTTCACGAAACGGAAGTCACTTTGGGCTCAAGTTCATACTATGTCTAAATCTGCGAATTTATCAGCCATACATAATAAGTTCGAAGACAATATTTTTTTTATAAATTTAACAAGCTTTCAGAAAAGCCAAACGTCGTCTTTTTTAAGGGCGTAGTGAGGTCACAGTGAATTATTTTATTTGTTCGGACGTTTCGTGTCGGACGTTTCAGATTTTTCCACTGAATAGAAACGATTGCTTTTTGTATGAAATTTAATTGTAAATACATGATTTACTTAACATAACAATTTTTATAAGAATATATTTTTTTGTTCTTAGAAGCTTCAGTCTTAGATGCTTTTATAAAGTTGTTTTTTTTTTTTAAATATTTAAAATGGTTTAAATTTTAAGGTTTAACATTTAAGGTTTGGAATAGTTGTAAATGATTTTGCTGAGATCGTTTTACATATCTATGTAATTTAAAATACGGCAGTTGTAATTGCATGTCAAAAATCAAATCATTTACAGACTCCTCTGAGTAGCTCAAAATCATCCGTTTATTAACAAAGCGCCAGGTCTTGCACTTGACTTCTTCATCAAGTTTACTGATGTTACTTATAACATAGGTACTAAATTAAAATTTATATCGGTCTCACAGCTGTCATATTTATTTTTCATGCACATTTCATTTGAAACATTTTGCTTACAAGTATATGGCTGTAAGGCTAATTCTTTTTCTTTTTTTCTCTCGAAAAGACTTTAACCACTTATTGCTATTTACTTTTAATTTTTCTGCGAGTGAGGGGTTACGTGCTGCTTGCACTTTTACTTTCTATCTGTAAATTCTGTCTTCCTTTCATTTGCTCGAAATTCTTCGTTATTTTTGATTTTGTTCCTCGATACTTTGGACCTCGCTGCTGATGAATTAGACATCTGTATAAATAGCACTAATATAATGTAATTATATTATGAATAAATAAGCTCCTATTAAGACTTACGGTTCGGACGTTTCAATAAAAAATTAGCTTTTAGGACTAAATGCCTTTATTTTTTTATTTAATTTTTTTTCTATTTTGAATAACTGGTTCAACTTTCTTAAATAATAAACTTTATTCACAATCTCTTCACTTTTTGTAGTTCTGAGGCAAACTAAATTCATATTTCTGTGTCGGACGTTTCACATAGTGGGCACTTGACAAAAAGCGGGATTAGCAGTTATACATTAGTACTAACATTAATCTCATTGCAAAAGACCAAAATAGAATACAGCAAAATATAAATAAAAAAAAAAAAAAAATAGAGCGAAAGCTTGATTTTGAAAACTTAACTGTAATCATAGAAAAAGGCGAAAAGAAACATTTCGTATGAGTGATGCAAAGAAACTAAATATTTTGACAGTTGTGTAAAAAGCAATTGCAATTTAAGAGTTGAATTTAACAGAGCAATGATGGAGCTTAATATATATAATAAAATTTTTACGAAAATTCAAACTTATATTTTTTGGTCCTGTTTGACCTTTTTCTGGATTTGCCCATATATGAAACTTTAATTTGAAGTTACCATCGTTACATAAAATTAATAAATAAATTACTGGACATTTCAGCCCTTGAAAAGACTTTCACCTAGCTTCTTATGATCAATTGTGTTGTGCGTGTTATTAAGTTTGTACACAATTGACCGAGAAATGGACCTTCAGGCTTAACGCCGACTCCGAACGGCGATGAACGAAATGTTCTTATTCTCAAGAAGCTTTACATGGCATTTTGATTACTCTCTGAGGTTTGCCATTGTCTGCAGAGAGGTGGCGTCCGTACAGAAAAATTATTTTAATTCAAATAATTTTCTGTCGCTGCTGGGGTTCGAACCTGGGTTCATTTACATAGCGGCCACGCAATTTAACCAACTATGCCACGGACGACACGATTCATAAAACTACCTTGTCCGATTATCTCCAAATTTAAACCGCTTCCACTTTCCACATGAGTAGTTCCAGTGAACAATTTTTTAATATTGCAAAAATTTTAATTTTTTCTATATTTTTTGCACAAAATCCAGTAAAAAACTTGCGTTTTTATAATTTTTTTTTTCAAATCCTTAAAATTTTTTTATTTTTTTTGCCAAACTTAAAAATTTTTATTTAATTTTAAAATTCTTAAAAAACATATTTTTTAAAAATTATATTTTGAATCTTAATATTTGAATACGGCCTTTCATTATTTATATTGAAAACAAATGTTTGAGCTCTAGGCCAAGCATATTGAAAACAAGACAACATGAAGAACAAAGAAGGCAACAACCAACAACAACAACAACGGCTCTGTATAGAGCAAATTTTGAGCTTAATGCCAAATAATTCATGAAGTAACCGGTTGCTGCAACAACAAAAGTTCTTTGCAGAACAAACCGAGCAGACTAGACCATGGTTTCGTCGGATGCTACTCCGACTCATCAGTAGTCTCTGTGGTTTTAGCAGTCCACTAACTTTGAAAAGCTAATAAGCGCAAAAATAGCAAAAAAACCAAGGCGGAATTATAGAAGCCCTATTCACTTTATCAAAGCAGTGTTTTTCTACTCTTTTGCAATGCAGTCAACTTTTTGAAATTTTGCGACTAGCAAAAGACTAGAAAAACACTGCTTTGATAAGGTACACTTTCGCAGTAATATAGAGCGAAAATAATAACAGCTTTTTCTCAGTGGTATTTAAGAGACTTATACGAGGCCATGCTCACAGGACATCTATAAATTCCTTTCCTTGTCGGTATTTTATCATCGATATCTCATATTAATTTGAAGTAAGTGTTCTTTATCTACAGTCGAACTTTGACTAAACAACATTAAAATTTTGAAGAAACAACATACATATTTTGTCTTTAAGCAAAATTCGATTTGAGTACAAAACTGAAACTTCGTCAAAGTTTAAAATAAAAAAAAAAGAAAAAGAAAATTATACGTGTTTTAATATATCTACTTTTTTTAAATCCCAAACATGAATGCACTGCGAAGTTTTAATGAATATTAAAGCTTCGAGCTTCTAGCTTTATCCGCGTTTTCTCATTGAAGCTGAATGGTCACGTAAAATAAAACAAGGTAGGAATAAAGCGAGCACGTAGAGCAATGTTGGTGGAATAAATCTTGTAAAAAATGACAACAAACACAAAAAAAAACAAGTGTCCAAAATTCTAATAGTCGAAATGCTTCATCAAGCTGGTAATAGGAATTGCTATAGCAGGTAATAGGAAAGGCGAAGGTCAGTTTAAATGGAATTTTGGAGAGTTTATGATAGAAATTGTGGCACACACCGAAAAAAGAAGACAAAAAGTTGGAGGACTTGGGTTCTATGTTCAGATTAGGACTATTACTAAATAAACCAACAACATTTTGTTGTTTTCTTTGTACTTATGCTGCGGCACCTTCTTTGTTGCTACGCTATGATTATTTTATTTCAAACTTTCTGCTTATTTTTCCTTGCATGCTTTCACTGGGACGACTGCAAACAATGCGACGAGTGTCCTGGCTACAATAAAACAGGACACGCCAGACAACAAAGAGCGGCAGGAAGGAAGACAGCAATTGCAATTTCATTATCTGTAAGTGTATGAGTGTGAATGTGTTTGTGTGTGAGTTCATGTGTGTTGTGTTTGTCTGTTTGTTTGTTTGTTTGTTTGTTTGTTTGTTTGCTTGTATTTTGTATAGCAGCGGAATGCTTAAATATAACATGGAATGGCAACGACTACGTCAACGTCGCCGACAAATGCAACTCGTTCGTGCAACGTGTACGGATTTCATTTAAACCGGAAACCGGAAATTTCAACAAAATAGCAACAAATTGCGACACATGGTAGGGATAATGCAGGATAGAGAGAGAGAAAAGACAAAGAGAGAGAGCGAGAGTGAGAGTGGAAAATCATCAACGTTTATGCACCACACGTATTAGTGAGTGAGACAAACAATAAGAGTGTGACAACAATGGAACGCTATTTAAATCCGGCTTGACTCGTTTCGAGTGACGACGTGCAACGACACAAGAGCTCATTTCAAATTGCAGGATTTTACAGGACTCTTCTTTGTGACAAAATATTTTATTATAAGCAAAGTGCACGTTGCAAGACTTCATAAAGTTGTGGGCTAGCTTGATGAACTGGGTGGATCGATGAACAAGGTGGATAGTGGTATGTATGCCTGTATGAGTGAGAGAGCATGGTGTTCTCTTTGGAATCTATGGGTAGTTCTTGAAAATTATTTTGTAATTGCAAAGGAGTTAGCTTCAATGCAAATAGAATAAGTTTGAAATTTGATTGCTTTTCGTTTGGCTGGCTTTGCGAGCAGGAGGACTGACTCCCCTTAGATGTCATCATCTATTTTCCATCTTTCTATTTTATCTACTTCAGTACATTTGAAATGTTTTTTCTATTTTTTTTTTTTTATTTTACTTGCTCCCTGCTTCAGCTGATTTTCCATTAATAAGCAATCAAGTTTTCCCAAAATCTAATATGATGGACATACTCAAAGCTGAACAGACGTCTATACAGATAGACGTATAGACAGACCCTCTGCATTTCAACTGAAGTGAAATTCAATAATTTGTGAAAATTTGATTAACGCTTCACTGCGTGCCAAAAGGGCAACATCACCTTTAAGCCAGGCCAGCTACCGTTTCACTACCTCAATGCAATGTTCTTCCCATTTTCTCCTCCCAGCACTTCTCGTAAAGCTTGGTGAGACGACATTTTAAAATGCAAACAACAAATAAGATTGCTTTGGATGGACCAGCTCATAAAATTCACACAACGGGGAGCTGGGCACGTGCTAACGTGTTAAATCAATAACATCAATCATTTCGTAAGCAACAACAACAACAGCAACAAAAACAACAACAATAGCAGCACCACTTTAGCTGAAATTTGTTGTGACAGCTGGAGCAGCAGTAGCGGTATTTCTTCGTGCTATTTCTCAATTCTCTTTACTTCATACACAGTGTTGGCCATAGAATTAAAGAGTGATTTTTTAAGTGCCTGATAACTTTTTTTTTAAAAAAAACGCATAAAATTTGCAAAATCTCATCGGTTCTTTATTTGAAACGTTAGATTGGTCCATGACATTTACTTTTTGAAGATAATTTCATTTAAATGTTGACCGCGGCTGCGTCTTAGGTGGTCCATTCGGAAAGTCCAATTTTGGGCAACTTTTTCGAGCATTTCGGCCGGAATAGCCCGAATTTCTTCGGAAATGTTGTCTTCCAAAGCTGGAATAGTTGCTGGCTTATTTCTGTAGACTTTAGACTTGACGTAGCCCCACAAAAAATAGTCTAAAGGCGTCAAATCGCATGATCTTGGTGGCCAACTTACCGGTCCATTTCTTGAGATTAATTGTTCTCCGAAGTTTTCCCTCAAAATGGCCATAGAATCGCGAGATGTGTGGCATGTAGCGCCATCTTGTTGAAACCACATGTCAACCAAGTTCAGTTCTTCCATTTTTGGCAACAAAAAGTTTGTTAGCATCGAACGATAGCGATCACCATTCACCGTAACGTTGCGTCCAACAGAATCTTTGAAAAAATACGGTCCAATGATTCCACCAGCGTACAAACCACACCAAACAGTGCATTTTTCGGGATGCATGGCCAGTTCTTGAACGGCTTCTGGTTGCTCTTCACTCCAAATGCGGCAATTTTGCTTATTTACGTAGCCATTCAACCAGAAATGAGCCTCATCGCTGAACAAAATTTGTCGATAAAAAAGCGGATTTTCTGCCAACTTTTCTAGGGCCCATTCACTGAAAATTCGACGTTGTGGCAGATCGTTCGGCTTCAGTTCTTGCACGAGCTGTATTTTATACGGTTTTACACCAAGATCTTTGCGTAAAACCTTCCATGTGGTCGAATAACACAAACCCAATTGCTGCGAACGGCGACGAATCGACATTTCACGGTCTTCAGCAACACTCTCAGAAACAGACGCAATATTCTCTTCTGTACGCACTGTACGCATTCGTGTGGTTGGTTTAATGTCCAATAAAGTAAACTGAGTGCGAAACTTGGTCACAATCGCATTAATTGTTTGCTCACTTGGTCGATTATGTAGACCATAAATCGGACGTAAAGCGCGAAACACATTTCGAACCGAACACTGATTTTGGTAATAAAATTCAATGATTTGCAAGCGTTGCTCGTTAGTAAGTCTATTCATGATGAAATGTCAAAGCATACTGAGCATCTTTCTCTTTGACACCATGTCTGAAATCCCACGTGATCTGTCAAATACTAATGCATGAAAATCATAACCTCAAAAAAATCACCCTTTAGAACAAAATATAAAAAGACAGGCACATCAAGAAATGTTAAATTTCTGAAAAAAAAATTACGACTGAAAATATAGAAAAATTATACAATGCCTTAGCGTCGCTTTAAAGTTTACGTTGGAATAATTTTTTGTATGGGTGTTAAGTAAAAATTAATTTTCGCAATTTACTAAAATAAAAACTAATAATAATGGTTGACTTTGACATAATTGTGATGTTAAGCTTTTGTAAATGGGCTAAGACCCTTATTACAGCTTTATCTACAAAAAGGCTGACATCAACTATACATAATTGTTATGTTCAGTAAAACTTATAGTAAAATTTTATAAGAAATATATATGTACAATTTTTTAACCCCGTGTACCCTATTTCTTGGTCTAATTTGAACACGTTGAGAAAAAGGTAAAAAATATAAATAGTGAATTGAGAGGAAAACACATAAATATTCATTAATGATGAAGAAGGTTAGAGTGCCCAAAAAATCGCACAATAAATAGGCAGAAGTTAGAATTTGATAAGCAATTTTTTACGAAATAAAAGCCAATATTATCTTTCGAATAGCCTCCAATTCATCTTATTCTGCACCTAAAATTCGGGAAGAAGCTTCGATAATGCTAGTCTTTCAACTGTAAGAAGTGTCATAAAGAGTGCACAACATTTAAAATGAAGAAAAAAGGTCAACCCCCCCCCCCCCCCGTTTTAAAAGTGGTCGTTTAAAAAATATTAAATAAATTATTAAAATAGAAAGAAAAATAACACCCTCATGATTTTGGCAGATGGAAAGGTAATAAAATGAACTTTCTGAAAATATTTTTTTTTCAATTTTTAAAGTGGGGAAAAATCCTATTTTTATGACTTCCAAAATTTGACCTTGAAGTTAAGAAACTTAAAAAAATGATTTTTTTTTATATTTTTTAAAAAAACAGCTATTTATTGTCTTTTCGAAAATACCTCAAACGTAAAAATCGAGTAAGTTTTGTTGAATATATGATTTTTCAAGGGTAAGGCAATTTCACTTTTTCTCCCATTTTGACGAAATTTTAATGTTACGTAAAAAATTTAAAAAAAATGTAAAAATTTTTTTACTCAAATTAGTGTTTTTATTTCATGAGAAGATTCAATTCTGAAAGTTTGAGCAACATCGGAGGTGGTCAACCCGTATGAGTGATACGTTCAAAATGGAATGGCTGAAAAGATTAACGTTTTTGGATCACCACCATAGTCGTGAAGGTGGTGTCATGGTCTGGGGTTTAATATCCTATTTCAGAATAATCGAACTGGATTTTCAATCCACTAAAATGACAGCAGTGTGCTACAAGGAAATACTGCAAAGGGCTTTTCTGAAATTTTATTAAATTATTTTTATAATTATTATAATAACACTGTGTGACCGATTCGATCTTTAAAAAAGTTTCAGCCTAAATTCTTAAAAATTCCGAGAGAGGGACATCTTGTGATTATATCGCGACTCGTCCGACCTCTCAGTTCCATCATAATTTTTTTTTAAAAATTCTCAAAGTTAAAAAGTAGGAATTCTAGTATTCCGACTTTTAACAATTTTTTACATATGCTTAGGTTGTGAGAATTTAAAAACAAAATGCACTTTTGTTCAATAGAATTAAACGTTAAATTTAACAGTGCCAAAAGATTTTTGAAAAAAATATATAAAGTGGGTTTATCGCAATGGAGAAGTCAATTTTTCTTTGTCAACTTTTATTATTCGCAGTCATAAGATATTGCCGTTTTTATTAACTACAAAAACTAGAATTGCAAAATGTGACATTTGGCTTGTGCATTCTAACAAGCCATATATGAACCAAATCCGTTATCATTTGGTTAAATGGCAGCAGTTTGAACGCTGTGAACGTATATCGATGATTGTCGATTTAAAAAACACTTTAAGACTTCTGCCATTTTTCAAATTTTCAACTGATTTCAGTTATCTTAGACTTTTTTGAAAGGTACTTAGTAGTTTTAATAATTCCTGTAAAAAACTAAGGATTTTTGTTTGTTACCCTTTTTAAAAAAAATAAAGAAGAACTAACATTTGTACAAAATTTTTGAAAAATTGACTTCTCCATTGCGATAAACCCACTTTATATATTTTTTTCAAAAATCTTTTGGCACTGTTAAATTTAACGTTTAATTCTATTGAACAAAAGTGCATTTTGTTTTTAAATTCTCACAACCTAAGCATATGTAAAAAATTGTTAAAAGTCGGAATACTAGAATTCCTACTTTTTAACTTTGAGAATTTTTAAAAAAAAATTGTGATGGAACTGAGAGGTCGGACGAGTCGCGATATAATCACAAGATGTCTCTCTCTCGGAATTTTTAAGAATTTTGGCTGAAACTTTTTGGCGGTCTCACCGTGTAATAGTGGAAAAATTATTTTTTAATTTTATTTTTCTGCATCAAAGACTTCAAATTTTTTCAAAAATTTTATAGCACAATCTTGTTTTAATTCAACAGTTGTTTAGCGACGTCGTACGGGATTTTTTTGAAACTATTAGTATTTGTCTATTGAAATGCACCAATTTTATATGAGCAACTTGTATGAGATGTGCCATGTCGCGTTGTTGAAATCAGTCACTATTTTTCTTGCTTTTAACTTCTGATAACATTGACCCTTGTGCTCAACTGGTACTCTAGTTTACTTTAGAGACTTTTCCATAAGTGCTAATATTGGGCACTACTTTTATGCCCCTACGCTTATCTACTGTGTAAGAGGTATATTAAGTGTGTAACTCCGTTTGAAAAATCCATAAAAAGGCGTGGTAGGAATAGAAAAGTATATATATTCTTGATCAGCTTCACCACCTGCAGCGATTTAGTCATGTCTGTCTGTTTGTCCGTCGTCACGATTATAGCCGTAATATGGAAGCTATAGAAATTTAATATCTAGCTGCTTTTAAAAAATTAAAGTGAAAAAAAATTTAATGCACCACGTTTTTTAAAACGAACTTAAAAGTAAAAAATAATTTCTGCTGGAGTGGGGTTTTTAGTTCTCATAAAAACGTGGGAAAAGTTTAATAAAAAGCCCTTAATAATTGAATGAAAAAGGTCACATGCAATTGTATCGATCGGTTTTATTTAAAAAATTGTTATATTTTTGTACAAAAAAAAAAAAAAAAAAACAAAAATAAAAGAAGAAACAAAAATGAAACTAACATACTAAAAAAATAATTTTACTCTTTTACAAAGATTATATTTGTTTACTAATTCTATGACCAACACTGTATGCAATGTATGTGTGCATGTGTGAATGTTAAAACATGCGTCAGCTGAGTGTGCGTTCATGTTTCACTCCGTTTTATGTCTGTATTTGCACACCTTGTTAGCCATTTTTTTTCTTTCTTGTTCTTTTTCTGTTTCTATTTTTTTTTTTATCTCTTTAGCTGCTTTACGCGGAGAATGTGTTTTATGCGTTATTTTTTATTGTTTTTTATTGCTATTTTTAAGGACAGTCTTCAGTGTCCTGCTTTATTTAAACATCCACACACGCAGCCACTCATTCATTCACTCACTCACTCACTCACTCACTCACAGTAATTCCTTCAAACCTTCCTGTTTCATTGAAGTGACAGCACATTTTAAATCTGACAGTTCTTCCGTCTTGCTGCTGTTGTTGTTTATTTTATATGTCCTGCTTCCTGTACAGACTGACACTGAATCTAATTGCATCCGTTGTTGTTGTTGAAGTCAATCAGCAGCAATGTTGAGTCGTTAGAAGATTTTTTGGAGCATTTCAATGCTTTAATCTCTGCCATAATAAAGCCACAAAATGTTCACGAAAAGAAAAAAAAAATGTTTAATGACTCTTCTCACATTTTAATTAACACTTACTTCAGTTCTATCAAATTTAATCCCATGATGTTGTTTAATTATTCTTTGTTCAAAAGTTGCCATAGTTTTTCTTAAGATCTGAAAGTCATTAGTTTATAATTAAAGATAAATTATTCAAGCAGCCTATAGAAAGACAACAACAAAAAATCAGCCGGAGTTAAATGATGTACCACAGGTTTTGCCCACTCAGGCCAGGTTTTATATAGCTAATTGCTTTTTTTAATAAATTTTATATTCATGGTTGTCAACTTTATAAGGTTTATGTTACATGTGAAGAAAAAAAAAGAAAACACAGGAAATCTCAACACATTCATAAAGTTTTCCCATGACTGATTGAATTTTATTATCCCCTAAAGTCATGCAAAATTTTTTTTGCATTCACCATGATACGTGTTCTGACTTTTGGCATTATTTTTGTTTAGTTTTTTTTTAGAGTTTTGACATTATTTTGAAATTAGTTTCAACCGCTCGTGATATGCATTGGGATTAGAGTGCGTGTGTTGCTTATATCCTAAGCCTCATCTAGAGTTATCAACATAAAGTTTTGAGGTTTCTTTAAGCTCCATAAAAAATTGATGCTTAGCCTTATCGAAATGTGGTTTTACAAAAAAAAAAAAAAAAAAAATGCATAAAAAAAAAGAAATAAATAAAACGATGTAGCAACATGAAGTGCAGGGTTGCAAAGGTGTATTATATTACAGCGCTTCGCTTGGCAGTTTTGAAAGATGTATTTTGCAAGTAATCTCCAAGTGTTTACTTTATAATCTATAAATAATTATTCAAGGGACAACTAAATAATTAGTAGTTTTATTCAAAAAACAATATCTACACCTTTTGTTGATACATCCTAGGCATATTTTTTCGTAGATGCGATAAAAAGTTTATTTTTTTTGGCAAGAAATTCCTATATCAGAAATAGTGTCCTCTAACCTGGAGCAAAGGGTTTTAAAGGGTTACCCTTTCCAAAAGGTAGTACTGAAATGTACAATTTGAGAAAAAGTAATGCAGTCATATAGGTACTGCATAATTTAACCTCTTCCTGAAAGGTGATCACTTACGTCCTTTTTCTTTGAATGTTAAACGAAAGCCCCTATGCAAAAATGCGTATTGTTAAGTTAGTAGTTGATAATTTTTCATCTATTTCGAATGTGGACACTAATTAACTGTCAAAAATTCTAAAGTTTCATGGTTTCCACGTGAAGTTGAAGAAGCTATTAAAATTAGAAATTAAAACTATACCCAGTGGAAACGTGTTCCAACAATTCACAATTGGGACATATATCGGATGTTGAGAAACTTTACTAGCAGGTTAAAACTTGTGTTTTGAGCAGGAATCGTAATTATTATAAGCGATATCCAAAAACTCAAAGTTTAATTATTATTTTTAGATTTTAATTTTATTGCTCAACAATAAAAATTATCTTACGATTTGTTATCTTAAAAATTATCTTACGATTTTTATTGTTATGATCAGAAATAAAAGTTATTTTTTTTACTTTTATTTTTCTGCTCAAGAATAAGAATTATTTTTTGAGTTTAATTATTTTGCTCAAGACTAAAAATTGTTTCACAATTTTTATTTTGACGTGACGAAGTTACGTTTTGCCGCGCAGGTTTCCAAAAAAGTTGAAAAATGCAATTTTTTAAAATTCATCGGCGTTGCAATGAATTGTTACTCGCTGAGTATAAGAGCTATGATTAAAAAAATGGTACGACCGTAAACGTTAATTCTTTGAATTAATTAAAAAAAAAACAAAAAAATTTAAAACGTCATAGGGACGTAGGGGGAGCTGCTTAAACAACGCAACTGAAAATTTGTTACATGGAATTATTACTCGCTGGGTTTTAGTGCTAGGATTTCAAATACGATACGCCAATAAAAGCCTACTCTAAGTCCTTACAACAAAATAAGGCAAAAAATTTCTGACATTATGGCGACACAGAGAGAGCCTCTCAAAGAGCAATAACGCAACATTCATGCAGCGGCGTTGCATTGAATATTTACTCACTGAGTATATAAACTACGATCAAAATTTAAAAAGGAAAATAAAGAATTTATCAGGCTTTACGACAAAAGTAAGAAAAAAAATTCTGACGTCGTCAGGTCGTGAATATAGCAGCTTATGTAACAACAATGTAATATCGTTGCATGGAATTATTACTCACTCAGGAGGAGTGCTACGGTAAATTTTATTTTACGACAGCATGGATGTGTTATTACGCTTCACAACTAAACTACAAAAAAAGTCATGATTTCAGGTATGCAACCCCATAATGCAGTAAAAATGCTACAGCCATAAAAAAACGTTGCATGGAATTTCAACTCTGTGACTACTGGCATAGCGGTAAATTTTAAGGAACGAAAACGAAGTTGAGGTCTTTGAGCATATGACAAAAATAAAATAAAAATTAACGGCGTGTTAGAGACCCTCAGGGAGCCGCATAGTGTGACGCATATGCATCACTTTTGCTGAATTAATTGCACAACCAATGGAGAAGCAAATTAAAAAAAATCAAAAGCAAAGCAACAATACCGACA